>JARFJB010001103.1:535000-837500 GCA_036346205.1 Vesta saturnalis
TAGGGACCACAAGCTTTAAGGACAGCAAATATAAGTTATTAGTTCTTGGAAGAGAGTTCCTGTAAAGCTTGAACCAGGGAAGAAACAGGAACAGATAAACGACAATTCCCTCAACAAGCGTAAATTTACTTATGAATTTACCCACAATGAATAATTTTTGTAAATTTTAATATGTACAATAATAACAGTGCATGCCTACCAAACATGCAATTTGTCCCCACAAACCCAAAGGTAAATGTAGTCTTATCTTACTAACACAATGTGGAACACTAAAGCTTCGTAATTAAGATATACTTTCAAAATAATTAATGACGAGAGCAAGTCCTGAGATTTAGTTAATTTAATAATAGAGCGCAATGTCCCTCTCTGCTACGCTGAAGGATTTTTCATAAAACGTAACTCTGAAAAGGAAAAAATCACCGCAATAGTTTACGTTAGATATCCAAGCATAAATCTCCCTTAACAATGATAAACTTACATAATATATATAGATAATCGTAGAGGCTTGTTCAGTTGATATACTAACATGCACATACGAATAACTAATCAATTTCCAATTAGAGATCAATGATCCGAACACTCTTATACCCAATAAAAGAAACTTTGTACTTAAAAGCTAACACATAGTATAAATAATACGACATCGACAACCGGTATACACAATTTATGTTTGGATCAAATTATAATAGTTCTACGTTAGTGAGATCTTTACGAAAGCTAAATGTAGTCGGATATAAATATAACACGGAGGTTGTAACAAAGCTAAGCAATTTATTAAAATTCTTTGTAATATGGTTAATTTACAAGCACTTAATCTTTTGAAGCGGCTGTAGTGATCCCTGCTGAATGTAGTGTATACTACATAACAGGTTAGGAAATAAACTCGATAATATAATGTTTATTAATACAGGCGATAAAGGAAAGATCTGACCTGGTTGGTGAACGGATACATAAGCTTTAGTTAGTTGTGACAGCAGATTTTGCTGCACAGTACCCGAAAGTGATGTGCCGGCTAGTCGTGAGGGCAGGGCGTTATGCGCGAGTGGAGACAAAAATATAGTAGGAAAAAACAAGGCAATGGAAAAAGAGTAGGAGGACGTAAAAGATGTGATGTTAAGCGCCATAAACTTTGGTTTAGCCCAGTTTGAAATGGGACACCAGTCAAACAAACGAAAGGGGAGAAAAAAAAATTAATTCAATAATAATCGTATAATGAACACCAATATAAGTAACGAAAAATAATTGTATAATGGAAAATAAGATGTATAATGGACAATCCAGTATGTGATGTAACACAACCTATAATGACTTATAATGGTAGAAGGTAAAACAGAAAAAAATCTAATTACAATGGTAACCTAATTTGAAGTTTATTAAACTAAATTAACCCAAATTCTCCAAGTGGGAGTTTTACTACCACCAGTCGGTAATTACAGTAATTAAAACGGTGAATTCTAATCGTTGGAACACACTTAAAATTGTAATAAATAAAACTTGAAGTAACATGTACAGAGTGTTGTATCATTGTAGAGTTTTAGCCACTTAGGCTTAATATTTAAATAGATGAAATTTATACGTTTACAGCGTAAATTCCATCCTCGTAATTGCAGCTACCAGTAGTGATCAAAAGCGAGACGAAAGGGACAATAACGGATATTCAACGACTATGTAAAGTAAACGAAGAGAATGACAGACGAGAAGAAAAAGCAGAAAAAAAGCTAGAAATGACGTAAGATATATAACAGCAATTTATTCCTACAATGTTGTCTTACCTCTATAGATAGAAGACGAGCTATAATGTGATAATTTACCACGAACTGGTTAAATATACTTCTTTTAATTTAAATATGAAAGAAGAAATATTTTTTTTGAAAAATTATCCTCTAAACAGCAACCAGAGAAATTTTTTAAAATATATTTTACATCACAAAAAATGGCCGTTACAAGAAAGGCAGACGTAAGGCATTCAACAAAATTTTACTTATCAAACTTTTGGTTGTAGTCAAAATGTTAACCAGATGTATTTCAATAAAGCATGTTTGGTAATATGTAATTATTCAATGGTATCACCATCTAGTGGCGATTTAGCAAACTAGCAGATATCCATAAAGTGTATGAATTTAAAGCTAACCAGAACCCACGTATAAATGGCACTAGTAGGTTTATTTTAAGAACCTTTATAAAATAAGAAATGTAAATACGACAAAGAAATAATTTAAATCCATTACGAATTAAAACGTACATGGTAACGGCAGTAAATACAGAAAATTCAAATCATTAATGTAGAGAAATAAGTACCGAGTTTTTATGCTTCGCAACATCCTATACTTTAACTACAATATTAGTAAGTTTGGCAACAGTACATTACACTTTTGCTTTTTCAAATAATTTGGAACATGTGGTGGTTTTAAAAATTTCTAGTTTTTTTAAGAAAATCTTCTTTTCTGGTTCTTTTTCATTAGGGTGAACGCCATTTTTAAGAAAAATTGATGCGTCGTTAGAAAACTAACATGATATACCATATAAAGAAGATTTCTATAATTGTAATATCACTTAAAAATTAACAGTTTTTGGTATGGATTTCTATATATCTAATTGCATTAAATTTGGTTAGTGTTCGTATTTTACAGATCTAATTAGTTTCTAACACACATTTAGCTTCGAATCAAGAGGTATGTTAAACCACTTTCTTTCGTTATATTAATATTTTGAAATCAATAAGTGCATATTGTAATATTGTAAAAGAACAAACATTTTAAAAGAAAAATTTCGTATCAACTCATTTTCTAATACAATTGGCTTATTTAGGCTCCTTTCGTCTTATTGCATTTTATCGTTTCTCCCGTCCTCAAGATATTATTGACCGATACTACTAGTATAGTCGGCCAACGTTTCTCCGAGTTATAAAATAACATATAACTGCTCTCCGAAACCGAGCATAGGACATTTTATGTGTACTCCTTCACATGGTATCATCCGTTTGACTAAAACATATAAATTATATCTGGTAACACATTCGACTAAGTAATGCACACACGTACATCACCCCGTCAGTGCATTTTAATGACTAATTCTGCATGACGAGGCTTTCGTTATATATACAATTACTGGGGTTACTCTGAGAACAACTCGCTATTATCACGAATTACTATTGCACTGGTACGTTTATCCTTTATGTAAAATTTAATGCCTGTAACCGTTTTGGTGAACCTCTTGTTAGGATCATATGGAACGAAGTTATGTACTTCTAACTACAAACGATTGTTAAGTTTAAGTGGAAATTCGAGGTGGTTTACTTACACCTGTAATTGGTTTGTTAACTGTTAACCTTTAACTTCAATTTTAGATTATTTTTGTATGTATTTAGTCTTACAGTTACTAAAATTCACAATTTGTTTTAATAGTTTTATATCTGTGTACCTACAGTTCAGCCATCAGCTATTCAAAAATGTACTTTGAACTTAGTATATTGATCTCTATTGCACAGAGCACGTTCTAAACTATAGTAACGTTTGGGTTATATAAAATTTAAATTAGTTGTTTAGGCGATTGGTCTTATAAGAATTTCATAAATGTTATGTTTATTTCGGTTAATGCATGTGTTGCATTTCACTTCAAAGTTGTGTAAACTACAAACGCTATCTTAATAAGGAAGCTATTCAATTTTCTTGTTACGGCCTTCAGCCACATATTTAAAACTAATGCTTAAGAATTTCGTTTGTGCTTATTTAAATTTGTTTTACACTTACAAAGCTAGTGACAAACTCAGCCTTTCTGAACCTATATGTATTATGTCTTTAATTTCTTTGCGCTTACAAAAAAAAAGAAGAGCAATGGTAGACATCTAGTAGAAGTTTTAGTTTGTATTTTGGGTTTTAAAGTGCTTTTTGGTTTGATTTAAAACTGAAATACCAGTTTCAAGGAGAGCTCTTACTAAGACTTCGGTTTACAGTTATTTGGTTGCCTTTATACACATGTTTTGGTGTTTTACTTTTAGGGTCCACATTGGATGTCGAACATTGCGCACGTATATTTTGATTTTACGTATTATAAAGCTTGTTCAGTATTTTGTTTAATTTCTAGAAAGGTAAGGGGCTTACTACTGGACCATTTGGGTCAGGTTTTACTTTAGTTCTTTTAATTCCTCTCAAATCTTGGGCCACATATCGGATAGTGATCCCAACTTAGGATAACGATTGTGTGAATTGCTCAGATTATTGTTTCTTAGATTATCACGTTTTATATAAACATTATCATTATTTTTTTGTCAAAATACTAATATTAAAAATTTATACTAAACTAGTTGGTGTTAAACAACTTGTCAGTTGTTTCTTTATTCCTGTGGCCTAGGATCAAAATTCCTAGCCAGACCTTTTACCTGGTTGGACTTAGTCCAGCGTTTATTTTAATTCTAACGTCTCCCTTCTTGTGCCGTAGCCCTTTTCTTGATCGAGGGGCGATACAAAAGTTTAGATCAAGTGGTGCCCTTTTAATCTCTCTGTGTACTTTCCTACGCCAAACCGCCCACGCATCCATCCAAGTGCCCAACCGACTGACTGAGCTTCCGATTAATTTCTTAATTCGTGTTACCGCACACTTTCTCCTTTTCTACTACAATCCTTTTGTGAACGTAACACAGTAATAAGAGAAAATTATAAAATTGATCCGAAAAGATACGCTATCGACTTTTACACGTTACAAAACTTTATGTAAGATATTAACTGATCAACAGTATACAATATAAAATACTTATCTTTTTTGGGATTTTTTAATGGTGTACTTTAAATTATACAATCTAAACGTTTCGATAACACTTACAGTTATCTTCGTCAGTAGTAATGTTTGTTAAAAAATTGTTAAAGATGTAGTAAACAATTTTGTCAAATTTGAAAAATTCAAACATAAACATAAGCCTGCTATTAATATAGTATACAATATAGTATACATTATAGGTGTATCGAAATCCATACATTGATTCTGAAACAAGAATATCTAAATCAACATGTGACGCAGAGAAATGAATTATGATGAGCGCCCCATGCTTTTATTTTCAGTCGTAAAAATTTTTGATCACATTTTGGTGCACCGAAAAAATGTATTTTCTCATTTCTAGTGTACTTCCTACGCGTAAATAAAAGCGTACTTTTTAAAAAAGTTTCTTTTTTTATAGTACTATTCCACCATCTGACAGGAAACGTCCATTTGGCATAGGTACTTAACTTATTATTGTTGCTTTTACAACGTTGCTTGTTTTGGTTATGATTGTGTTACAAAAAAGGCCTCATAATTATCCTAAAAAAATGTATTTTTTTGTATTTTTGTATTTATGAACGGAGATCTAGATACAAACGGTAATGTCAAATGCACATTAACTATTAATAGTTATTAGCACTACTCGTAACTAGAATTTTGCCCTTTAATAAGTGATCTTTAACACGTGTTATCGTATTTCCACAGGACCTATAATTTTGTTTTCCATGCGAGAAGAAGGAGCGGCCAGATTTGTACCTGCGCCGCTCGGGTTAAAGGCAAGCACTCTAACCATTCCAGCGCCGACTCAGTCAAAAAAATTATTGTTAATAAAATTATTTAATTTTGATTAATTTTCACTTTGTAGGTTGGAAGGTCGTGTGTTGTTCCAAACCAGATACGTTATTAATGCCAAGTTAAAGCAGAAAATTACCAGCGGCGTACGTGCAAGTATTTAATTGCACAAAGATTCTACATTGAATTCAGAAAAAATGGAAAATTTTTTAAGTAGAACGGCAACGAAAGGAGAGTTGGGAAATTAGCGAAAGTGAAGTTGCGTACGTCACAAAATTCAATAAAAGTTAACTGATTAACTTTGACGATCGATAAACAACTGTAATTTACTCGTAAGGAATTAGGCGGCTAACCCAATTAACCTATTAAAGGCTAGAAAGTTATGAATCAAGTAATAATAAAAAGCAAGCAAAAGCATTTTGAAATAATAAATATTAGTATAACAAACATAATGAATAAGACATTTGATGCAATAAAATGATGTTTATTTACTAGTATAAATGTCTTTTTATGTAACGTAAAGGGAAAGTCGAGAAAAGCATGATTAGTTCCCTACGCAACTCCATAGGAGTCATTAGTTATTTATATTTTTCATAAAGGAACACTTAATTTCCATTGAACTACATTTGCCGTATGTTACCATACCTTTATCCATATTTTGCATGATGTAATTATTACTATTTTTATTGAACGTTTGAAAATATTTATATCAAGTGGTGTAAAAATGTTAACCAAGGACAAAAAAAAACGGTTTTAGTTACAAGAGTACAATATCATTAGTTCATAAAATTTTTACGGTGGAAAGTGCTATATGAGGTATTTTATAATGTTGTTAACTTTACGGTTACTGTTACTATCAGTAAATTAACAGCTCAATGAGATGTGACGGGTCACTACTTTTTCCGATAAATCCACAATTTCATTTTATTCATGAAGTTTAGCAGTAAACGAAATTTGTGAAAACAATCGGTCTCTAACTATAAAAAAGTTCAATTTAACTTTTAAATTAGAAGAATATGCAAGGGTGATTGAGAATTCTGTTTTTCCGGAGAAAATTAACTCGAAATTAAGTTGTAATTTTTTTACTTTGATTAAGAACAAAAAAAAGTACTTTTTGGTCATTTCAGTTTTGTTCTAATTACGTTATTGGAAAATTTACAATGATGTTTAAAATTCATAGTTGGTAATTTAAACATACCGGGTTTTAAATGGAACTTACGAAAGTTACTAGGAAATTGCCTTACTTGAACTCAGCTCTAATTATACAAAATAAATGTTACAGCGTTCCTGAAATGTAATTTCATTTGAATCGAAATGAACATTTAACTAAAAGACATTGTAATCAATTATATCAAACGGAGAATTTTAAGCAGTCCATATTAAAATCTTATTTCAGTTTAATTCTCTTCTATTACAGAAATTAAATGAAACCCTGCAAAATTTCCTTTTAGAAATTTTTTTTAAATGTGCTATAGTAAAGTGAATAATCTTTTTGCTATTTAGCACTCTCCTAACGTAGCTTAAGATTTATTTTGATCGTTAGCAGTTTGACTGTTGGTAAGAAAACCTATTTCAAACCGCTCTAACACTTCACATGATCATTAATCTGTGTGAGTAAGAAAATATTGAAACATTTTGAACACACTGAAATGCTACAAATTTAGGAAAGTAGTTTTTAAGTTGTAATTATTGCACATTAGATGTCTTAAAGTAAAATGTGCTTTTTGCTGTGAAATTTAAAGTTACTCTGAAATGAGACTCAATTACTTTATGTAATGAGATAATTGGAGGTTAATTACTTCACGAAATATTGTATTTCAGAAATGTCATAAATAATTATTAAACTAAAAGAATTTTTCTTCCATTTAAAAATATGTATGTCAATAATGCTATGAGGTGAAACAAATTTCGGAATTACATTTTTTAGTCGTATTTGCATTGGGAATTATTTTACTTTGACTTAAATTGAGTTTATCTGGAACAAATATAGTTTGTCTTTATTATGTTTGGCGCGCTTTGTAGCGGATGGCCTAAGAATTTTTTTTACAGCGCAGGCCAACTGCTTTTCCTAAGAGGCCACTAATCAAAGGGGTGTCGAAGAAGCGCTTGGAAACGATATTTACCATCCCTAGTAACGGTGTAATGGAAGATGCGGTACCGAACAGTGATGAGAGATTCCTTCTTTTGGAGTGATGCGAGTGTGTGGCGGGAGTATAAATTATTACATATTTTTTTTATTGCGAACTTCATACTGTAGCATCCCCCAGGTACCCTAACTTGAAAAGCGTAATTTGAACGTATTTGCAATAATGCAAATTCAAGAACAAAACAATCGCTAAGTGATTTATCTTGACTTGACTGACAATAATGTTACCATTACTCAAATTAATTGCCTGCCTTACTTTGACTGTCCTGGCAATAACTAAAACATTTGAATTAATTTACAGGTTTGACATTTAATTACTCGCAAACCTCAAATCTGATCAAACCCAGTGGCCGTCTAGTGGTAGGTACGTCGTGCTACCTGAATTAGATAGGCTGGATGAGGTAGTGCTGCATTGTGAGGGTCATGTAAAAAAAAATGAAACTACTCAAATTAAAAGCTTTGCGCAGCGGTGGTTCAGCCCGTTAATGTACTATTGTGGGAAGGAACCACCAATAAAACCCACTTTATTCATAAAAAAGTAATTGCACAAGTATTTTACTACATCAAATAACACAAAACACAAAGAAAGGGTTAAATATATAACAAAATACCATTAAATCAGGTTAAAGTGCGTACAAAATAATAAAAAAACAGTTTACACAGAAACACAATAAAAAAAAACACATGTAGTCACACCTACAATTGGGTAATAAATAATCAAAATAAAAATCGTAATACCAAAGATGTGGCTCTTTAAAACCAATTATTCCGGGCTTTAAGTAAATAAGCACATAAAACAATAAAGCAATTTACGGTACATATAAAATACAACAGCATTAAAATTGCACTGGTGATAATAAGGTAAAGGCAAGGACAAAAGAAAATAGACAAGGAATTTACACGTACCCAATTGTTTAGTGACCACTAAAGCACAAAATACGTATGAATTATATGTATACAATGATATATATATATATATATATATATATATATATTTAAATAAGACATTTTTTCTTTGAAACTTGTGTAAATGAACGTACAAATTAATTCAATGTTTCGGGAACGTCCCTTTGTCAAGAACTTATTTTGACAATTACAGAAATTGAAATAGGGTAACTATTTTTAACAAGTACGGAATATGAAACAGGGTAACTAATTTAAATTTAATCTGGTAGTAATCGGGTTGTTTGTCAAGTACATGATGTAGAAGTGGGGACGACAGGAATAGTTGCAGCATAAGTGTTTGAAATTTCTGGAAGATTTGGAGTTGGTTGAAATGTCGAATCAACTTGTTTAATGATATTCTTCCAGATTTGTGGCATTCTAGAAGTGTCATATCGTATATTGAGGGCGTTTGGTCTTCTTTCAATTTCAACTGCTTCTCTAATCATTCTTTCTTGCAAGGCATATAGAGGTGCAATTAAACGGATATTGTTGGTGTTAATTTGATGTCATGCATCTAAATGATGTGCAGCTAAAACGATAATAGATTGTGCTGTTTAATTGCTAGTTTTGTGTTGTGTTCATCGGTTCTCGCATATAATATTCTATTAGTTTGTCCGATATAAGTTCTTCGACAGTGGTTGCACGGTATCTCATACAATCCTTGGTTTTCATTGGGAATTTTGTCGTTGGGGTTTCTTAAAGTTGGGACAAAGTTGAATGAGGTTTGAATACTGGATTGAAGTCGTTCTTGGAAAATTTATTTGCTATTCTGTCTGTAATTCCTTTTATATAAAGTAGAATAACAGGAATCTTGCGTTCATTGTTTGACAAGTTATTATTTCTTGGTCTTCTTACTTCGTTGGAAATTTTTAATATTTCTTGATCTTTGTATCCATTTTGAAGTAATATTCTATTAATAGTCATCATCTCTTCCGTTTTAGAATTTTTGTCAGATAAGTACGGGCGGTATATGAAGAATTTCATAACGCTACGTAATTGACCATTAGGAAGCCTTGCTATCAGGGTGTCCAAAAAAGGGAGTGAATTATATTCTTCAACTTCCATAGTAAATTTGATGTCGTGAATGTTGTTAATATGTCCTAGAAAACTATTCAAGTTTCCTTTTCCATGGGGCCAAACTACAAATGAGTCGTCAACATAACGAAACCAACATTTAGGTTCTACACCTTCTACATCATGTACTAGACCAACTACCCGAAGTCAAACACACTCGTCTAGATAAAATTTAAATTAGTTACCTTGTTTCATATTCTGTACTAGTTAAAAATAGTTACCTTATTTCAATTTCTGTAATTGTCAAAATAAATTTTTGACAAAGGGACCAAAGGACGTACCCGAATTGATTTGTACGTTTATTTACACAAGTTTCAAAGAAACAATGTCTTATTTAAACATTAACACTTGTGGAAATCTAAACAGAGACATATATATATATATATATATATATATATATATATATATATATATATATATATGTTCGCAGGCAATGAATCCTACTTAAACAAACTGACAAAAAAAACTCATCAAAACAAAGCCTCACAAAGGTAAGTTATAAATAGGTCCTAACATCGTGACCGATATATAAGTTTGAGTGCGTTAGAAAAATACAGTGCCTCTTTCTCAGATTACGCATTCATCTATACAACAAATAAAAACAATAAAAATAAAAATTCGAGGTGTTTAATGGTCTGGCCCGGGAGTGCGTACCTACTTGGCAATTACCTTTTACAATTAATAACCAAGGCGGTATCATGTACCCGTTCACCAGCCACCTCTACACAAATATAAATATGAATAACAAACAGCAATACTAATTCACACAAATACCGGAGTGAGAGAGGGAGCTCAGTACTGTCTTTTATTTTAGCAGATTTTCGCTTACTGAGCCCGCGTGCGAATGAGATACCTTCGCAAGGCAATGTTGAAAAAACACATTACAACTAACCCCCGAAAGAAAAAACAACTTAGTGTTGGCGAGTTCAAAAGAAAATGTACACACAAATGACTGTAACTCCTTTCCTCCAATTTCAAACCTAACTATATTTGCTCCCGCAATCAACCCCCATTTTTCAAAGGTAATAAAAAAGCAAGAAAAACTAATTTACGTTGGAACAGTTGCATATTAATTACATAACGTTTATACATTAAGAATCGGCGCATAAGGAATTCCAGTGATTTGTTATGCCCCTTCAGTAAGGCAGTTTTAAGCGCACACCTGCTACTCAAACCCTAACATGTGTTTTTCGACCCTAACCAAATATCATTTACATATATTCTCACATTTCTTACATATAATATATAAATAAAATATTTTGAAACCAATAGAAAATTACGACCTATTATCAAGATATTAAAAATCCACTACTTATCTTTTCTATCGCGGTGACAATGGCGATTTGACAAACGTTTATTACAATAACAAAATTTTCGCGGTCCGCTACCTACAGAACGCCTCTTTGAAAGCTCGACTATGTCCCCTCGGAAACATCCGGAGAGTTTTCAATATCCTGACATCCTTCGCTTCGTATCGGGACCCTCGCTACCTTCCGTTACGAACTAGAGCTGTTAGTACTAAAACAAAATCTAATTAGTAACAAGGCTAATTAGGCAAACTTAACGTCTATTAGACAACATGCTCAATAAACCATTAGGAGAATATGAATAAACAATAAATGCATAAAATAATATGAGTGATAAAAATTGGAAAAAATAGAACAAAAAAAAAGAGTATATACAACTAGGCCTCTACTTATTTTTGGTCCACGCAAGGTGCCTAGGGCACGGTCGTAGACATTCCTAGGATTCGGGCCTATGATAAAACTTCAGGTTAGTAATGTTATAATTCCCCCTGAGAGAATCCATCTCCATCCAACAAACGGTACACGTTCGGGTAGGGTTTGGCTATAATACGAAAGGGGCCGGAATATAGGTAGCGAAACTTTGATATCTGTTTCCTGGACGCGTCCGAAATATTACTTTCCTTCAGTAAAACGTAGTCCTCCGCCACCTTGGTGTTTGAAACCTCGTACTTGCGCTCTTGCACTTCTGTCGAAATTCTGACGGATGGACAACATTTGAGACGCGGAACATTTAAAATATCATAACGGGGCTAACCCGTGCTCAATTGGGGAACGATATTAAGTAGACCTTCTATACCCTTAACATGATTAGCTTAATTAGCATGCGCATTACGACAGTAGACCCTAACCAATCTGCTTATTTCTCTCATAACACAAAAAAAGTAACTCCAATTCCATGGCCTAGGGAACGGTTGTATGGCAGATAATTGCTCGAGATAAGATTTAACGTCCCTTGTAGTTATAATGTCCCCAAAACTTTTCGCCGAGCAATGAAAAAAATCGGTTTTTCGTATGTTTATGGACATATTGGCTTACGTAAATCGAACCAAAAAGTTTACTAAGATGTTGTATATGATCACAAAAAGATTCAAATACAACCAAAAGATCATCAACGTAATTGAATGTAAACTGGCGTAATTCGGACCCTAATCTCTTGAAAATAAAACTAGCTTCCCCAGGGTTAGTTCTCGAAGAGCGAGGAGGGTTCGTATCAGGGATCCAAAATGGCGGAGGTACGCTAAACGAAGGTAACGGTGCCGGTAACACACAAGCAAAATTGACTGCCTGAACTCGCGACATGTCATCCCTCGGTTTCGTTGTTTCAATACCCGATAACCGTTCTAAGAAGGAAAGAGCTCTATTTAAGCTTCGGTCTGAACAGACTCCCCATAATGATTGGATGGCAATGGGATATTGACGCATTATTTCGTACAAAATAACTTCCTCAGAGATGGGAGGATCAAAAAGGCGATAGTCATTAATTTGTTTCAGAAAATATTCTGCTAACGACAACCTTCCTTCTGGGTGATAACGCATGTTATAGAGTTTATTGAGTTCAATGACCTGTTTCTCGGGTGACCAAAAATACGCCAAAAAGCTTCTCTTAAACGAACCGTAATCTCACCAATTGACCTCATCAACGCCCAACTTTGATCACCGGCTTCTAGACCCGTTTCTGACGCTCTCAAGTAATCATCACCCGACAAATGGTACGATTCCGCAAACTGTTCAAATTTACGCATGAAAGCGACGGGATGCAAACAATGGTTACCGCGAAAAATTGGCCGCTCCAGCTTTAAAGGGGACCTAGTTTCCTTATATAGCGCCTACAAAACAATTACGACATTCAGTACCTGAAAAGCTAACATCAGTGTTTTGTGAAGATTGTTCATAGTCAAGGAGTGTATTGCCATCACCGTTCATTTACACCGGGTAGAGGTAATAAAGCGTACAGAATTACTATTTCTAGCACTAAGTGACTGACCTTCACAAAAATCCGATGAATGCTTTGTCCGCAGATAGACCCGAACCCTGTGCACCATTTGGACCTCCGTTTCCGGGGGTAGTGACTAGCTTTTCGATGGCCTTCAGCATCACCGCGATCTGTTCGATTAGAGTTTTCAGCAATATTCCTTAATTCCGTACAACCTCCTTTAGATTTTCTAGTTCGGGGTCCTTGGGGCTGTCATCTGCAGATTCCGTTACCAGGTTATGCCCAGTATCGACACCTTGGTGGCTACCGCACATATCTGCTCCAAGAACTTCCGATTGGTCCATACCTTTTTTTCATAAACAAACAAAAATTAGTATTACCTTAGTTACATGTACGCAACCTTAAACCCTCAATAATGGCATTAACCTGAAAGCAAGAGTTGCATATTTCATGAACCCATCGTCTCACAGGTATTACTGCTTCATTAAAATAGCACAATTGCGAATTCTAGCAAAAGAGGAAACAATATATACATCTCTCGTCATAACGAGTAAAATTTGACACTTAACGTATTTAGCATTTCAAGAAACAAAAACAAATTTTTAGGCATCTATTAAAATCCCAACTACTGAGAATTTATTGCAAAGTGACAACCTCAACTATTCATTAAATCAGAAATGTCGGTTGTATGTCTAACAACTCACTATTTTCTTTGAGGCAATTGGTTAAAAAAAACGATGAGAGAAAAAAAAATTAAAAAAAAAAAGTATTATCTGAATGGAAAAACAGCTATCTGCAAGTACAGATAATAGGCACAACATCAAGAAAAAAACAATCGCTAAGTAATTTATCTTGACTTGACTGAGAATAACGTTACTATTACACAAATTAATTGCCTGCCTTACTTTGACTTTCCTGGCAATAATTAAAACATTAGAATTTATTTACAAGTGGTAAGTGTTGCATCCTGAGGGGTAGGTAAAAAAAAATGAAACTACTCAAATTAAAATCAACGAGCTTTGCGCAATGGTGGTTCAGCCCGTTAATAGAACATTGTGGAAAGAACCACCAATAAAACCCACTTTATTCATAAAGAAGTAATTGCACAAGTACATTACTGAATCAAATAACATAAAAGACAAAGAAAGGGTTAAATACATAACAAAACACCATTAAGTCAGGTTAAAGTGCGTACAGAATTATAACATTAAGAGAAAACGAATAAAAAGCAGTTTAGTTCACAAAACACAGTAAAAAGCATATGTAGTCACACCCACAATTGGCTCATAAATAATCAAAATAAAAATCATAATAAAAATTGCAATACGAAACATGTGGCCTTTTAAAACCAATCATACCGGGCTTTAAGTAAATAAACACATAAAACAATAAAGCAAATTAGGGTACATATAAAATACAACATCATTAATTAATAAAATACTTATCTTTTTTGGGATTTTTTAATGGTGTACTTTAAATTATACAATCTAAACGTTTCGATAACACTTACAGTTATCTTCGTCAGTAGTATTGTTTCTTAAAAATTGTTAAAGATGTAGTAAACAATTTTGTCAAATTTGAAAAATTCAAACATAAACATAAGCCTGCTATTAATATAACAGTTTGAGAAACGTATAAGCCAACTATAAAATTGTAGTAAAGAATAACTAGGTCATTAAAATTAAATATTGTTAAACTGCCTCAAAGATGACAAACCAGAACACTCTCTACGACGAAAGCTAACGATGAAATTTGCCAGCCAAAAAACACATTTAACAAAATTTAATCGAGTTATGATGTAAGTGTAAAGTTGTGAAAACTTCAATTTTAAAATGATAGAAGCATTCACAAATCCAAACATTACATCAAAAATAACCCAGTTAAATCTAACAAAGAGATATCTTTATCAATAATTGGAAGTGTTATTAACAATGAAAAGCACAATGCAGAACGTTCTTTGTAATTTTAATTTCAACTACTTATGTTAAATTATAGTGCTGTGGAAATTTAACATGTAATTGGTAAAGCATTTGCTTCAAGGTCTAGGAAAACACAGCAAAAACCTAGAAATACCAAAAGTTGAAAACAAATTGAAATCAAGGCGTATCATTATGCTCTTTTTAATTATAAGATGCCAAAACCTATTTAAACGGAGATTTTCTTCTTGTCTATTAAAATTATTCGGGTGTTTATATATTTCAATAGCTTCACGTTGCAAACGAACATAATAATGGGTTTGTCTTGACAATATTTTCATATTGTCAAATTGAATGTCATGATTTAGATTATTCAGGGCATGGTCAGCCACAGCAGACCTCTCTGGTTGACCCAATCTACAAAATCTCATATGTTCTTTGCGTCTTGTATCAAAGCTACGTTTTGTGGTGCCGATGTATACTTTTCCACATGAACAGGATAACTTATACACTCCGGAAGATGATAAAGGGTTTGACACATCTTTAGGTGATCTTAAATGTTCTTTAATTTTTCTTGTAGGTTTAAAAATAGTCCTAATACCATATTTGATTAGGATTTTTTCAATTCTATTTGTAACATTAGCTATAAAAGGAAGAAAAGCAGTACCAACATTAAGAACTGGTTTTTCTTTAAGGTTACGCCTAGAAGGTGTAATAACATTATTAATATCTGTAAGTGAATATCCATTATCTTGTAAGGATTTTCTTAAATATTTATATTCATCATTCAAAAATTCAGGGTCACAAATTCGTTTTGCTCGATCTACTAAAGATTTAATTACACTAATTTTTTGACGTGGATGGTGGTTGGATAATTTATGAAGGTATCTATCAGTGTGTGTCGGCTTTCTGTAAACCTTAAAAGATAGTGAATTATTATTTTTAGATATTAATATGTCAAGAAATGGTAAACTTCCATTAGTTTCTTTTTCCATGGTAAACTGAATACTAGGATGTATACCATTTATATGGAAAAATTTGAAACATTAACGTTACAAAATACACCTAAAAAACTTTCAGTTTGGTATAGATATGTAGATGACACATTTGTTATTTGGAGACATGGAGAAGAAGCACTGCATGAGTTTTTGGTTTTTATAAATGGTATACATCCTAGTATTCAGTTTACCATGGAAAAAGAAACTAATGGAAGTTTACCATTTCTTGACATATTAATATCTAAAAATAATAATTCACTATCTTGTAAGGTTTACAGAAAGCCGACACACACTGATAGATACCTTCATAAATTATCCAACCACCATCCACGTCAAAAAATTAGTGTAATTAAATCTTTAGTAGATCGAGCAAAACGAATTTGTGACCCTGAATTTTGAATGATGAATATAAATATTTAAGAAAATCCTTACAAGATAATGGATATTCACTTACAGATATTAATAATGTTATTACACCTTCTAGGCGTAACCTTAAAGAAAAACCAGTTCTTAATGTTGGTACTGCTTTTCTTCCTTTTATAGCTAATGTTACAAATAGAATTGAAAAAATCCTAATCAAATATGGTATTAGGACTATTTTTAAACCTACAAGAAAAATTAAAGAACATTTAAGATCACCTAAAGATGTGTCAAACCCTTTATCATCTTCCGGAGTGTATAAGTTATCCTGTTCATGTGGAAAAGTATACATCGGCACCACAAAACGTAGCTTTGATACAAGACGCAAAGAACATATGAGATTTTGTAAATTGGGTCAACCAGAGAGGTCTGCTGTGGCTGACCATGCCCTGAATAATCTAAATCATGACATTCAATTTGACAATATGAAAATATTGTCAAGACAAACCCATTATTATGTTCGTTTGCAACGTGAAGCTATTGAAATATATAAACACCCGAATAATTTTAATAGACAAGAAGAAAATCTCCGTTTAAATAGGTTTTGGCATCTTATAATTAAAAAAGAGCATAATGATACGCCTTGATTTCAATTTGTTTTCAACTTTTGGTATTTCTAGGTTTTTTGCTGTGTTTTTCCTAGACCTTGAAGCAAATGCTTTACCAATTATATGTTAAATTTCCACAGCACTATAATTTAACATAAATAGTTGAAATTAAATTGAAATTAAAAATTACAAGGAACGTTCTGCATTGTGCTTTTCATTGTTAATAACACTTCCAATTATTGATAAAGATATCTCTTTGTTAGATTTAACTGGGTTATTTTTGATGTAATGTTTGGATTTGTGAATGCTTCTATCATTTTAAAATTGAAGTTTTCACAACTTTACACTTACATCATAACTCGATTAAATTTTGTTAAATGTGTTTTTTGGCTGGCAAATTTCATCGTTAGCTTTCGTCGTAGAGAGTGTTCTGGTTTGTCATCTTTGAGGCAGTTTAACAATATTTAATTTTAATGACCTAGTTATTCTTTACTACAATTTTATAGTTGGCTTATACGTTTCTCAAACTGTTATATTAATAGCAGGCTTATGTTTATGTTTGAATTTTTCAAATTTGACAAAATTGTTTACTACATCTTTAACAATTTTTAAGAAACATTACTACTGACGAAGATAACTGTAAGTGTTATCGAAACGTTTAGATTGTATAATTTAAAGTACACCATTAAAAAATCCCAAAAAAGATAAGTATTTTATTATGAGTGTTAATGGTGAAAGTTTACATTTTCATACAACATCATTAAAATTACACAGGTGATAATAAGGTAAAGCAAGAACAAAAGAAAATAGGCAATGAATATTCACGTACCCAATTGTTCAGTGACACAAAATACATATAAAAATTACAGTGTATATATATATATATATATATATATATATATATATATATATAAACAACAAACAGCAATGGCAATTCACACAAATACCAGGGTAAGGAAGCCATGCACTGTCTTTTATTTTAGCAGATTTCCACTTACTGAGCTCGCGTGCGGATGAGATTCCTTTTCAAGACAATGTTTGACTCTTTTCATACTTTATATACGCTGGTAAAATGATTGGATGCGAGATTTCATTTATATAAAAATACCTACTTACGCTAGAATAAATATTCCTTTAATTGATGACAGGCACAAATCGTTAACATACGCGGTTTAACTTCAAAAAGGGCGACTGTTAGTTATAGATTATTATTTGAAAAAACGCATTACAATTAACCCCCGAAAGAAATGACAACTTAGTGTTGGCGAATTCAAAAGAAAATGTACACCCAAGAATTATCTTAAAGACAAACTGTTTACAATGAAGGTATTTAATTAACCAAAAATCGGCCTTGCTCGATTGACACTCTAACTGTAACTACCTTTCCCTCGATTTCAAACCTAGCTATCTTTACTCCCGCAATCAACCCCCATTTTTCAAAAGTAATAAAAAAACCAAGAAACATTAATTTACGTCGCAACAGTTTCATATTCATTATTGCACGACATCTTAATTTTAAAAATATGCATTCGTCTTTAACAAACCTTACATTTACGTCTCGGGTTTCAATGTACCAAACAATGATATCTTTTGATCACGGTCTGTACCGACACAATCATCTACTAAACATGTTTACATTAAGAATCGGCGCATAAGAAATTCCAATCATTGGTTACGCCCCTTCAGTAAAGCAGTTTTAAGCGTACACCTGCTACTCAAACCCTAGCATGTGCCTTTCAACCCTAGCCAAATATGAGTTACACACATTCTCACATTTCTTACATAAAATCTATAAAAAAATATTTTGAAACCATTAGCAAATTGCGACGTATCATCAAGATAATTTTCTTTCGCGGTGACAATGGCGATTTGACAAACGTTCATTACAATAATAAAATTTTCGCGGTCCGCTACCTACAATAGCGAAGATGTGGTAAAATTAGTTAAGTTCTGTTTACGTTTTTGACTCAAAAGTGTAATATACAATTGAATTGGTAAACATTATCGTATATAAACATGAATCTCACAACGAAATTCATGTATTGCAGAATTAAGCTACGCCACTGGACAATGTTGAAAATAAATTTCAAACGTATTAACGCATTTTATATAAATATAATATAAATCATACATTTAAGTTCAGAATAAGTTTGCAAATTAACGTCTAAAACTGTTAAATAATTTTAAACTAAGTATAAATTAGTATATACGCCAATAACAAATTTAAAATCCAATTTAGAAATTGTAAAAGATAACCGTCACTGCTCAACCCATGATATAAGTTAGTTTGTCAATAAAATGAATATCAAAATGGATATAAGGTTGTTATGAAATCAAAGCTTTTAAACAACGTTTGAAAAGCCATGTTTTGTTTAACAAAAACTACATACGGGCTGACTCGCCACTATCTCGCCACGGTCTCTTATATCTAAACAGTACGAGATATCAGCTTAATTTTTTTATTACAGATGTAAATTGACAAAGACTATTTTTTTAAATTATTTTGGATTATACAGGGTAGTTCAGAAAATTGTAATATATCAAAGTAAGGTTTTTTGGAATACAACGCCCTGTATTTTATGTCACTTTTAGATTGTACGTAAAAAATTAAGTCAACTTTATTCAACGTGTTACGTGCAAATTTCTACTTTGTCCACTAACTTACCGTAACAGAGAAGATAGTCTTAGGGCTGCCGGAAAGCTCAGTCAAAGTAGAGAAGTGGGATGGGTTCTTCAGTGATGCAGGTGGTACCTAAAAGCCCTATACCTATTGCTTTTCAAAAAGAAAGGAAGTAGGTGAACTTATTCGTTCATAACAGAACTTATAATAAAGTAGGTAATGATTTTAAAAGTAGGATATTGTTTGATTCATCTATTTGGCAGCTGCCCTTAACCTTAGTGTTCGGTTAAATACTGTCAAAATTCTTACATTATTTTACTAGTACCATCATTATTTAAGACTAAAAAAATGAAACAGTATTCTCAAGAAGAAAGTGTGGATATGACGTTTATCCTTTGTGAATGTTTTAGGAATTGTTTGTTAGCGGCAAGGGTATACGCTGAAGGGTATCTCAATCAACCATATTCAGACAAAACAACTTTTGAAGAACTGCTACAAACTTTTTGTCACACTGGTACAAGAAACGGACTAAAGCAAAGTATAATAAAATACATATCTTTTTTGGATTTTTAATGGTGTATTTTTATATTATACGTTATCTAAACGTTTCGATAACACTTACAGTTATCTTCGTCAGTAGTAATATCTATTAAAATGGTTAAAGATTTGAAACAAATTTGTGAAAGTTGAGAAATTAATACATAAACATCAACCTGCTATTAATATAACAGTTTGAGAAACATATAAAGCCAACTGTAAAAATCAATTTTCGTAAGACTAACACTGAAAAATCTCAGCCAAAAAAACACATTTAACAAAATTTAATAAAGTTATGATGTAAGTGTAAAGTTGTGAAAAACTCCAATTTGAAAATGATAGAAGCATTCACAAATATAAGCATGACATCTATTAAAATAATCCAGTTAAATCTAACAAAGAAATAGCTTTGTCAATAAGTGCAAGTGTTATTAACAATGAAAAGCATAATGCAGAACGTTTTATGTAATTTTGATTTTAGTTTCAACTACTTATGTTAAATTATAATGCTGTGGTAATTTAATACATAATTGGCGAAGCATTTGCTAATGAAGTTAGATATAACACCGTTAACGTATTACGTAAAACGAAACCTCCAAAGAGCAGCTTATCCTTTCATCGACGACGTGCTTTACTTGATCTTAAACGTAATAAAAATAGAATAATATTAAAATCGGATAAGGGTAATGCAACTGTTATATTAAATATGAACGAGTATAGCATTAAAATAGAACAATTGTTGGAACCGGAGACTTATCGGAAATTCCAAAAGATTCAACAAAAAAGTTTCTTTTAAAAACTAAAGAATTTATTATTATTATTCCTGAAGAAATAAAAAAAAATTAGCTAACTTTGAAGCTATTTCATCAAAACTATATGGTTTACCAAAAATCCATAAACCTAATATTCCTTTAAGGCCTTGCAAAACATCTTACATTTTTATTACAACCTCATATAGGAAAAACACCCAATAACATTAAAAATTCTGCAGACTTTGTTAATAAAATGAATAGTTTCAAAATTGCAGAAAGTGATATAATGGTCAGTTTTGATATGGCTTCGCTTTTTTCAAAAGTTCCTCTAAAAGAAACTATTGAATACATTGATCATCTTTTTCCAAGGGATATAACCATTCTTCTTCAGCTGCAATTTATTTTCAGTGGGATAGTAAATTTTATGAACAGATTGATGGTGTAGCAATGGGTAGTCCCCTTAATTCTGTTATAGCTAATTATTACATGGAAAAATTTGAAACGTTAGCGTTACAATATACACCTAAATAACCTTCAGTTTAGTATAGATATGTAGATGACGCATTTGCTATTTGGAGATATGGAGAAGAGGAAATGCATGAGTTTTTGGTTTTTATAAATGGAATACATCCTACCATTCAGTTTACCATGGAAAAATAAACTAATGGAAGTTTACCATTTCTTGACATATTAATAACTAAAAATAATAATTTATTCACTATCTTTTAAGGTTTACAGAGATCCGACACACACTGATAGATAACTTTATCCAATTACTATCCACATAAAAAAATTAGTGTAATTAAATCTTTGGTATATCGAGCAAAACGAATGTGTGAAAAATCCTAAATAAATATAGCATTAGGACTATTTTTAAACCTACAAGAAAAATTAAAGAACATTTAAGATCACCTGAAGATGTTTCAAACCCATTATCATGATCCGGAGTGTATAAGTTATCTTGTTCATCTGGAAAAGTATACAATGGAACCACAAAACGTAGCTTTGATACAAAATGTAAAAAACATATGAGATTTTGTAGATTAGGCCAACCAGAGAAGTCTGCGGTAGCTGACTTCTGAAGCTATTGAGATATACAAACACACTAATAATTTTAATAGACAAGAAGAAAATCTCTGTGTAAATAGGTTTTGTCATCTTATAATTAAAAAAAGGCATAATGATACGCCTTGATTTTGATTTTAATTTTGATTTTTGGTATGTCTAGGTTTTTTTTCTGTGTTTTTCCTAGACCTTGAAGCAAATGTTTTATCAATTGTACGTTAATTTACCACAGCCTTATAATTTAACATAAGTAGTTGAAATTAAAATTAAAAAGTTACATAAAACGTTCTGTAATGTACTTTTCATTGTTAATAACACTTGCAATTATTGACAAAGTTATTTCTTTGTTAGATTCAACTGGATTATTTTAATCGATGTCACGTTTATATTTGTGAATGCTTCTATCATTTTCAAATTCAAAGTTCTTCACAACTTTACACTTACATCATAATTTGATTAAATTTTGTTAAATGCCTTCGACCGTTAGATGGTGATCTGATTTCTCATCTTTAAGACAGTTAGACAATATTTAATTTAGAACAATTTATATATGTTGAAAGAGATTTGTTTTTAAACTTTAATAAAATTAACGTTTCGGTTTATTGTACTTAAACCATTTTCAGAAAACTTAAGGCTATACATTGCACAATTGTAATAATTTTTTTAGAGAAATGTAATTATTTTATTGTGATAGTTTTTAAGTTAAGCAAAGCAGCAAATAATATTCATTTATGATTCAAGTAACCTCAAAATTAACATATTTTGTTGGGCGTTAAGGCTAGGTTTGTTGTAAAATATGTGTAGAGCTTCTATAACACCAAGTTCAGTCGTTGTTTTGCCTCTATCAACAATTGAAAAGGCTGTACGATGTATAGGATGGTTGTTGCATGTTGGAATATTGCAGAATTAGGGATTGTAGTTGATCTTTTATTCAAGCGAGGGGTGGTACCTAAGTGCTCGCAATATGGAATCGATCCACAAACAAGAAGCTGTTCAAGATTTCAAAAAAAACATAACAACAAACTACGCGGATTACTAGAATTTAATCATACCAATGCTTCATTATCTCCAGATGAAATTATTTTTAACTTTTCCTCCTACCAACTTAAAGAAACTGAAAAGAATGTTTTATCAAAAGGATTAAATTTTGCTTTAACTCCAAAGAAGGTGTTGCCTTACCTATGAAACTAACAGCCCGTCAACTATTTCAATTTTCTCAAGAAAACCCCAATAATTGTTTAAAACCTGATTAAGGTATCACCCTGGTAAAATAATTAAACTTAAACACAAAGCTTTGAATTCCAATGAATTCTTTAATCCACCATTTTCAAATTTAACGAAAAAAGAATTTTTGATAGAGGAAAAACAGCGAATGAACTTGGCGTTATAGAAGCTCTACATACAGGGTTGGGATAAAGTATGGAACCAAGTAAATATCTTTAAAACGAAACGGACGATATCTTTGAAATTTTGCACGTAAGTGCAAGGGGGCAAAATGCATTTTTATGTTAATAATATACTTCCGGTTTAACCTGAAATGCCCTTAATTTTTTTAATTGAAATGGGAACCCCTGTATATTTTTGCAGATTTTGAAAGATTTTGGTGTTTCAAATTTTTACATACTGGGTTTAGTGGAAACAATTTGTAAGAACGAGAAATAACTCACATTTAGTTGTAGAATACCTAAATTTATTTACTATAGACTAATGAGAATAATAATTTACACAAAATTATTTTAAATGTTCAAAATGCTTGCCGGTCACCTTCTGACAATCTGCCAGCTCATTAAGAAATTCTTGCGTCACTCTTTCCAAGACTTCTCCACGTATTAGTTCACATTCATCAATAATTCTTTGTCTCAATTCCTGAAAGCATGTTGGTCGTTTAACGTAAGTACGCGATTCTAGATAACCCCAAAGAAAAAAATCTAATGGGCTAAGATCCGGAGAACGAGCAGGCCACTCTATGAATCCTCTACGTCCAATCCATCGATTTGAAAAATTCGCATCCAGAAAATCCATAACCCGTCTATCATAGTGGAAAGGTGCTCCATCTTGTTGAAATCAAACATTTTGTGGAAAGTACTGTTGAAGTGTAAGAATAATTTGGTTATTCAGTAAATCTAAATACTTGTCACCATTCCAGTTTCCATCCATAAAAAATGGGCCTATAATCCTATTTTCGACAATTCCCATCCAAACATTCAACTTCTGTGGATGCTGGGTATGTGTTTAATGAATCCAATGAGGATTCTCATTTGACCAATACCTTGAGTTATTGGCAGTTCCATTTAAACAAAAAGTTGCCTCATCGGAAAACACTACATAACATGCAAAATGTTCGTCGACATTACAGATGTCCATCAGTCGTTCGCACAACTCCAGCCATCGGTCAAAATCATCGTCTGACAATTCTTGAACCAATTGTTCTTATACGGATGATACTTTTCAATTTTCAATATCTTCCCTACACAACGTAGACTTATACCATGGTTTAGTGCCAAAATTGTGGTAGAAGTTTGACGTGATCCCTCTAAATCAATTGCAATGTTTTGTCTAATAGTTTGGTTTGTTGCGGTCCGCGGTTTCCAGTTTTTGGCAAATTTTTGACCATCCCAGTTGCATTAAAACGTTCAAATGTTTTCGTAACCGTTGAACGAGATATTGGATTTCTTTCAGGATGCAAATCATTAAAAATATGAAACACTTCTTCATGAGTTCTAACACGATCACCATAACCAATCATCATTAATACTTCAATACGACCTTTTTCACTTAAATGAATCATTATTAATCGTATAATTTATTTCCGTAAATTACAATTTGACAGTTCGGCAACAGTTACCTACTAGATAGTACTCGTTTATTTCTTACTAATAATACAAACAACATAAATTTGTCTCAGTAACTGTATGGAATATTCAGAAACGTGTTAATTAGTAAGTAAATGACTATAAAACATTAACGCAACAAAAAAAAAAAACAATTTTCGTAAATCATACTTTGATTTACACATTCACACAATACATTTTTATAAAAATAAGTTCTTATTAAGAAAAAAGTCTTACCGTTTTAGTACAAGCACAACAAAAGATTTTATCGCCCTCAAAAACTAATTCAGTACGGTTTAATCCAGATTACTACCCTTCCCGAAGCTATTGCGATGCCACACAGAACACTCAATAATAAAAAACAATTAACAACCAACTCGTCTGCAACTGTGGGTTCTAGTGACCCAAATATTAAGGATTTTTCTGTAAATCAAAAAGAGTACCGCCAATTCAACTGTTTTTAACAATTTCGACCTGCTTTGGTGCTATTGTAATCATTATCGAGACGAATTTACTTAAGCAAAATTGCATTTCGCTAAGGTAATCCTTTACAGAGTAAGTTTATGAGTGATTTACGACTTCGGACACAACTTTACTAGGAAGGTTTTAAAATATTAGCGTAATCATAGTTAAAAATATTTACAGAAATGTATAATCTATAGATTTATGAAAGAATATGCAAAAAATTCCAATGCAACATTTGCTCAAATATGCAAAATATGCATTAACTAATTAGCGCCAATTAACGGTAAAAGTTTCAATTTGCGCACATTTTTAAACGTATCATAAAATATGCATAAACTAGAGAATATGCAGTTTGCATATATTCCGATGTATAGATATTACTACTGACGAAGATAACTGTAAGTATTATCGAAAGGTTTAGATTGCTTAATATAAAAATAGGCCATTAAAAACCCCAAAAAAGATGAGTACTTTATTATGCGTAATAATGGTAAAAGTTTACATTTTCATAGCGCAAAGTATGTTGTTGAAAATGAGGGCAATGCCTTCTCATTTTTTTGGCTCAGTGGTCGATAATGCAAATGTAAGTTCAAGAGAAATTTCTAGACAAACTGGAATTTGTCAAACAAGTGTTTGAAGAATTTTGAAAAAACATAAGTACCATCCGTATCATATACTACTTCACCAGAATTTATCTGGACGAGACTTTCAACTGAGGTTGGACTTCTGTCAAAAAGTTGGGGAAGAAGATGGCTTCTTTAAATTTGTTTTATTTACCGACGAATCAACTTTCTACCACAACGGCTTGGTGAACTGACATAACTTTCATTAGTATGCTCCTCAAAACCGTCACATGTATCGCACTGTTGACCGTCAAAATCGGTGGAGCCTCAATGTATTTTGGGGAATTGTAGGAGACCATGTGATTAGTTCATATTTTTTTGATAAAAACTTGAATGGCTTAAAATTTTACAGTTTTTAGAACAAGAATTTTCGAGTTTTTTTAGATATTAGAAACAAGATGTGGTTACAGCGAAATGGTGCCCTTTCACGTTTTAATCGGAATGTAACGAATTATATGGTTAGATAATTCCCCAATAAATGGATTGGAAGGGGAAATCCGCATGAATTTCAACCTAGATCTCCTGAATTAAGCAGCATGGATTCCTTTTTTTGGGGTTACATTAAAAATTTAGCTACACCTACCACTGCTGATGACATGGAGATTAAAATACAGAAAGCGTTTGTTACTGTAACACCAGATATCCTGAGAAGAGATCTTTTGAAAAATGAGTGCGATTATGCATATAAGAAAATGGTCATCCTACTGAGCATTTATTGTAGAATGTTTAGTTTTTTTTTGTCATAAACGTTTACATCTTGGTTTTAGTTTTATTTTTAATTAAGTTTTGATAGCATACCTATTTATCAACTACAATTCAAAAATCATTACCTACTAGAATGTAAACAAAATAAATTTTCCTAGAAATTTTAGACAAAAATCTATAACTTTTTGTCGTCAATTTTCGACATATGCATTAATCATAGTTTTTGATAGAAAATGAAAAGTTATTTCACATAAATAAAAATTATACAGGGTGGTACATTTAAGTTAAGCGGGTTTTTGGTGTTTGAAATGTATAAAATAAGAATCCTTTTCCTAAACACCCTGTACTAAATATCTAAATCCTACACACTGCAAATGTACACCTTAAAGGTGAGAATAAATCCATATAAATTTGTCTTACCCAAAGTAAGGCTTCCATGTTTTTAGTTCTTGTTTAAATTGAATATTTTTCTTAAAATCACAATTCTTTCAAAATTGGTAAGTATAGGGAACTTAATTTTTAACGTATAATCTAAAATGACGTAAAATACAGGACGTTGTATTAAAAAAACCTAACTTTGATATATTACAATTTTCTGAACTACCTTGTACAATTGAAAGTAATTAAAAAAAGTCCTTACCAGTTTACATGTCACCAAAAAATTAAGTTGATATCTCGCACCGTTTAGACACAAGAGACCGAGGGAATAGTAGTGAGTCGGCCTGTATGTAGTTTTTATTAAACAAAACACGGCCTTTCAAACGTTGTTAAAATTCTTTGATTTCATAACAACTTTTATCCAAGTGACCGAGGGAAAGTAATAAGTTACCATCTGCATATTAATTTTACACAAAAAGGTACAAGTTCAAAGTTCAACAAAGTTTATTCAAAATTTTAGAAATTAACAATTCATTTTTATACTACATATTACACTTAGAACTAAATATAATAATAAACGTGTATTGTGTTGTATTGGTGGTGCGCTGCTCAGGAATCTTCTTCCTCGTGGATTGTGAAGTTGTTGGGTTGCGTGTCGTGTGGATTGCCTGTTGACAGTGTTGGTCGTTCGGGAAAAAAAAGATGAGTTGTGGAGATGTGGTGATGTTGGAGTATGTTGTGTGGACTGTCCTGTTGTCGCTCGGTCGTGGCTGGTTGCTGATGTCCTGCGTATCTGGAATAAATAGAAACATGTGTTAGTTGTGTGTAACATTGTCGGTTTTAACAGAACAGAATAGATTAAATTGTCGATACTGTACACTTATCTGGGGGACCAGGCTTCGCTCCACACCTTTGTATGATTACCCGAAAAGGGCAACCATGTCTGAACCGTGAGAGAGGAGCACTCTCCACATCGCAGTCTGCGCTCGAGCAAGCGCCGCTGCCACCTTGCGGATGACAGGTAGGGCCTCCTCCATATTGAGACCTCCGAGGAGGGCCAATACCGAGTCGAACCCTAGGGCGGGCTGGGCTGGCGGAATAACGATCGCGGCGGGAGCCACTTCCTGTACTTCCGCCCTCTCAGCGCCGTCTGCCGTCGCTCGGGCGTAACTGACGCCGGTTCGGGTTGAAGAAGGCGCCAACGTCGGTGGTGTCCTCTTCGGTCTCTGATGTCCTTCCGTCTTCGTCCGTTGCAGAGGTAGAGGGAACTTCGGGCATCCCCTGTAGCTGGAGGGGTGGTCCCCACCGCAGTTAACACAATTTTCCCGGCCTGTACGGGGTTTTGTGCATTTACTGCTGTGGTGATCGCCGGCGCACTTGACAGCAACGCTGTGCGTGACGGAAACCTTGACACCGGTGACACTGCCCGATGCCGGATTTCCGACGCAAATCCTCGACGGCGACTCAGAGGCGCCGACGTGCTGCGCCTCCCGGATCTTCTTCCTGTCGTCCTCGGACGGCAACTCCAACATCACAAGGGGGATCGGGAGTCCTCGCTGCTTCATCCTAAAAACAGAGAGAGCATTAATACTTTGCGTTTTTAGCTCTGAGCTAACGTCGACCTCGGATAGCTCTACGGGCACGCCGCGTATCATCACCTTAGCAAATCGCTTGATCTTTGCCTGGTAGGTGTGATACGGAGTACCACACCTATCCATGTACCTAATCAGACTGTCTCGGTCCTGGAGTGAGGCAGGCTGAATCCGAATTCCCTCGCTGAAGGTCTTGGCCCTCGTGAAGGCCATCCGCTGTTGGTCCATTTCACGTGAGAACGCGATCCAGTCCTCCTTCTGACGAAGGATTACTGGAGGCACCTTCTCCCTGGCGTCTTCCCTTGCTGCCTGCTCTATCGCTGTCCGTGTAGGGTTTGAGGGCCTCGAACCCGTTGTCGGTAGGCGGCGGCGTAGACTGGCAAACCTTCGGCATCTTCTTCGGCTTCTTCTTCTGTGTCCTGAAGTCGTCGTCGGGGATCCCTGGCTCTGGTCTTCTTCTCGGATCGGTGCGGGTTGTGCGGCGGCGGACGTCGTCGGAGCCGTTAGTGGGACCACCACTAACGGGGCGACGTCTGTCGGCGGCGTCTTCTTTGCTCTTCTCCTCTTCTGTCGCTGTAGAGATGGTAGGCGGCTAGGCATGGTGGATCCATACCAAATCGGCGCGTCGGTGCTCGGTGTCCCTCGGAAGTCGTCCTCCTGGTCGATCCAGATCCCGTCGTGGTCTTCACACAATCTACGCGGCATCGTGATAACGACGCGGGAAGATTGTTATTTTTTGAGAAAATTAATTTAGCTTAAGCTAAATTATCGATGTGCTCGGAGAACTAGGTAGAGGCTTACGTTTGAATGTTCAAATTGCTCTGACAAAACAAAACAGTAGTAGGACTATGTATGTTATAGCTCAGGAAGTGACGTCTCACCAATAAGCGACGTGACCGAACAGTTAAGCACCGCCCTCTCCGGAAGTTTGCGGTTGTCGGAGCAATGTTTTGCCCCTAATATTGTAAATAGGTGGAATAAATTTGCGTACTGTTGTGACTTTGTCCTAGTATATATATATATATATATATATATATATATATATATATATATATATATATATTTGTTCCGTCAGGGTATTTATGTATAGGTTTATCAAGTCATTATGATAGATAATGAAATACTTTCATCCGTGTATTGAACGATTTCTTACTGCTTTCTTGCATTGTTTGCCGTTAAGCGATCAGAACGGATCCTCGTACTTTCGAGAATTAATAAGCAATTTAATATTTAAAATTTAAGATAACCATTAGATTGAATGTAAGTCGATCTTGCAAGATTAATTCCGTTTAAAAGATAATTACTTACCTTTTCATACTATAAATTTATTGATTTTTCTTGAACTTTAATTGACGTTGATATATATTCTGTGTGTTATCTGCTAATCTTATTAGCTAAATATAGTGTACTGGATTTAAAGCATTATTTGTAATCCCATCCCCTACCACAGTGAAAGCATTTATGACGGAAATGGGAATTTAAAAAAATATAAGAATAATACGATTTCGGCCAAGTTTGGTTTCTTTCATTTATCCAGTGGTAAACTCATGATTTCAGTTGATACGGTTTTTAATAAAAGCTTTTCGTTTAACATAATAAATTAAGAGAGCTTTGGCCGCGAGTGTTTAATTTTGCAATAATTAACGAAACATTTAACGTTTGTTCCTTCATTTTTTTAATGCGATTGGTTTTTGAACTTAACGTATAAGTAGGTTAAAGGATGCTGTTGACCCAACAGCTGTTTTGATAACATGCTTTATCACTTTGAAAGGGTGTAGATATTTTGAAGACTTTACAGGTAGAGATTCTGGACCTTAGTTATCGTACGCCTAGAGTTTTATATCGCGTAAAGGTAATTGAGTATTGGTCTGTTTAAACTGGCTGTACTCTTGCGTGCGCTCAGGTGTTATTTTCCGATTTTGATTGTAATTACAGACTGTCGCCCAGTACTAGTTACAATTTTGGTTATGTTTAAAGTGTGGTCTACCCCCCCCCCTCTCTTTATTGCGGCAAGTTACCCTTAATATTGAAATTTTGTAATAACTCCCAGTGTCTTACTACCCTCTGAGAAGTCGGCACCCTTTGTCGTTATCTGCTACGTCTGGTGTTGATTATGTTTTCACCCGTAACAATATTTATTTTTATAATTAAATTGTGGTATATTGGAACTTAACCATTCCGTTTTGTTGCAATGAAATATTTCTTGCTGTTATTGAAAATAGTTTTAAAATCTACATAGCCAGCAGGGATATCGCTAGTGTAAGTTTTGTTTATATTTCTAAAATTTATTAATAAATATGTGACTTTTGTTACATTACAATTGATACCTTAATGATCTCTTTGCAATTTTCTTCCATTTTGATACTTTAGTAGACGTATTAAGAATCTCCGATGACATTAAGCTGTGACTGGGTAGCGAGGTATTCTATTCATTATTTAATGCAGAGGGTCATTCTAGTATCCGTGTTCGTTAAGACATGTAATTATGTATAGAAGAAACATAATTATTATGATTATATATGGGAGGAGCGTATTTTATAGTAACCTAAAACTATGAACGTGATTTGACCATTATTATATAACTAGAAGAGATTGTGACGTTTCATCATTCCTGTTCTGGTATCCGATCAGAGCAGGTCGTTAAGTTAGAATTAATTACCCTGTAATTAACAAGTAATTAAATTAATTTCGATTTTATCGGCCGGTATCAACGTAACGATGCCGCGCCGAAGACCGGGCCGAGAGGTAGTCGACGACGAGTTCCTCTGGCACCCCATTGGGGATTTCCACGGGGATGACAGCGAGTTATGGTACGGTTGCAAGCCGGGCAACCTACCATCAACAAGTACCGCCAGCCCGATACCGTCGCTTCTGCCCCTTCCGTGGAAGGGCGCCAAAAGCGACGCGCCATCCGCCGCCACCGCTCAGAAGAGGAGAAGGCCGAAGAAGACAGCACCGCCCGCAGAAGACGTCGCCCCGCCAGCCGAGGCAACAACAAGAGCAGCACCGCCGCCGCAAGCCGCCGCCGCCGTAGCCGCCGAAGAGAGAAGAAGCGAAGACCCCCGTCCTGGATCCACCAGCCCCGATGACTTCGTGGCGCAGAAGAAGAGGCCGAAGAAGGCGACCGTCCGCCCGCCTACGCCGCCACCGACGAGCAACGTGTACCACGCCCTGGAGCAGTACACGGACACCGCCACAGCGATGGAGCACACCGCCGCAGCAGAGAGCAGGGAGAAAGTACCCCCGGTAATCCTTCGTCAGAGGGAGAACTGGGTTGCTTTCTCCCGCGAACTCGACCGGAAGAAGATCGCCTTCACCAGGGCCAAGGCGACCTTTGAGGGAATCCGGATACAGCCTGCCTCACTCTAGGACCGAGACAGGCTGATGAGGTATCTCGATAAGTGTGGTACGCCGTATCACACCTATCAGGTAAGGAGCGAGCGTCTTGCCAAGGTAGTAATAGGTGGCGTGCCCGTAGAGCTATCCGAAGCGGATGTAAGCTCCGATTTGACGACGCAAGGAATTAACACAGTTTCTTGTTTTAGGATGAAGCAGCGAGGCAGAGCGATCCCCCTGGTTTTCGTACACCTACCGAGCGAGGAGGACAAGAAGAGGATTCGGGAGGTGAAGCACGTCGCCCGCCTCCGAGTCACCGTCGAGGACTTGAGGCGCATATCCGACATCGGGCAGTGTCACCGGTGTCAAGGTTTCCGTCACGCACAGCGTTGCTGCAGGGCGGCAGCACGCTGCGTGAAATGCGCCGGTGATCACCACAGCAGTCAATGCACTTTACCCCGTACCGACCGGGCTAAGTGCGATAACTGCGGTGGGGACCACCCCGCAAGCTACCGTGGATGCCCGAAGTTCCATCGACCTCCGCAACGGAAGAAGATGGAAGCACCGCAGCGACCGCCGAAGAGGACACCACCGGCGCCTTCCTCGACTCGGACCAGAGTCAGCTACGCCCGTGCGACGGCAGGCAAGGCTGAGAAGGCGGAGGTACCGAGAGTGGCTCCCGCCGCTACCGTTACCCCGATCAATCTGCCTTAGGGTTCGACTCCCTATTGACCTTCCTCGGAGGGCTCAATATGAAGAAGGCCCTACCTGTCATTCGTAAGGTGGCAGAGGCACTCGCTAAGGTGGAATCTGCGACTGACTTGTGGGGGGTTGTCCTCTCACACAGTCAGGAGGTGGCTACCCTTTTAGGGTAAACACACGACGGTCCGGATCGAAGTCTGGCGCCCGAGATAAGTATTTAGTATCGATTTTTTAATTACATAATTTCTGTTCTGTAAATATCGATAGTGTTACACTTTACTAACACATATTTCTTTTTATTTCAGATAAGCAACCTAGCGACAACAGGACAGCCCACACAACAAACACACCAATCCAAACGCAACACCACACAACACCCGCTTTTTTTTTGAATAACCAACAACAACGCACTCAACACCGCCATCAGGCGTTCCAAACACACGAAAACCAACAATCCAAGCACTTCCACGCGCTGAAGAGGACGAAGACTCCTAAGCAGCGCACCACCAACACATACACGTTTTATATTTAGTATTTTATATTGTATATAGTATTAAGTGTAAAATGTAATATCCATGAATTGTTAATTATCCAAATTTTAATAAACTATGTTGAATTGAAATGAATTGATGACGTTTCATTGTCAATTCGTTGACCAGATAGAGATGTTAGAGAATACTGCGTGATGTACAATTGCTGAAACCTCGATTTTTATACAGGTTTCAAGGGAAATTGAAAAGTGTACTTAAGGGACATATAGGTTTATATTGGAGTAGTTCTCAAAGTGGACTAGTATGCTACACATCCAGCAGATAAACCGACGGAAAGGAATAAATGTTGCTTAACCTTAGGGGTGGACTCGAGTATGAGGATATTGCACACCTGATTAGTAGTGGAAGACTGTGAACAATATCTGATTTAACACCTTTGGTTATTAAGGAAAAATTAATAAAACTGAGGTAATCATACTACATTATAACATTTAAATACACTTTATGACAAGGAAAGTAAAGAGTATATTTTATTTAAATAAAACGAGAACTGTTTTGATAATGTTACTAATTTCAGTCATAATCATAACTAATCCTAAAATAACTTTACGGAGGTATTCGAATTGTAAAGAACACTGAATTATTTCAATCCCACGGTTGACATAATTTTAACAAAAAACTTAATAACTTCTAAAAGATTCTCTAAAATAAGTTCCGCTATAAATTTGAGGTTAAGTACAAACTGAATTACTATAATTTGTTCTAGGTAATTAATTTATCTTAGTAGAAATGAGCTTAGTGGAACTAATCTAATACACAAAATAGTTTTCTACAGTTTAAAGCTCGATCTGTAAAATTGGGCAAAAATTTATGAAATAAGCTAATGCTTCGTGGAGTTTCGACTTTAGGGTTTAGTTAGATAGTTTATGTTCAACTCAGCAAAACCCTCTTAAAAGCTCGTATTTGCGGATACTTACAGTATCAGTATAAATTCAATTTAGTGGTGTCGTATACTCTACAGTAGAATTTTACACTTAAAAACCCTTTGAAGGGGACCACTACCAAATCGTTGCCAAAGGCAGTGCTGTGTCAACGACTTGTACCCATGGTGAGTGGTTCGCTAATACCAAACCCTCTAGAAGCGTGTGACTTTGGATGAGCTTTTACCCCCGATCGATTCAGCACTCCCAGGCCTAGCACGGCTTGCTCTGAAGCCGCGCATTTGTTTTTTATTAGATACCATTAATTACAGTTCAAACATCTCACTTTTCTCTTAATACATTATCTAAAATCAAACTTAAATATTAACTTTTCTATGAAATAAGTAATAAAAAAGCTTGAAAATTTTAAACAAGATATTTTAAGTTATCGCAGCTGCGAAGAGCGAGCTAATTTTCTTTCATAATTTATTTATGTCTTGAAAGTGTAAAGTATAGTGTTCATTACTGGAAATAAATTGCAAGACGAGAGCAAACACGGGCGCGCAATCTCTTTCAGAAATGTTATTATAGACACCTGAAAATTGTCTGTCAAGACCAAATTGTGATGAAACGCGTATTTCAAATACAACTTTAAACTCAATTAATTTGATGAAATTTACATCATCTAATCTCCGTAATTTTTTTTTCAAATTAAAAACGTGGTTTAGAAATTTTTAATTAAGTTTTTAATTTATTACTTATTAAATAAAGCCTATTTAACTCACAGTGTATATGTCTTATTTTTACAAAGTGGATGTGCATAATTTAACTTTAACGTTTACGGCTACTTAATGGTTTCTTCTCTCCAACATCTTTGGCTAACCGCCAATTTAAAGTACGTAACTGCGATTACTTTTTATTATCTTTCTTGATTTTGGCAAAGCAATTACGGACATTTTGATATATGAAGTAGACATAAATTAGCCATAGAGATCATTTAGATAAATAACCATTGCTTTATATCTATTGCAATCATGTTAGCTAATTAATTGTGCTAAAATGGTCTACAAGTAGTTATAATGTAACATCTTCCAAAATGTTGTCTGATTACAAGATCTAATACATACATGTTGGACTACTCTATGCATCAAAGTTGCAGTTGCATGATGTGTAAGCCAATATGCATAAAATGGTAGCATGTAAGTTAGGTACAGATAAATGTAATTAATGTAATTTAAACGTATGTCATATTGTCTTTTTAGTTAATAACCCATCACAATTTTCGACCAAAAAAATCTACGTAAGAAGCAAAACATGCAATATGGTATTAGTTTTATTATGATTTACGTAGGTGATTTTATCACATCAACGCTCTGATTTTTTGTTTAGCGCTCCATAAATCGTATGGGGCACTTCTGAATAACAATTAATGTTCTTACTGTTATTTTTTATACGTATTGTAAGTGTAACAGACAGAAGATATATATATATATATATATATATATATATATATATATATATATATATATATATATATATATATATATATATATATTACTCCAATTCCGCGTCTCGCCGCACTATATTTCTTCTTACTTGCTTTTAAGATAATGTCTACGAAACCTAGTTACATAATTACATTTTCATACGTTTATACTCGAAATTAACGCTCTAAAATTTGGTTATTTGGGTATAATTACAGTAATTTTATCGTTATTTGTGAATCTCGATGCAAAGCAGAAAGCCACAGTAATATAGCTACCGTTACAGAAGGTATAAATAAACGTTCTTCTAAACTTTAGTAGTGGAATGAGGACCTTCTGGTCCCTGACATCATCATTGACGGGTGATGTCACGCGCACGTGGCCGTGGCCATTTTCCATCCCCTTGGCTTCTTTTAGGGGGCGTTTTTCATTCCGTAGATGGAATGTTCAACCTTTAGTGTTAATTTTTACCCCTAATTATCACCCCTATTCTTTATTTTAGGAGGCCTTTTTCAACCATAGACGGAATTTTCAACCGTTGAAGGTAATTGTAACCTAATTAGTGCCCTTTGAGGGTGGGGTCAGCTTCTTTGTGGGGGCGATTTTCAACCCCTTGGTGTAATTTTCAACCCTTTGATGGTATTTCCACCCGTAATTAACACCTTTTCGCCAGTTCACCCCAGTGTTTATGGGACATGGGGATGTTCATGTGATATTTTGGCCCCTGAAGGGTAGACAAATGCGCGCGCATGCAGTGTTCTGAGTGGTGGGTATCGGTGTTGGCCATACGCCGATGGTTTCTGATTGGTCTATAAACTCAGCCTACTGGTTTATGATTGACTGCGGGGCGTTGCTTATCGGCCAGTTTGTCGGGTATTTTGTTAGGCCATGGCGGGAAATTTAAAATAGTGTCCTAATAACGGTTTCATAAAACGCCAAGGCTTCTGATTAGGGGGCTCCATTTTGATTTTAATTATAAGACACAAACAAAGTCCACCGTCATTTTGCATGACGTCATAACCAAAGCCATTTTTTCGGGAAAATAAAACCAAGGTTTTGATCTGAAATCGTGTTCTATCAAATCATCTTGGTTATTACCTGTAATAAAAGGATGAGGTTTTTTTAATAATATATTATAGGTAATATTATTTTTACATATTCAGCAGCAAGATAATCTCAGTATCATATAGTAATGCAACTTCTGATTGAATATTAAATTGGTTGTTTTGCCTGTTGATCCTCAAGAACGCATTGACAGATCCCTACTCTTCTGTTGCGTATTAAATTGCTGTATACGCTGGTCCTCGGCCTTGAAAAACTTATGGAAACGCGCAGGTAGTATGAGTTTAAATTCTGCCTACTCCACAACAACCCTCTCGCCTTATTTTTGTTGTTTTGAGTCCAAGATTGCGTATTTAACACCAGTCTCCAACTCCTTAACATTTTTAAAAAGGCATGTTGATGCATGTGGGTAAATCCATAGTATTAAGAAAATTGCACAGTGTATTAAATAATCAATCACTTACCGGCGTTGTATTGAGAGAACGTTTTGGTAGATTGGAAAATATGGGATTACATCTCGTACATCAGCAGTAGCCTCTACTAGGTCTCCAGTAACCGTTTCCTTCTCAGCGAACTTATCAGTGTCTTTGACGTCACGCTCATTTTCTTCCTCTACGATTGCACCACAATCAGGTGTTGTTTTGCAATAATCATTTACAAAATCTCGAATATCTTCGATTGTGGGTTCATAATACGGAGAGTTCACTATGGTAAAAGCAGTAATGTGTTTTATCCGTTGTTACCCATTACACCACCTTGACACCGCATGGTAAGTGTGTCAAGTTTAGGCCCGGGTGAGATGGTACTGATCCAAAAAACCACCTGAATGTTCAACATACAACCTACTGAACATTGCAATAGAGCCAGAGAAAAAACCTTGCAAGGCAATGTGTTTCTAATGATACGTTAAGATTACAAGTAGCCACACACACACACACACACACACACACACACACACACACACACACACACACACACACACACACACACACATACACACACGCACACACACAACAGACGCGCGCGCGCGCAATCAATTTGTACTACTAGTCAAATTAACGTGTGACGTCATTGCAGAGTTTTGCATACACTGATAAAACAGTTAAATTAGTAAAAAAGGTCTATAACAAGAGTTTTACCGATATCGTGTATTATAATTTAAAATACATATCTAAAATTAAAATCACTGGACTAAAATAAAAAGGAAAGGAATGGATTCGAGGATGATCACGTGGCTGTTAAACGGGGTTTTTAAAGATATAAACTAAAACTGGGGCGAGACTGTAGATGCCAAAGCTAGGGACGAGCCACGTATCCCCGGTTTTAATACATCTTCGTAAGCAGGGGTTGTAAGGATTTTACGGTCAATTTCGTACATAGATTCGATACCATCCAACACTAGCGACTTTACTGTGTCGAAATTAACTATTTGGGAACTTTTATAATTGAAGGTGATTCCCTTGGCTTTACACACTGCGATGTATTCATTTTTATGGGTAGAGAAAACCTTGTACCGTAGTTCTTAGGACCCCCATTTCGAACTCCGTGATTCTACTCCCGACTCCGTAAGCCTCCACCTCATCGGTCACGTCACCGAGGAAAGCCACAACAGGTGGAGCTCACTCGCCAGGACTTTTCATAAAAATCACGGAATCTGCATCAAAGTACAGAACCCGTTCGGCAAGCTTTTGTAGGTAGGTGTACATCTCCAGGTGAGTATTGGCGGTTGTATAAGCTACCAAGATGACATTGACAGTATTGAGAAATTCCACCCTATCATAGGGTCTAATCCATTTTACTATGATAACTTCCTCGTTAATGATTAAAATGGACTGGACCTCCTTGGAAGGATCCATCATAATTTTGAACAACTCATGCGGTTCAGAAATAATGGAAGTTTGCGTTAAATTCTCTCTCTGTCCAAACTTACCCCAAAATGAATTTAAAAATAATTTTGAAATACATCTAAGTCAAATTTTGTCTTTGTCCAATTGGACAAATATTCGAAACTTCGTCGTTACATCACGAAGGCCAGCCCGAGCATGTTTGTTTGATCTTGAGGAAGTTATCGACGTAGCCTGAGAAAAGATCCCCGCTCATACTATCCCTGTTGTATTGGCAAACCTCTTACTCCCATACTTCAAAACCAATAAGACTCGGTACCCTAATTCTATGTTCGTCCGTAACGTAAGTTTCAGTAAATTTATGTTCGTCCTGCGTATGTGTGCACTCATGCTGAAACATAGTTTCAGCACACATTCTACGCAACACGAACATTAATTCAGCATGCATCTTAAGTGGTAAGGCAGGATGGTGCAAATCTGATGGAGGGAGCAAGCTACACTTCACAAGGCCCTCGATAGTGTTCAAGTCGGGGTTTGAACACTCGGCACCAAGGTGAAGTGTGGGATGCCCTACCGAATACTTGGAATATTTGTTTACGTAGGGCTATAGTGAACAAACATCCAAATACCTGATTTGCACATCTTGTTCTGCCTTATAATACAACTTAACCCTATTAGTACGACCTCCGAAGAAGCTATGGCGGGGACTCAGAGGTGACTGATTCAACACTTTGTTAGAGATAACAAAGTCTCTCGCGATCGGGTTTTGATTTAAAAGTGACCTAAATTTGCATTCCCAAATTTCTATTAAATCATAGTTAAAGGAACGTATCCTTTGTGATGTAGCCACCGTCTTCTCACGACGGAAAACACAGAATTAAGCTCACGTTTACTATTACCAGCTTGATCGGGGTAACACCTTTCACAACCGTGGAAATAGCAACCGTGAAATTGGTTTACGGTGTTTGTGCCATGATAAAACCCATCAACTAGGATACCTTCCCTTAACTGCACTTCACGTGCGTTCCCTGCGTGTTGAATACGTCTGCCCTCAGAATGTTCGGGCCAGAGAAGCCATTGAATAGCAATCCTCGATTGATTGTCACCCAATCTGTATCCACCGTTTGGTCCAGTAGTATTCTCATGAATAAAGTTTCAGCGAAAAACAAGATTACACGCACCAGCGATAGTGCAGCATTCCCTAAACGGGTCAACCTTTCAACCTGTTCCAAAACTCAAGACAGGCTTTTCTATGGATACTCGCATCTTGCACACAATAACGTACAATTTCGTTTTTGAAATTAAAACGAGCGCCCTTAGCAATTTCGTCATTGTACCACTTTAAAGAGTCTGTGCGAGCTGGTAAAACTCCTTCATAATCTAGCAGAGGCTGCTGCTGATGCACGATATGTAATCTCATATTTGTCAATCTACCAAAACTTCTCTCAATACAACACTGGTAAGTGATTGATTATTTAATTAACTGTGCAGATTTTTTAATACTATGTTATAGTTACAGCTGTGGATTTACCCATACGCTTCAACATTCCTTTTTAAAATGTTAAGGAGTTGGAGACTGGTGTTGAATACTCAATCATAAACTCAAAGCAACAAACGTACGGCGAGAGGGTTGTTGTGGAGTTGGCAGAATTTAAACGCATACTACCTGCGCGTTTCCATAAGTTGTTCAAGGCCGAGGACCAGCGTATACAGCAATTTAATACGCAACAGAAGAGTAGGGATCTGTCAATGCGTACTTCAGGATCAACAGGCAAAACAACCAATTTAATATTCAATCAGAAGCTGTATTACTATATGATACTGAGATTGTCTTGCTGCTGAATATGTAAAAATAGTGTTACTAATAATAAATTATTTAAAACCCTCATCCTTTTATTACAAGTAATAACCAAGATGATTTGATAGAACACGATTTCAGATCAGAACCTTGGTTTTATTTCCCCGAAAAAACGGCTTTGGTTATGACGTCATGCAAAATGGCGGTGCACTTTGTTTGTGTCTTATAATTAATAACAAAATCGACGCCTCCCAATCGGAAGCCCGGGCGTTTTATGAAACCCTTATTAGGACACTATTTTAAATTTTCCGCCATGACATAACAAAATACTCGGCACAATGGCCGGAAAGCAACGCCCCGCAGTCAATCATAAACCAGTGGGCTGAGTTTATAGACCAATGATAAACCATCGGCGTATGGCCAACACCGATACCCACCATTCAGAACACTGCATGCGCGCTCATTTGTCTACCCTTCAGGGGCTAAAATGTAATGTGAACATCCCCAAGTCCCCTAAACACTGGGGTGAACTGGCAAAAAGGTGTTAAATACGGGTGGAAATACCATCAAAGGGTTGAAAATTACACCAAGGGGTTGAAAATCGCCCCCAAAAAGAAGCTGACCCCACCCTCAAAGAGCACCAATTAGGTTACAATTACCTTCAACGGTTGAAAATTCCGTCTAGGGTTGAAAAAGGCCTCCTAAAACAAAGCATGGGGGCGATAATTAGGGGTAAAGATTAACACTAAAGGCTGAACATTCCAGGGAATGAAAAACGCCCCTAAAAGAAGCCCATGGGGATGGAAAATAGACACGGCCACGTGCACGCGACATCACCTACCACTGATGATGTCAAGGAATAGGTACATAAGCGAGTTTTACAAAATTGTTTATGTTGGCGAAGTTGAAATATAAGTAATAAGGTCAACGAAATTGAATAACGGACCAAATAATGCAGGATATGACAACATACGTTTTACTGTATAAATGCTAATAGCCAAAAATAGCAAAGTTTGGAGCTAATTGATATCGCGCTCAAGTGTGATATCCGTGTAATTCAACAAACAAAATAATAAGTCATAGTTGGTATTGATAATAAATTCAAGTAAGGCAATTATTAGTGCAATCACATGCAGCAAGTAAGCTCCAGATACATAACGTTACGATGCCCATTTTCTCTTGTTACTACTTTTCGTTGTTATGACCAGATTGTCTCTAATTAGTTTTCAATAAATTAGTATATACTGTGCTATTTTTTTACCTACGTATTGTTATTGCTAATACTTAAAAGGATTCTTAGATAAAAAAATAATTATTAGGTTTGAGCAATCCCTGAAATCTCTGACTACTATTGCAGAAAATTTAAGTGTAGGACCGTCGTAAATTTTGGTCTTTGGTTAAAGCCTTGAGTAGAACCTTTGGTACAATTTTATTTCTTCCATGACATCTTTTGAAGGATTTATAGTAGGCGAGTACGTAGACAAAACAATGTTTTTGTAGATTTATTTGCATCAAGCTCGTGCCATACGCCATTAAACCAATTTATTTTCGATATAAGCTCAAGACAACAAAATAGTATTGATTCCAATAAGGCGACTGGTCATACGGTATCCCAGCTATCGTGTCAATGAAAACTTCTCCTATGTCCTACCTACGCTCTATTCGATTCTGGTGAATTTGATTCATCATGGAAGATAACAAATACTTTTTCTACAGTTATGCAGAAAGCCTTCAGTCAGAAACTGCTTTCTTACTTTGAGTATAAGTCCTTAGTGACCATACGTATGGGTTTAGGTTCACCAAGTTTGGAACGATCCATTGAAACACATGCAGTCGCTTCAGATATTTCAAAAGCACGTGTTTACTTTCCAAACTCAACCCGTTTGGATTAACTGATAAACTCATCAATTGGGTTTCCAGGATTGGTGTCGTAGTTGATGACTTTTGGGCAGCATCGCGGGAAGTAACACATACAAATTGCAGTTGAATGGAACATTGCGAGCCCGGGGAAGCTCCCGAACAGGTAAGCGGCTTCAAAGCTTGCTCGTTGTTTTTTGGTTCGGCCTTGTATGTGATCATTTCGTAATACATCACTTAGAAGGCGAACGTGTTACAAAAAATCCTGCTTCAACTTGGAATCTGAATTACCAGTTATGAAACTTTAGCAGGTATGTTTGGGGACTTCTAGGCCCTCGTCATCAATGTCTTCCCATTTTCAAGATGCCATTTGATTTCATTCGTGTTTTTTTCATGCCCATGTCTCACTTCCATATAGTACTGATGGGACAAACACGCCGTTATAGTTTGTTCGTTTCGCAGCTGGGATAATGATTTCGTTTTTCATTATCGTCCACATACTTCCAATCACTGTCATTCCAGTATTCACCCGTCGTCCAATCTCGTCATCAATTGTACCTTCTTTTTTACACTTTTCGATCAGCAGTTGAAAAGCCACCACCGGATCAACACATCCTCTCCCTGGCATGAAGCCACCCTGCATATCCCAACTCCTAGTTTTGGTAGTGTCTCGTACTCTAGCAATTATTACTCCTCCAAACACTTTATCAGGTACACTGAGCACTTTTCCAAACTTAAGGCATACGTTGAATAATTTACACAATCTCTGCATAAGCTATGCACCTCCATATTTTACCATTATACCAGTAGTTTCCTCCACGCTTACTCTTTTACGGTTTTTCAACCTTCCTGCAGTTTTATCTATCATATTTAACCCAATATCCTCCAAAGTTTCATTCATGTTCCTTCTACATTCCCTTTATTGAAATTTTCAGTATTATTGTCCTCACTAATGCACAGTTCCCCAAAATATTCTTTCCAGCATTTCCTCACTTCACAATCGTCCCGTACTATATCCTTGTTCCTATTTATCACTCCTGCAGCATTCTGTTTTGAGCCACTTTTCTATTTCTGACCCATTTCACGAATAGTTTTCCGTTTCCCTCAAAACAACTCCTCGTTTTCTCTCCTACCTAGTCTTTAATTCAAGATATAAGAAGTGAAACTTGTATTCAGAAATATTTAATGACATCTTTAGTTTACATGCTTTAACATATAATAAAATGTAATTTTAATAAATGTATTTATTGAAAGTAATCGCTTTTTTAATGAATACTGAAAAACTTTATATAATACTTACTAAACTAGTTGCACAATTACTAGAGTATTTACAATGCAGATGAATTTATGTTTATCCACTTGATGTTGAAATTCCATTGACAAAATACATTAAACCGGTACTATAAAAAAAGGAATTTACAATGGTTTATCATGCTCGATGCCATAACTGTTAAACCAGACATAAAAATGCACTAAATAATATGCCGCTGCAATTAAGCTCAGACAGCCTTACTTTCAGGAAATATATTGTACTCATTTAATCAAGTTCCTCTTCCGAAAAAAAGTATTTTCGCAGACCTCGTCTCTAGGTATATAAGAAGAATAATTAATTTCAAAGAATAGTTCACAAAAAATCTACTCAATTTTGATAAGCCAAAAATTATTTTTTTTATATTATATTTTACTTTTTTAAACATAAATTTATCAATCCGTTTGAAGAGCACACTTTAGTTTTTTTCTGTATTATACGCTAACACAGAGCTTGCTTTAAGTAGATTTTTTGTCTAGTTTTAGTACCAATTTAAATTTTGTAAATGAAATTCCTTAGCATTTTAATTCTCATTTAATTAGATAGTCAATTAATTGTTCATAATTTCTTGTTCCATGCGTTTCCATTTGTGATAAGTGTTAAATGTAATTTATATTGTAACGGATTTCGGTGGTGGCAAGTGAAGCTTGCCCTCAACGAGCACCAGTACAAAATGTAGACTCGTTTGGAAAAAAAAACCTTATTTAAAATACTTATAAGATATGGTAATTGTTATTTGAAACGGATTTGGGCGCCACCCAAAGATAAGCAAATTCCCAGGTGTTCTTTGGGGCCAGTCCTGAGGTTGCTCGGTTCCAAACAGCTGCTTCAGATCTCCCAGTGGCGGATAATATTCAGGGTTTTATCCTACGGTAGATGTACCTAAAACAAGTTTAGTAACGACGGAAGGCGGATATGGTAGCTGACAAAGGTCGCATGGCCCCTTGACAAACAAAATTCCTTCACCAATGATGGATGAAAATGAATGATCCTTAATAAATATGAACTCTACTAATGTATTTAAATTTCAATGATTACGGTTCAAATATGAGCGGTTATCAGTAGCAATGGAACTATTGCTACTTGTATCAAAACAAATTAACCAGTTTTAGAACTTAATTACAGAGCGAGCCTTTATTAGGTTTAATTAGATTAATCAATTTTTAAACTACTCTTTACCTCATACTCATCGAAAACATGCAGCTTGGTCTATACGTAACGCAGTGAGAACGAAAGGTAAATTGGTAATGCCACTTACCTATATAGAGTACGACAGGTTAAAAGTAGAGACGGCTGGAAATTTCATCTCTTCAACGAGAGGCTGCAGCATATGTAGCTGTTTTAATTAATATTAAATCAATAAACGAACTAGTATTTATTCATCGTGCTAAAATTATTATTTGTGAAATAACAGAGCGATTGATATAAAATTCGGCCAGTTTCTATTAACAAAAAATACTCATTCTATATAATGTTTTAATTAATGATTATTAACACTTCTGTCCAATTGGAACTTAAACTTACAGAGGTCAAATGCTTACTGCACGCGTGTTAAACGGTTGGAATATTATTACAATAGCTTTTTTGCACAATGGGAACAAGATTACAATATTCCATTGTAATTGGGATTCACAGAAATGATTACAGGTTTAACTTTACTTATTTATATTGAAAATATTATTTAACAATGCAATTTTCCAAGAAATAAACCAATTAATTGTATAAGGACGGTGTTAATTATAACTTGTTTTGTTGATATAAAACTCTCTTAATTATATTGATAGGATTTTCACTGCTTTCCCTGCTTTCGCTAGCACTAGAAGTGGAGAATAATCTAATTGCAGTCATCTGATAGTCCATCTACAGGAACATTTTTAACTTTTTGTGATGTCACTCCTTTTGTTCCATAACAGTAATTAGGGCATAGCTCTAATTTTTTTCTTTTTATAAATGACCTATACCTACAATCTGTTCATAAAGCAACTAATACAATAACATATAATTTTTATTTAACATTTTTTTATATTGTCGTTAGTGTTAGCGTTAAAAAATTTGGGTGTGGTAGACGATCAGATATGTTTTATGTGCCCTTGATCAAGTATGGCCTCGTACGAGTAAGGTACCTATGTAACCTTTCAATTGTATCACCTTTCAGGTATGCGGATGGCCTGTCACGCTAATAACCTTGAACTTTGGGAATGGGGAGGTGCTTGATAAGGAGGGCCCAGAAGTTTCCAAACATACCTACTAACTTCATAAAAACCTTTTGAATACGGTTCTGATCAATATGGAAGCACGAGTTTTATTTAACGTCTCCTGTCATGTGTTTAAGAAAGATCTTTGAATGTGACTTTATTTGGAGAATAAAATCGTTATATCATAACCATTTACTCTATAAATACGTGACGAGTGCGGGATGTCTCTAAAATTACTGGCTAAATTGCGTGTGTGCGTGTGTGTGTGTGTGCGTGTGTGCGCGTGTGCGTGTGTGCGTGTGCGTGTGTGTGTGAGAAAGAGAGAAAGAGAGAGATAGAGAGAGAGAGAAGTGTGGAACTTACATGGCAGTAAGGTCGTACCTCTAACGGCTATAGGTCAGGAATTCTCAGTTAGGTAAGATTTTAAGTGTCAAAATTTCAAGTAAGGAGTTTGGAGCTGGTCAGGGAGTGGATAATAATTCAAAAATAACTACGATTGTAAGAGTGTAACGCGGTAATATTTAATATCAGTGTGGGCGGTCACTGCTTCTATTCGTTATACTAGCGTCTGCGATTGGTTTACGCGTACGAAAAACTTTAGGTCCACTAACCTGCACAAATATTGCTCAATTGACGTAGGTCGTGCTGTGTTAAATTAAATTATGTATTCATGTTAAATGGAAAGAAGTGACGAACCACTCCATTAACTCGAAGTCTGAAGAGCTAAAAGAGCGGCAACAATTCCACAAAGGAATATACTGCCAGTTATGTATATATTCATGTTAAATAATGTAAATTTCATTTGGAGATAACTAACTAAAACAAAGCCGGTGTTACATTTTGTGCTTAGTTTATAGTTTTAATAAAAATTCTATAGTCTTCATTTTCATAGTTTCCCAAAAAGTTATATTTTATGTTCAAACTAATGCAGCTCTACATGTATTTTTGAAATTAAACAGCAATTACTAAACAAGTAATTAAATAGTGTTTAAGCTTATTAAATGTAATAATATTCAATCTAACATTATTACATTACACTAACGTAGAGGTTTATTACTTTTTTGTATACTAACTACTGAATCAATGTTAATGGCGCTTAAACAAAAACCAAGATTTACTTTATATCTGCTGGACTTAACTAAGACCTAAGACCTTCTGATAAGAAAAGTTCTCAAAAATCATTCGCACAGCAAGTATTTTAATTTGTGTCCCCGATGAGTTAGCGACCAGAGCAATTTATTACTATTTCTACTACATGTCTCTACTACTGTACCATATACTTTTGTTACTGTTTCGGCGTGACTATTAAGTCATATAAGTTGGCAAGGCTTACGAGGAACTGTCAGCAGCTTTAATTTAAAAGTATTCCTGCTAGACAATGTTCTATGCGTCTTTGCCGTATATGACTGCTGTACTTAAATACAAGTAATTATAGATAGGTACGGCAACAGTGTATCGGAAAATAAGTATTAAAAATGTGCATTAAACTTGTCTCCAGAAAGTAGCAGCATATTGTGGTGAAAACCGGTTATCAAGTCGAGCAGCCCGATGGTGTGATGGAGTTGCTCAACTTCAGTTTCAATAAGCAGCAATGATCTATAAAAATCCTGTAGGGATAAACAACAACTAGAATCGAATATATTTAGGTAATCTGTAGAGGACGCGTTAAGATTAAGACAACATTGTAGAAACTATCAATAGATAAACAATAGCATCATCCTTAGTCAACTACAACTTTACAAAAATTACCAAAATGTAGTCTTTTATCTTTGTGGTAAATCAAACCTATTTATGATTCTCCTCCCAGTCAAAAGACTGAACAAGAAATATAGTTAATTTAATAATTAAAAAAAACGAGCAGCGATGATAATATCCAAGGTCTAGTTAAAGAAGAAAGGCAAACCAGTATCAATCCGACGTCCAATCCAATCGAAACAGCACATCCATCAGGAGCTTCCGATCACTGGGTTTGAAACGCTCGTAACTATTACTAATAAATAAAATCTACTATGTTTTTTAACAATACTTACTCTTTTATATATGAAAGCTATTTTAAAAGATAGAGACTGTTATTAAACGAACAGTGACTGCCGGTCCCGTATTATTGAAATTATAACCTGCTTTTAAACGTGCCGTCGGGAGAACAGTAGTCGAGAGCAAATTACATCGTAACGCAATACACGAAACTCTAACCTCTACAGGTTTGCTGAGTTAGATGACCACAAATACAGCTTGGACTTGCGTTACATGATCAACCCGCGAGGCGTGCAGTGCATATAAAATAACCATACAATGGAGACAGGCGCGTGGAATGGCTGCAATTTGACTTCAAACACCACACACCCAAAATATAAAGCTCAAAATCAGGAATAGATACACTTTGAGCGCCACTATGATCTAAATTATCTGGAAAAAGACGTTATCTTGCGAAATCGTAGACCGCAAGATATTCGATTATCTAGTACATACAGCTTTCTATATAAACCTTGTATAATTTAGTTTGAATGTAATCAATTGCGTATACCTTTTAAAACCTAAATAATGGTTTTACCCTCGTATGAATATGAATTAATATTTATGATTACCAACAATAATCCAAATAAATAAATAGAATAACTGATTTCCTAGAAGTATATTTAAAGTTACGAATTCACTGGTTCCAGCTTTAACGATCTGTGCGTAATTTGGAAATTATGTTCTATCAAATACTACTTGAAATTGTATCATTATTATATTAAAGGTATACAACTGTTATATACTTTGGTTAAAGTGGAAACTTTAGTTTTTATGGAAAAAATTATTAACTAATGACTAACAGTGTAATAAATGTAATAAATTGTATGCTTATTCCAATAAACGAATTAAAAACAGTTAAATTTTGAAATGGCATGTCTAAAAGAATCAAATTTTAAGCCAACATTCATAAATATAGCCAAAGAAAAAAAGGAAGTATCACGCTGAACGCTTGTGATTCTTCATGTAACTTTACACATAAAAGGAAAACACAAAGAAATCTAATAGACCGCTAGTGATTTGTAACACCTAAATTGGTATTCATTTGCTTTATATAAGCTTCAAAATAAAATTGTTGAATATCCAGTACAATCCAGATTAAAGGATGAGGTGAATGATCAATTCTATTGATACAGGTTTTCAATATTAATTATTCATTGGCTTTCACAATGAAGCAACACAAAAAGGAATTATGAACTTGAATGGAACTTGATCTTGATAACTTACTCTAATCTTACGTAAAAACATAGAAAAAAGGTAGTGATTAGAATTGATTGTTCTTATGGCTCTTAAAATACAATACAAGCAATTATCCTTTTTAACACAATCATTCTCACACTACACAATTTACAAACTTTGTCTTAGAATTTCGTATTGTTATTTCTATCCTAATTTAATGGGCTGAGCTTCTTTAATTAATTATCCAAATTGTACACACTCGCGCATAATAGGACTTTTAACGTCAAACACACAGGTCTTAGCTTTGTCCGCGATCTATGATATGTTGATATTGCTTTATGCATATGAATTTGCTAAATTGCGCGGAAGGGAAACTCGTATATATATATATATATATATATATATATATATATATATATATATATATATATATATATGGGACTTTCACATTACAAAAAGTTGAATATAGGTCTGCACTGTATATGGAGTGGTTTCGAATGTGAGTTAGGGTCGTTTGGAGAAATGCTGAGGATTTTTGTAAAAAAATTCAAAATGGCAGCACTTTTCTAGTTTGATTTGCAGCTTGTGCATGGCAAGAGCGCGTAATATAAAACTCTTTTGGGGTATGTTACTTTTGGTTCGAGCAAGATAAATATGATGACGTCGGGCAAAATGGATAACCGCAGGTATACAAGACGATTGTCAGGACACGGCACGAGACATTCGGTCTAAGAGATATACTTAAGAGGGTGGTCGCGGACGTGTATTTTGTAACGGTCTATGCTTGTTTTTATTTGTAAATAATTTGTGTCGCAGTACATATTAGTTTACTGCAAAAAACCATTCTGGGGATGAAGTGTTTAAACATTTACAAATGATAGGATTAATTCAGAGTTGGAGGTGCTATTTAAGTTTTTCGAAAATCTAAGAAGTGTTTAATCAGATTTATAATAAATAGCAAACATCAAAATTAAAAAGTATTGTGTATACAGTACCGCGCAATCCGAAAAGAAACTTGAAGCGGTTCTTTCTGTAACGATATAAAGGTGTGTTAGCCATTTACGAATTAAGTTAAACAGTATTGGATATTAATATTACTGTTTTAAATACATCTACGATTGTTCACAGCACTGAATCGACTGTTTATAAATATTTAAGAATCTAGTGCTCAAGTGTAAGTAAATATGTTCTGTGACAAACACGGAACGGCATATAGTAAATCAAATTGCCCAATTTTTATATACGCGTTTAAAGCCGTGAATGAACAAGGACACTTAAGTTAGCGAGTAGTGCGATGGCGAAAGTACGTGAATATTTGGGCCGTGTATCATTGGTAAGTGTGGATACATATTAAGGATTAATTAGAATAAATCAAACCCATGGGATACCGCACTTCACCGGATAAGGGACTACGGAATTTATAACTCTAAGAATAATTTTAGATCCTTGAATGGTAGAAGTTTGCTTATTTTTAGAGATGTCATTGTTTATATTGTTAATCTTATGCAGGAAGTTAAGATATATGCTTCTTTTTTGCAAAATTGGTCAATAGAGTTCGATTAGTTAACTTAGTTTTTTGTTTAAATTGTGGTGAACGTTCCGTACAGTCTAAAATTTTAAAGTGGAATCAATGCTATAGTTCATTGTTTCTTATTATGCCAGATTATGCCGTTTCAAAATAATCGACCGTTTAATGTTTGTTTTGAGTTAGATCGATTACGAAAGCTAATTACTTTGTGATCATTGATTGTTATTGAACGCACAATACTGATAACGATATATTTATTAAGCAGAAATTTCAGATTTGAATTACAATGATTCATTCATGCTTTTTAACGTTTAAATAAATTTTAAAGATAAAGTATTTGATAGAGAATATATTAAATTATCTTAAAAGATGTATGTTCCTCAGACATTATGCAACCAGTTACAGATGTAGCGATGTCTAAACCATTACTGTTACAAATATTGTAATCAAGTTATCAACTGTTCAATATGCAACATTTTTAATATGGTGCTATAACTGTCACTTTTTTCTTAAAAATGAATATATCTCGAATATAACTGAATTTAGGTGTGGACAACTTTACCCAAAGTTGGCTTAAAATTGAACGTAGAATCCAAAACAACAAAAATATACAAGGTGTGAAAAAAATCAAGATTTATAAGTGTTTAACTTTTTAAATTGGTTAATAAATTTTGAGGGCCCTGTATGTACCTCAGACATTATGCAATCATTTTAAGATGTCTAAACCATTACTGTCGCAAATATTGTCATTAAAAGTCATCCACTGTCCAAGATTCAACATTTTTAATGTGGTGCTGTTACTATCATCTTCTTCTTCTCGAAATAAATGAATTTAGGTATGTGTAACTTTACACAAAGTAGACTTAAAATTCAACGCAGAATCCAAAACTTCAAAAACATACAGGGTTTCCATTTACAATAATTAAGCTGGTGTCGACTTTCGGTTATACCGGATATGCCAGAAACGTAAAAATATTTTGAAAAGGTAGGCCCTACTGACCTTTGTAAACAACCAAATTTTTAGAATCACCATATACATACTTTTCATTATATCGATCGCGGCCCTTCCCGGTGGGATACCATGTACAGCTTCACGTTTAATTATACAAAGCTGACTTGGTGAGCAACCTTCTGTATAATGAATTTAAAAAATGTTATTGTGGCGTTAAATTTATACTTTTCAAAATCAAACACCAACAAACGAATATCTGCTACTTGGTAGAGTAGCCACAAACTTATAGCGGCTACGAGTGTACTATATTCATCACAGACAGCAAAGAATTATTAAATGGCCACAGAGAACATTAGTTAAATTACAAAACATTAACTGAGTAATAATAATTAGTGTAACAAGATAATAAAACTAGTTTAAATACCGATAACTTAACAGCAAATCAAAAAAGATGGCCGAATAACTTATCAATCAGTATCGGCTGATTTGTTTGACCACCACTAATAATGGAGTTCATAGATAATCAGATTTAATAAAATAAAATCACTTCAATGTAGGACTGTAGAAGTTAATATTCGAATTTGCATTTATCGAAGTTAACACAAAATTTAAAAGGAAGCTCACCTCTTACTTATCTACTCAAAACATCAGAAATCCCTGTTTTTGTTAGAAAACTATTCCCAAAAAAGCGAATAAGCAATGTATCACTTTGCTTCTAGTGTTTCTGAAATGGTGTATACGATAGCGCTATCATTGCATCTGGATTTCGTTAATTCACAATTTTGATTAGATATAATCAAAATAAACTAGCTAAACAGAGTTTTTAAATTTAGAATAAGAGATAAATACTTAATATTGGTCAAGTTGCTTTGGTATGTGTGAATCCAGGCGATATTGCATGCTCACACTCCATTAATATACGTAATTTGACTGTAATCTCATAATTTTATAATGTGTAGAATTAATTTGCATCAGTTCTACATACATAAAAACAAAATTTACACGGATTGAGGCTCAGTTGGTTGGAGCGGTACTCAGCAAAGTACATGTTGTAGGTTCAAATCCTACTCCAGGTAAACTTTTTATTTCTGCATGTAATAAAATTAATAATAGTTTTTAATTCATACTATTCATCCTTTATCATTTACCACAGTTCCTAAGTAAAGTATATTTGTAGTAAACAACAGTGGCGTTTGTTTAATTTTATATTGTCATTTAGCAGAGCCATTTTAAAAAGAAAAACGTTAAAGTGAAAAAAAGTATTAGTAATACGATTAAATACACATTAAGTAAACGGAGCTAATCATACAGGGATAACTAATTACAGGAATTAAGAATAATAATAGTAACGCTATATACGATGGACCGTCAAATAATGGTACCCAGAAGGTAGTCTGTAAGTAGCGAAGCAACAGCATTATGGCTTTCTGATTTTTGAGGAAAGAAGATATACTTACGTGCATCTTCAAAAGAATAAAGTGATTCTGTGCATGCCCCAATAAACCACAAGTCGATTTAAACACTAGACGGTAAAAATAACCTTTCAAAGAAGCTAGGATTAAATTTCTACAAAATAATAATAATAATAAAATATATATATATATATATATATATATATATATATATATATATATATATATATATATATATATATATATATATATTTGTGGACCAGCTTGATGGTGTATACATCATATGGCAGTTCACAGAGTGTAAAACTACACTCATAAAATAACAATTACGTACTCTAACAAACATATAAGCACTTATTTAAAATATTTCGTACCAAACGGGCGCAATCCACATTTTTCTACACGGCTTCTAAACTCTGGAATGATCTCCCTAGTTCCTGTTTTCCTCTCACTTATGATATGAGAAAATTTAAGGTAGCTGTTCATAGGCATCTATTGGCAATTCATTATCCCTCTATCCATCCTCCTAAGTGTTCCTGAGTGCTTTAGCACGATAGGCCTTATTTAGCCTGTTCAGGTCCACAATAAAAAAAAAAATAAATAAATTACAGTTAAACAATACTAATTAATATAAATAACAAATATAGCTCAATAGATTGTGTTTTCATCTGCTCTACTTGTTATTTTTGCACAATTCAACACATTCTTAGATTGACTATACTGATTAAGAAAGTAGAAACAGTCGTAGTAATTTTTTAATTTCGAGAATATTATTAGAGTTTTTTATATGACTAGGCAGATTATTGAATAGTACGAGTATACTGATCTATAAAAAAACCGCAAATTGTAACAATACTTCCACATCAAAAAAAATTTTTTGTAAATAACTCGAAAACGATTAACTTTACAAAAAAAAAGTACAAGAATGCTTTTCGATCAGAAATTTGATTTTCTACCTAATAACTAAATTTTAAAAAAATCGTGTGGACGGGTTCTAAAATCGAGTTTTTTGGAAATATTTCGAAAAAATGTTACGTTAATTTAACACTTTGATGATATAGTTGGCCATGAAAAAACAAGGTTAGTGGTTAGGAAGTTTTATGCAAAAACACAAAATTAAAAACTAAACATAATACCTACAACTTTGCAAGCCTAATATAAATTACTAAAAGAGATGTTCGAATTGATGATCATTCTACCTTGTACATGCGCCAAACTCTCTTCCAATTCGTTCTATAGCATTAAATACAATATAGGGCGATCTTGTCAATATCTGAAAGCTTCTCTAACTGCATTTGTCAAACGTTCAATGTTATCATATTGAGTTTGGTATATTTTATTTTGCAAGTAACCCCATAAAAGACTGACAAGTCCGGAGACTTAGGAGGCCATCTTATCGGCCCATTGGTGCCAATCCATCTATTACCAAAATAGTTTTCCAGAAACGGGCGTATAATTTGCGCTTCATCCTGCGGGAAATGAATTTGGTTCAAGCGAGCTAAATGAATGTCATCTAATAATCCAGACAGAACCTTTTCTAAAATGTCTAAATATCTCGGAGCCGATAAGTTCCCTTCGAAAATGTCAAATTTTATTTTTGATCCTAATATAAAGCAGGAAACGTTTAGTCGAAATCGTCCTTGCAGTCTTTGGGGGAATATTTGGTATTGATTTCCTTAAGACCAAAATCTGCTATTGTGCCTGTTTAAGACACCTGAATTGCTAAAATGTGCCTCTTATGACCATATGACATTTCTTCCCAAGTTTGGTACTACATTTAACATATTTTGTTTTTCAATTGCAAAATATTAACCTAAGTTAAGCGTCGCCAAAATGTAGATGTTGAACAAGTCTAAATTTGTATGGTTTATATTTATGATGGCGAAGTATTCTTTGGATTCATGTTTTCGAAACTCCAACACTACTTTCTATAGTTCTGCAAGGACTTATAGGATTACCCTTCCACACTGGCTAAAACGGTAACCTCATTATTCTCTCAATATTCTTTAATATATATTTTTGATCTGGGTTTAGAAAATTATCCATAATTAATTAAATTTCTTTTTAATCTATAAAACGTGATTTCAAAATTTTGATTTTCAGTCATATTTTTCAAAATGGACAAACAATACGATTGTTGCAAAAAAATAATTTTAATCAGATTTGACAGGTCAATTACGCTTAGATCAGGCTAGCCCCAGCCTACTTACAAATTTAGATATAAAGTATTCTTTATAAGTTTTATTGCCATTAATATTATTTTCTGAAGCTGTAAGATGCATTTTACCTAATTAAAAAAAATTGGCCAGTTCGAATATGTTTCAAAAACTATTGTACCAAAGTTTCATAATTTTTATTGTTTATAATCTAGTAGCCCGTTTTGAATACTCAAATATATCTTGGACGTTCAAGAAAATACGCGTTCATACTGAGTTTATAGGTTTCATGGCCAACTATATCATCAAAATGTTAAATTAACGTAACATTCATTTCTGAGGTTAATAATATAAAAGAAGTGCAACACAATGTATATTTTTTGAAAGCTAAGAGTAAGCTCTATTATATAATAAAAAATATACAGGGTGTTCTATTAAAAAAAAAACTTTGGTTTATTGTGAAGAATCTGACTTTTGTTGGGAAAGCTATGCACGCCAGTAAATTCTATGGAAAATAAGACTCTGTTTGCGGCATATTGCGTTTCACGAAAAAGTAGAACAGGGTCGCGAAAACCGAATCTTCCTAATTCTGCTCGCAAACGAGATACCCTCCAATCTCAACCAAAATGGGACTCAGTGTACACTGTAAATGTAATTGCAATTAAAGATTTTTTCGGATAGTCGTAAGTGAATTTCCGAAGAAATTCAAGATGGCTACATTTATTTCGCATCGTTTGCGTTCTTGTTCCACTTTTAGAGATTCGACGCGGCAAGAAAACGCGTGAGATCTCGTTTGTGATAGGTAAATTTTGTGACGTTTTGGTAATATGGCGGGCAGAAGCTACATAAGAGAGCCCAATTGAAGGAATAGTCAGTCCAGATCAGATAGTTCGGTGACAGATTAGGTAAAGGTCGCGCGCGTTGTATGCGAATAGTCCGTGTTGGATTCTTTATTTGTGAAATTGTAATTTAGTGGCAGCGAATATTTAGCGGCTGCAATAACCCATAAGGGGATAAACCTATAGACATTCATGAATAAATAGTTTAATTGAGAGTTGAAAAAATAGTGATCTTCAAAAATTGAAAAAGTGCGAAAGCAGATTTGAAAGTAACACAGCAAACATTTTGTTGCCAGTGCTAGTACTAGAGCGTGCGAGGATAATAATGAAAAGAAAACCTACAGTAACCCTTTAAGTAACTAAACTAAAAGTTTATAAAATTTAGTTAAGACGTTGGTGATCATCACTGACATTGAATGAAGTACATGTGTACAATCGATAATAACATCAAATCAATTGTACAAAGCAAATAAGAATTCCATTATATAAGTGGAAGTAGGAATTCTTCACTGTGTTAAACGTTTTGAAGGGAATACATTAAAGCATAACATGATGTTATGTTAAAGAGAGTCCAGATGAGATAAGCATGTGGACGAAATATTTGCGTTCGTTAGTGAGTGTAGCGGCCGATTATACGCCAGCCCGGCCTTTTATTGTGTTTTGTGCAAGTGTATTTGCAAATTTAAGAAAGGATTACTGTAAGCAGACCTATAGACTTCACTATATCTATGAATAAATGATTAATTAACATAAATAGTAAGAATCAGTTTTAGATTTTGTTTAACAGATACAAGTACGATTATCTTCTAAATTCATTTGAGCTTGTTGAGTAAACAATTAATTTTTTTTGTAAGTGAAAGAGATAATCGAACTTTATCTATTTTAATGTGTTTAGTATTAAGAATTCGGAGGAATTTTTAGTCTACAAACATTGATATTTGTGGTGGCTTCTTTTGAAATCACGTGTGTGTACATATTTACAATTGCAAATGCGTTAATATATATCCAGTATTTAATTTACTTTGTAGTCTATTTGTGTCAGCTGAGATAAAATTGTAGCATTAATCTGTGTCAATTTACCTAACGGGTTACATACTTTGATAATGGAAATTAATCTTTGTCTACATTTGACCTTAATGGTCGATTTGAAATTGCGTAATGAGACAAATGTTTTACAAATTTTATTTTATTTTAACTATTTTGAATTATTTGACAGTCATTCAGGTACAGAACACTGATAACGGAATATTTTTTTATTAAGTATAAATCACAGATTTGAAGTATTGAAATTTAAACTTAATGATGAATGTCTAAATACAATTTTTAAAGATAAAGTATTCATAAAAGATACCGTTATTACTTATGATGAGAGCACTGGCCTTTCTATTTTAAAATTATTGAGCTACAAACGAATGTTTTGTTGAAAAGGAAAAGGCCACGTATTTCATTCTCTCCCCAAGGTGAGGGCGGGCTGCTTGAGCTTTCCGAGCTCCTTCAGCCAGAAGCATGGATTCCCAGCATACATACATACGTTATGTACATATACAAAGTGGGATTAAGGATATGTGAGGTCAGGATAGGATCGGAAGGAACGGAGTTAGGGTTCTGAGGGGTAAAACACTACCCCAGCCTTTGCCTAAGTAATTTTGTTAAGAAAAATTGGGAATATTATTTAGTTCAGAGTTTCATAACAATTAGAAAAATAAATTTATAGCTTTACGAGGGATACTTAAAAAGTATTCAAATTAACGTTTTATGACTTGGAATTTTCATATGTACGGGGTGTATTCAATAAGTTTATGACGACTCGTGTATTTCAAGACTTTCTTGAGCTTTGGATCAATTTATTTTCAAGTGTGATTGAATTTGAGTACTGAATAGTTTTACAGAGTAGGGTGCAATCCTGTCTTCCACAGTCAAATAGGATTAATTTAACATCCCGACTGAGACTATTTATTTTAGCAAAATTTAAGGTTGTGGTGGTGACTAGACACAATTTTCCCTAGACTGAGCATTGTGAGTGGTAGATTTATAGTAAGTGTAAGATGTTCGAAACTACCTTTTATTCATTTTACTCCTTATATCGACCCCGTCAATTCCCACTGTAGCTGGCTTGGCAACCCGCGTACTTCGGAAACCCTCCACGACGCCTAGTGCGGTTTGGAAGTGTAACTATGTAAATTAAAATGCCAAAGTCGTATCATCGGCGCACATAGTAACATGTTCCTTGACGAACAGTGGCAGATCAGTAAAAAATACATTGAACAGTAGGGGTCCAAGTATTGATACCTGTGGCACACCAAGTATAATTCGTTTGAAATAAGAATCGGCGTGAGTTATTTCGCTGTCGTTACTGTGTACGAAGCTGACATACTGTTTACGTTCCTCTAAATAGGTACGAATAGAATTATTAGCAATACCTCATACTCCATAATGCTCTAATTTTTCTAGTGAAAGGCGATTATGAACAGTATCGAAAGCTTTAGAAAGATCACAAAATAGAACAGCACAAGCTTTCTGATTATTGATACAAGTATAAATACATTTTAGAAAATTAAACATTGCAGTATGGTGGGAATAATTTCTGGGTAGCGCCTGCGAAGTCCACTTACTGAATTTCTAACAGTTAAATTATATTTTACTCTAGTTACTATTGCTTCATGATCAGATATACCAATTCCTATTACATTCGTTTCAATAGATTCCTCAGCTATGTCAGTAAATACGTTATCAAGAGTGCTCTTGGAGCTGGCAGTTATATGAATTGAATACCGACAATATATCTTCGGCGTACTTATCATCCTTGTTCTCAAAATGAATATTAAAATCTCCATACATGTATAAGTATGTTTGTGCCTTCCTTCTGTAATGGGGCACATGCAGACCGAAAATGCATCCGGAAACTATGCGTTTTCCGGCCTAGGCCGGCAAAAATAATACTAGGTTACAGTTGGTATTCGTTGTAGTGGCAGAACTGATAGAATGTTCGACATAAGCGACGGTTGACATAAAATAAAGTCTAATCGCGTTACCGTTTAAGTGTAAGCATCCATTATGTCCGTATTAGTTCGTTATAAAACACAAATTATTATAAAGTCGACAAATTGGTAAGGTACCTACAAAATTCGGGTAGTGAATAATTTCGTAATTGCATTATTTAGGTTATATTGGAAGTAAAGCCGATACTGGTAGTTGTAACCTATAAGCACATGGCGGAGTATTCCATCCTTATGGTACTAGGTATAGTTGACTGAAATCAAATCAGAATACAGGTATTATATAGTTAGGTTTGATTAAATCAATTCGTTTTCTAATTGTAGATAGATAGCAACATAATAATTAATCTTAATCAAACTAAACGTCTAAAGCTAAATACTTATGATCTAAGACATAATATAACATAATAGTAATTGTGCAATTTTCACAATGTAAAATGTTCATATGTGGCACGGTTGGATTTTCAGATCCATTTTTTGAAGATGTCTCGATGTTTTCAACACGGACATTATTAGCTATCATCACCATCTCCAGCCGTTCATGTGCTGAAATTCCTGGCGGTGCTTGTTGATGGCAGTGATACGGAACTGTTTTTCCAGACTAATTGGTCCGCTATAGCAACTCTTGCCTTTAGCGAATCTTCTATATAAGACTCCGCAACAGTGGTGCTGTTCCAGCAGACATGCTGCTTTATAGTAGTTATATCCGCTCCACGACCTGCTAGTAATGTAACACTACTGCTTCGAAAACAGTGTCCTGTGTAAGCCGAAGGATGATCGAATTTCAAAAAAGTGGCGATATTGGAAAGAATGCGTCCGAATGTGTGAATACCGACAGCCTGAGCATTGCACTTGTTGGCATAATACCAAAAGAAACGATCCAGTTGTACCTTTCGTGGTCGTAAAGATGAATATTTCCTCACGATACTAATCTAGGCCGGCTCTGTGATGCAAGATGTGTGTGGTTTATTGGGTTTCGTATCAGGAATTCGAATTATTATAACATCTCCATGATCTTGCCCCGAAATTTTAGCCAATTCGTCTCTGTGGCAAACTGCACACATTCCGATTATCGAAGCCGTCTAACAGTGAAAGTGTATAGTAGGTTAAGTTAGATTAAATTATGAATTAAGGAATTACGTTTACTTTAATCATTTGGTACTCCTCAACTCGAGCTTCGTGAAGAAATTTTTCAATTTCTTCAATTTATAGCACTTTGAATTTCTTCGGAATATAACCGGTCTTCGTTCTTTTTAAAAAAGCTTTTAATTTTGGGTACTTTTCAATGTTAGCATTGTGCTTGATATTCAATGTAGACTTTAGCATTGAATAACAAGAACACAAAGTTGACGATTTTAAACTTTGATTTTTCTTCAAAATATGCTAACAAAGCATATTCACTACAAGTTGCCACATAATTGTCGCTTTCATAATCCTTTCAATAGCGACTGGCTGAATTGGAGGGCAACGAATTATTAGAAACGCCTTCTGAGGCTACTTCGGGAACAGAATCCATGAGGTCTATGTTTACAATATTAGAATCATCATTTCTTGTACTATTTGTACTTACATTCTTGTTTAATTACTTTATAAATAAAATAAACAATTTTTCGAAAGCAAAAATTTCAAATTTTTAAATGGTTACGGTCAGTTTTCGGTATTGCCAACGGGTATGAAATTTAAAAAAATACAACAATTGTTGATGTCTGCTCAAAAAATCTTGTGTATCACACTGCCATCAAATGGTTTGCGGGTACTGATAAATTTGGAGGCCTCAACTTCGTCTCGGCCTGCAAAGTTTACACATACTCCCAAACACCCATTTTCTGGCCTTATAATACAAATAACTGCTGTTTGAGCTAGAAGCGAAAGAATGTCTTCAAGTATTCTAAGAAATCCGACAAATTTTAGCCTATTATTGAACCGCGCTGAATTACTTCAATATACAATGGCAACATTTTTAAAGAAAAAGAGACATGAAAAAAAAATACCGTTTCTATAACAACCGGAGGGAATACAAACGACGTATATTTGAACCCCCTTAAGCTTCCCATATGAGTAAGGATTGCTGTTAAATAGCACATTTTTTCAGCATCGCATCCTACAGAAAAATAATTTAAATTCTTTCTTCCACTCTGTACGTCATTTTGAAAAATTAAGTGCTTTTAATGAAAGACATCCTGGCAGAAACGTAAGTCATGTTTATGTTAGAGATTTGGTACGAAAATTCCAAAAAATAGGACCTGTTGCAAATAAAAAAAGACAGGGGTCCAGAGTTTTGGATGAAGAGATGCAAGTCGAAATTCTTGGTCAGGTTGCTGTTAATCCAAATATATTCACACAACAGTTGCCATCAATAACGCATATATCTCGAACATCCGTCAGAAGATTATTAAAAATGCAAAAACTTAACCCGTATAAGATGAAAATGAACTTGGTGACGATGATCCCTATCGACGAATTCAGTTTTGCGAAAAAACGACGGGCAAAATTCAAACAAAACTATCGCTACTGGAGTGATGAGAACTCACATCATTTTATAAAAGGGCACACCCAGAATCCCGAGAAACTTAATGTTTGGGAGGGAATACTGGGAGACCGAACGATAGGCCCATTTTTATCGAGGGTAATTTAACCAGCGAGGTATACGTGTATATGGTTAACAATTTAATAGAGCCATTAATTGCTCATGAAATTGAAAATCAAATGGACTTGAAGGGAATTTCTTAATGAAGACATTGTGCATTTTCAACAGGATGGAGTCCCTCCTCATTATGCTATTAATACGAGACAGTGACTGGATAGGCTTTATCCGCGACAGTGGATTGGTATAGAAGGGGCCCAATTAAATGGCCATAAAGATCACCCAACATTACTCCAACGGACTTCTTTCTGTGGGGTTACATTAAATTTTTAGTGTATAAAACTCAACCAGCTCCCTTGGATGAATTACGCCAGAGGATAATAGAAGTGTGTCAGAACATTCCCAGAGACATTTTTCGTAACGTTTTGAAAGTTGTCTGTACTTGTGCCTAGAACGAAATGGCCATCAATTATTGTAATTATTTTCTATAGAGTACTTGTTTTTCTTTAAATAAAAGTTTTTTTGAATTTAAACTAGTATTAGATTCTACTAATTTTTCTTTAAGACCATTAGCATGTTGAATAAGCTTTCCATAGAGGTGCCCCAAGTGGGGTATTGCTATTTAAGATGTTTAAGTCACAGAGGGCGAAGCTTAAGGGGGTTGAAAAGTATTTTTTAATTGTTTTCATACCTCTTTTTGTTTAAAAGACAATAGTCACTGTAACTTTTCCAAGAATTATCCTTAAATTTTAGGTTAGGCTTTCAGTTAACCCTACTTTTTTTATGATCAATGATTAGCATGTTTAATAAGTTTTCCAAAGAGGATCATAAGTGGAGTATTGTGATTTAAGATTTTTAAGTCAGTATGGATGGTGCTTAAGGGCGAAGTGGGGGTAGTTGAAAAATATATCATTTGTATTCTCCCTGATTGTTATAGAAACGGTATTTTTTCTTTTTTTCATATCTCTTTTAGTTTAAAAGATATTGTCATTGTGAGTTTTCAAAAGCCCACCAGGTATGCATACTATAGTGATAATCCCAAACCCATTAACGTACAAATGCTTGGATATCGTACTTTTTATTTTTAATACCTTGTATATTGAAGTATAATTTGCCAAACTCTTGTTTGCTGCTTAGCTTACCTGACTTTTTAAGAGAAACGCTATTAATATTTTTCGTTATTTCTTTAGAAAGACAATTATGAGTATGCGACGTTTTAATTTTGTTACTTAATTGCTACGATGTGGAATTCTGTATTGAAATTTCATTATCTATTAAACTATTATAGTCTGTTTTATTAAAACTATTAGGGCACTCTAATTAATTGTAACTAAATTTTTAGAATTTATGTAGTGTAGTCGTGTAACATCCACTACATTTGAATAACTTTTAATGATGCGACTGACGTATTTACACATATGCTCCCTTCCTCGCTTATTTTAATGGAAACTATGTCTCGTAAAGTCTTTTAATTGAAGAAATCTATTGGTAGGAATGAAATCTCCACGACATTTCTTTGCTAAGTTATTTAAAATAGGACTTTCGTTCCAAAATGGAATACATACCAACAAAATATTAGTTCCAACAGAACATAATTGAACTTTTTGTAAACCACTGATCCTAGTTCCTTTGATGGTATTATGAACACCTGCCAATATGACTACAAAATCGTTTTTGTCGATATCAGTGGTTAGAGATGCAATATTATCTACAATCTCTTCGAAGCTTGCATTGGATTTAAAAATAGTATATTACATAATAAGGGCGCGTGATAGGCATTACCACCCGAGTTGTGTACTATGCTTTTTCTACTCCTATCGAGTATAAAAACAGTGACGTATGAGTAATACGTTATTAGGTTGAGATTCTTATGACCTTTGAACGTTTGACACACGTACCTAATATTGTAATGAACGATCCTATAAAAATAAATTATTGTATAAATGTATTATAAGATTATATGGCTTATTTCAATTACCACGTTAAAAGTTCGAAAAATTCGAACTAAAATAAATCGAACTAGTTGACGCCAATGGTTTGATTAGTTATCTTGAAATTAAGCAAATTAACCTCACTTTTTGTATGGTAACGATGCAATGAAATTTTATTTTATTAACAGAAGTAATTGATCTAAAGTAATAATAAATATAAATGTACTACAAACTGTTATTTAACGGTGGTATATATGTTTGTATTTCAAACTTGAAATTTATTGAAAAATTTTTCAGTTTATGATACTATTTAACACTGAAGGAAATTGATTAGATCTTAGATTAGGGCTTAGATACATATATGGGTTTTAAAGTTCACCCTGCTTTCAATATATTCTATGTACTAAATTGTAGTGACAGTTGAGGCTTTATTTATCACAAAATTGCCAATTCAACTTTGCTACTTCGTGCTATTTAAGTCAGCAGATTACCACTGGTATCCATTAAAATGGAGATGGAAGTAAATACCACAAGTTAAAATAACCTAAATGTAATGATTATCTTGTTAAATTACAATTAAAAATATGTTCAATGTCATCTATAATAAATACTGAATATCGTTACCACCTTGTTTATGAAATTATTAACATATTTAAAGTTAGTTTTATTTCAATTAATATAACAAAAAGTTACAGAACCATTGTATAATGAATAACATTATTAATTACATAAGTAATTAATTTACCAGAAGTAGGTCGATGCTTACTTTCAAAATAACTAAAGTCATAAGCTGTATTATATTGTTCAATATCTGGTTTAAACTTTATACATAAACATATTGCTAGATTAAATCATTTCCAAAGTTATTATCTAATTGCTGATCTTTTACGTACTAAATAAACATGCCTACAACTGAAACGGAAAGCTCATAATTTATTATTAAATATAATAAATTTCTCTTTTTTATTTGAGAGATAATAGCCAAATTGTACAAACTATCATTAATTCACTGAATTATCAATCTACTAAATGTAGAATGTATCAAATCTTTTGCACCATCCATAAACGGTGTTTCCGATTTTATCTCTTTGTCCTTCATTTTTCTAAAATGAAAATTATAATTTAGTGGAGAGCGACAATATGTTCATATATGGTGTTTAAAAGCTTCTTTAAACAACAGTATTACATGTTTACCTAAATTCACATTTTAAAACACCTAAAAATTGTGGTGGATGCTAGGTTAATAGAACAAATCCGCTTGAACTACCAATTAAGTGCTGTTACTACTACCAATAGAGTATATATGTGCTCTATACCTTAAAACTACATTAAGAAGTGTATCCAATTTATAAAATAGTTATCACAAGGCAATTGTAGTAATGTTTTGAGATTGAACTTCCTACCAAACAATACAATGAGGGTAACTGTGAAACCAAAACTATTTCAGGGTTACCAAATTAACAATTTTTAATTTTCCTTTAACTGTGTAATATATATATATATATATATATATATATATATATATATATATATATATATATATATATATAGTGTGTCAAAATTAGGGAGCTGATGCAGGATAGCAATGAAAACACGTAAAACGCACCATTACGGAGATACAGGGTGTTTAGTTTTCAACTTGATAAGTTAATTTATTTAATATTTCCGTTAGTTTTCAATAAATAGCTTTCAAATTTGTAGCATTACCTGTAATTCTTATGCCGAATAACGTGATTTATCTAATTTCAATGTATCGTGCAGATGCGCTAGTTGCCGCATATTTTTGTGGTTAAAAATGACGTAACTTTTTTCTAACAAAAAGTGTCAACTTTCCAACGGCATGATTGGATTTTGCGATCAATATTGCATAAAAAAGGTATACCTTATTGAGCTCGATATCTGTAACCATTTCCGAATAAAACTAAATTTAACATTTGAATTCTAAGTTATTGGTATTATTTTGACCACCTATTTTAGAATCACCTTGTATATATAGCTCAAAGTTGAATTCTGAAAAACTTTTATTCGCATATAACTTAAGAACCCTTAGGAATTTAAAAATACTATCTCCAATGAAAATTATTTATTTGCTGACGAGGATTTTTCTGGTTTGATTGGATTGTCTATGAATTGTTCCCGTATACTTTCTATTCCAACCTTTTTTTGTGTGAGTTTTCAGGTATTTTGGTGACTTGTATGAGCCCGTTATTCAATTCTGCAAGAATTTTATTCTGCATCCGTTAAAGGAAGAAAATATTGGGCATTGTATTTGAAAAAGTTAAGTTTTGATGGTTTTTATTTTCAAAAGATGGAAGTCACATTTTGAACACCCTGTAGATAATTCGGCAGTACCGGAAGCATCAGCGTAAAGCTTAAGGATACCCCTATGCATAACGTCAATATTACTTGCTTCTTACTAAAAATGGCGCCAGTAGGCATTGTCAAGTGTCATAGTGTTCAACCAATAATTTTCGAAAAAAAATTAAAATCTCAAAAGCTATTAAATTTAAGTATAGGGAACATTGATAAAATTTCTACTTAAATGGCGAGTACAATTCGAATATGCCATAAAAAGGGTACAATTCCATTTAAAATAACAAAGTTGATGACTACTTCCGGTATAACCGGAAGTGTAGTCATCATGAAAATATTTTCCTTAAATACATTACTAACAGATTTTAGTGCCTTATTATTGATGATTTTTAAATCACTTTCGCATAGCTATGACGCGTTCAAAGTATTTTTTAATTTGTCAACCAGGCAAGATTTTTTACCTGTAGGGGATAATTTTAAATCAATTAGTTTATTTTTCAGCTCATCCCCTTTTAGTTTAGATATCTTACTTTGAGGCATTTTATGGCAAATTCATTATTTATTTAGCACTGCACCTGAACACGACTGTTTTCAGCGCATATAGCCGATAAAGCATTTCTCCTGGAGCTGATTATTAACCCATCTACACGTACTTGTTAATTAAAGGAAAATGAGCCATAAATTACCCGAATTGGCGCTATTTTAATGAAATAATATTCACGAAATTTTATATTCTAAACTATATTTATGAAATCACGCATTAACTTGATAAACCATCAGTAAAAATGCTTACACTTACATAATCTACACATTTCATCAGAATTATATCTCGTAAAATCTTCCATCACTAGTGTAAAATTTTATTAGAAGTTTAAATTCAGATTTTATTCTTAAATACTATGGTACCATCGGACAAATTTATCTGTAATGATTCATTAAAGAAAATAGGTTGCGCAATCTCTACTTACTTGTGAACCAGAAACTGCAACGTTGAATAAATTTGGATTCACGTTGCATACTACAAAGTTTTAGAACTCTACTTTAGTTTCCAATCTGCACGTATTTAGGAAAATATAAATCTTGTTTTCAATAGTAAATCACCCGATAAAGCACAACAGAAACAATTTCTAGTTTCCAATTTCTATAGATAAACTGTAAATTCGCCTGAAAGTTTATAACTAACATAAAGCTTCTAAGAGAACTTTTCTTATTGGTTACCCTGTAGTTATTTTACAACAAAGAACTAAAAATCTTTATTTAATGTTACCGTCGCTGAAACTTTCATAAAATAATTGTGCTTGTTATCTGATTTTGTTAATTTACACAATGAGGGCTTTCCGTCAAGCCAACGTCGTATAAAATAAACAAGAATTTAAATCTGTCGAGATTTCTCCCTTTTTTTAATAGAGCAAACATCCGCCGTGTCCTTTTAGAACTTAATCTTTTGGAAATAGATGAGGGATAAAGCGTACGAGTGAGAATACTGAAACGATTATCTAAAATGGGGAATTTATGAAAAATGAGTATTTTGAGTAAAATTGTACAGCATCGATATTTACGGGGTTTATCTTAACGTTAATTTCATTAAACTAATAACTCTGTTTATTTACCTTTATTTATTTGTAACAGTATGAAATTCATTGATTGATAGAGTATGAAATTTACGAAACTGTGTCAGTGCAATGAGTTTACTTCTAGTGATTACGGAACAGACTTTGTAATGATCCTGCGAATCCTTTACATAAATTTCCTATCGTATCAAACCTTATTTCCTAGATTATCATTATTTATAAATGATATCAGTTATCCATTCGTGTTCCCACTCTCCATAAGTTTACTATAAATGCTCGACCACCTCACATATTATTACGGAAGTTCTATGCTAGCTCTCAAACGAGGCAGTTGTCGAGTGCGAGAAGTCTTCATTGAACAATTATTACGTGCACGCTCCTCAGAGTCGATCACAAAACTAGAACTTAAGAATGTTAGGAATATAAATTAATATTTATATTCCAGGACAAACTCTCGCTTGGTTTGTGTGGTGTTCACTGCATCAATCCGGTCCCAGAGCAACGCCTTCGACTCTATCATGGCGGCAATCATGTAAGAAATGCTACAAGTTCAAAATGAAACGATGAAGCTGAAAATTGAAAATTTGGAAGGCACGTGTCGTATGCAATCGCTTCACATCGATTCGAACGATAGAGGGATTCAAAATCTTAAGAAGATCGTACATGATCTCACTCACCAATTACCGTGGAACAAGAAAACCCGCAAGAGCCCAATAAAAAGAAGAAGGAGGAGCGTACTGTGAAGCCTACGACATCAACAAAAGGCTCGGTACCCGAACCGACATCGCGTCCCGAGGTAACAACACGTGCCGAAGACAAGATAGAGGTTTCAGCACCCCAACCCCTACTAGAGAGCGAAGATGCCCTATCGACGACGAATTCAAAACCGTCACAAAAAAGACGGACAAAAATGACAGAGACCGCACACACCACAAACAACAAAAATCCACCACCAGGGGGATTATACAAGGGCGCTAGAAAAACTGTGGACAAATAATACTTACCCGAAGGCTACAAGCACTATCAAGGATGGAGTGAAAATATTAGTAAGTACCGCCGACGAATACAGAACGGCCGCAATAGACCTCAATAACGAGGGAATACAATTCAATACATACATGCTCGACGCGGCCAAATCTTTGAAGATTGACTTCATAGGGATCCCACAGGACGACAGGATATTATCGATGCTGGCAAAAGACCTAAAAAAAATGTGCTTCGACATACAAAAAATAAACAAAATGTTCACAGGGCCGGACCAGCATGGTTTTGGTCCACCTTGAGAGAACCTAAAGATCCAAGGATATATTCCACCTTACGTCAATTGGACACTTGAAAGTGCGCGTAGAGTAACCACACGAACGTAGCGGTATAGGGCAGTGTCACAACTTCCAAAAGTACGGCCACATAACCAGCGGTTGCCACGCCGCAGCAAGGTTTGCCAAGTGCGCGGGGCAGCACCAGAGAGTACACCAAAGCCCGGGAATACGGAAAACCAACAAAATGCTGCAACTGCTTTGGGCCGTACACGGTGAATTACCCCGCCCTCCCAATCTAGGTAAACCGGAGAACGAAAGGCAAACAAAAACCATCAGACCACCATCGAAAATAGTTGAAAAAACAACAACGTACGCGCAAATGACAGAAAATGCGAAACAACCGACCGTACATACCGAATACAAAGACGTAGCATTGGTAATGCGAATAGTCAAGGCGCTACGAGCCGAGAACCAATGGAAAACACCTTACAACGAGGAAACAAACGTCGCACCTATCCAGCGGATCAGACCCTCTAAGGGAATGGCACCGTGGTGATCGGCTGCACATAGTGGCAAAAGTTACATCACCGAAACCACAAAATACAACCAAGCAAGACGAAGGTATAAAGGGACAGGTCCAACAGTACCTCTAAAAATCTCTAAAAATGAAACAAATGAATATTGTTACATTATTATTATTTTGTTATTTATCCAGGACATTTTAAGTGTATCTCATTTATTACATAGGATTTTATTTATTTCATACTAATTTGAATAATAAAAACGTTTATAACCAGTCTGGTTCATAGTAATTAATTATTCACAAAACATTGACGTCGGTTAAATCCCATCCTGAGGGTCTCAGAACCAAGGGCAACCAGAAATTTGATTTGTAGAGCTGCAACGCTACAAAATGGCGCCCAATGTGGGGCCCGAGCCCTATCAGGTGAATATTAATCTTTTGTTACAGGAAACAGTTAATTACAATATATAGTCCGATTTAGACGTCACACCTTGGGAATAAAATAATTATCATTTATATTTCAGATATAAAAATAATAATCACATTTTTACTCCCAGCAACAGGGCGAAGTAATTGTTTAAACATTAGTTTGTTATTTCCAGGACTTATCCGGATTATTTTTGTTTAAAATATCTAATCCTTCCTTTCAGAAACAAGTAAAGTGTTAGTTACAGAAATATTCTTTCTTCTCAGAAAGACTAGTATAAAACCAATTTTGTGAGAACATATTGAAATTTAAATTAACCATTCTTCCACAGCAATTATTAAAAATTAATCATAATTCATTCACAGGATCTAAATTAAAATTTAGGGATATTTATTTATTAATAACCCTTTTATAGAGGAACTGGAAATTAAAAGGATAAAAAATTCTGGAATAAAACTTAAAATTAAAAGAGTTTATAGATTTCAAATTCTTATTGATTAACAATTCTTTCACAGAAACATTAAAATTAAAAGTGTTAACAATTCTCTTCCAGCAAGCTTAAAACTAACAGTATTTATAGACTACAGAACACATAATTACTTAGCATTTCACCAAACCCACCAGATTAATTTTATTTTTAGCATCTTCGACCAGCCCAGAACCTAAAAATAAAAACCATGGGTTCCAGTCAACCTGAAGAAAAAGATATTCGAGTGGAATTGGTGTATACACTCAAGATAGCGAACTTAATCGAGGAAGCAGGAAAAGATCGTCTCGATACTACAGGAACCATAGATATTATCCGTGCAATGATAATTAAGTATCTAAGGATTGGAAAAGGATAGTTTGACTTACCTACACCTAGAGAACATGTCTCACGATATGAAGCCAATGAGCCAAGTAATGCTACACCTGGTGCATTCACCTCAAGTAATATAGGAGCTCCAAATAAAACTGCTAACACCCGCGACAGAGTTTGAAAGTGGGGACTTAAATACATATGATGGAGTTAGTGACCCAATGTCCTTCATGGAAAGAATACTTGAACTCCAGGATTGTTATCAAATTCCTGCGGGTGACATGCTGCAGGTCCTACCTGAACTGTTCAAAGATAACGGTATTACTCGGGTACAGAAATAATAGAATAAATTGGGTTACCTGGACCGATTTCTTAAGAGACTTCCGACTTCAGCTTTTACCACCTTGTTATCAACATAAATTAGAAGATGAAATCCGAAACCGCGTACAAGGGCCGAAGGAGGTGTAGATATGTCGAACCAGGTGGTACGGTGATTTAATCATCTGATCTTTATTTTAAATACTTTCGTCATTAGATTTGTGTTTATGTAAATTTAAAAGTTAACTGAAAGTTGTCGTCTTGTGAAGAAGTTCGATTACGAGGAATACCTATACCGCAGTACCGAGGAAAGGGGAGATCTCAGAGTGAACATTTGTACAATCACGGTAATAACTTCTGTACGTTTATCTTTTTGCATTGCGAGAGACCTTAATAAAATGCCTTTTGTAGTATTTGGCAGGCGGATGAATACGCTGTTTATATTTTGCATAGGAGCTCCTTAGGCGTTTGAGATAAAAGTGTACTCACCCGTGAATTAACTAGACCATATTGTCTACGATTTCTATTTTATTCTGATTACGCTATACAAATTTACGTATTACAAAATATGTCAAGTTTCTGTGTTCGATATTGTTAATATTCACTTTGGAGTTATCTAAAATTAAGGTACAATATATTATGTTGGGAATTTTGAAGTGTGCAACCGTCAATTCCATTTAATTAATAGATTCTACGAAATTAATGATGTTTTTAACATGTGTATCAACATGCTGGTTGTTTATTTTAATCCTGTTTAATTTTTATGATATCAGAATAGTGATATTTCTTTACAGTGTATAATGTTTTTATAACTCCATTCTTATTACTGCGGTATTATCTACGTATCATCAAATTTAAATGATCAGATATATTGGTTTACGTTCAAGTTGTTGAGTGGTTCATTTATTTTATAGGATTTTCGATTATGCAGCTAAACAGCGACAACGTTCAATTACTTTTCATTATTGTGGATCCTATCTACTTCATCAAAAGTTAATGAATTGGAACCCTTATCGGTACATAATTTCATAAAACTTTTAATGGTGTTGTCTAATTTAATTTTTTTTCAAATAACGTCTTAATAATAACCTCAATTGTACACTTTGAATTTATAGCACACAGTTAAAGCACTCATCAGTAAAACGATATGCAGTAATACATTCAGTACAAATAAATACCTTTCAGGGAAGGACTTTTCCATCAAAGAACGCTTCAGGTACTTTCTATAGATTTGATCAGTACTGTACCATAGTTATTCCTTCAATTTGTTTTGAATACTACTCATAATGATAAAATAGTTTTCTGAAAGAAGAGGAATTAATAAAATGCAATGTAAAGTTATATCCCCAAGGTCTAGTTCCAGTGAAATTAAAATTTACTAATCGTTTATCGTCATAAGGACTAAGTATTACTTTATACTGGTTGACTGTAAATACATCATGTTTCTTCGACCTTATCAAATGTTGATATTGCTTTATTACCTAACCATCAAACAAAAAATGCTTATAATCATTTATCGTGATCTGTTTGGCGCTTGCTTAGGTAGAACCCTTCGATTTTTTTACAACTTTTTATCAACAGTGTAAGGATACATTTTTGCACGAAGTCCTACAAATTCCAATATAATTGCGCCGTGATTTTCATCTTTCATTAAGCCGGGGACTTTTTTATTTACTAATGGAATTTCGAAGATATTGTCAGGACTATAATCAGACGTACAGAAGTTATCAGTCTTCTTTAATTCATCCGTAGATATCAGGAACTAAAGAGGCGTATTTGAGACTATCCGTATCTGTGTACAAGAGCATGGCACTATTAGGAAGCTTGGGTAGCGTGTAACCGTAATGAAAATTGTATGAAAAAGCTTTTGGAACGTCCAAAACACTGAATCCTGCATATATAGGTTTACTGAAACATACTTCTAGCTTATTCATTTGAATGATAAGCATGTTGCCAAATATTGTACAACTATGAAAATTTGGTTTTGCTATGTAAGAACGAGCACCATAGCGACGCTCCCATTTCGTTACTAAACGTGTATCCTTATTTTTACGTACATTTTCTATCAGCTTCCCCAAAACACTATTAATCATTAATTTATAAGAATTTTTATCAAATTAATTTTGAGATTGCTGATGCATGGTGGTATTTAAATCGATACATTTTTTTAACCAAGTGGACTGTTTAAAACGTAATATGTGGCGTACCTTCACCAACTTTAATCCACATTTTAAACATACTTTCAAATTTCTGTAATGAATTACATAATTACGTTTTGGATACAATGTAAGTAATAATTCTTTCATTTTGGAATCAGGTGTGAGTGGAACCATATGTTCGAGAGCCAATGGTAGATCACTGTGACTCTTATGTAATTCTATTGGGTAGTCTAAATTACTCTCGATTATAAATCCAATTTTCGAATCATCAGGATGGTTTATTAAATCCAAAGCTTCAAAGCTAGCTTTATCCAGAAAAAAAAATCGCTAAACGGTAAAAATTCTGACATGGCTGCCCCATATAAGTTATTTAGGTCCTAGTACGTTAAATACACACTTTCGGAAGTGGTATCAAATTTTTCTCCCATGTACTTATTGTTAGTTTTAGCATACCGATTAGAACATTGAGCCACACCACCTCTAATTCCCCTTTCAATAAACATTAGCATATCAATGTCTGTAAATAGTTCTAACTTTACCTGCGTAATTTAAGCATAGCATCGCATCTCAAACCGGGGGCTGTATAACAGTGCAGAGGATCAAACTTGTAAGTACTTAAACAAGTTTGTCGAAAGTTTTCGAAAATGTCAGCTAAAAGTAGAACATCTGTTTCTAGTTACAAATCTGAGTATTCCCCTAACGATTTAATATTAAATCTGCTCCAAACCTTAACCGCATGTGCAAAACTTGCATCATTAATTCTCTCATTAGTGAGATGACTGAAAAACGCTTCCTTTGAAGGTAGCCTGGTCTCGCTAAATTTATCCCAAGTATCAATATATTCATAAGGAAACACCTTTGTGAAGTAGTAGTAAAAATTCCTCATCATTCCTAATCATCTTTTTGCTATTTTCCAAATAGTCTGACAACTTTTCCATACTATTACTCATAAAGTTGAAAGAGTCAATAAATCTAAATCTAATTTTAGTGCCTTCTATTACTTTCGTGATAGAGAAATATTTTTCTTACTTTATGGGCAACTGTGAAATCTCACCGGGAACAGTAGCCAACTCTCTAATGATGAAATGATAATCATAACCTGACAAATTATGAAATACGACCGGCAGAATATGGGAGTCTTTCTAGTGTAGGTTACAATTCTGATGTGATGCCCCTCAAAATGCTCCAGTAAAATGGTTATGGTCTTTACCTTTTATACCATATTCAGTAAATGGCTTTCCGCAAATGTGACAAACTGTGGCGCTTTCAACTTTCTCAACCTGAGGGGCTTAAAGTATCCATAGGAATTATTTTATGATTATTTCGGTAATCCAATGTGCAATACTTTGAAGTTCTTTAACAAACCATTGAATGCAATCGTTTCCTCTATAAAGTCTAAATCGAGATAAAGAATCATAGTATGAACACTTCAAGTAGTAAGCGATGCTGAAGGGTATATGTTTGGAGTGAAATATAGCGTTACTTTCGATATCTGTTAAATTTGTACACTTTTCTAAAATACTTCCTAAACCTGTATAAATTACAAACGTCACATTTCCCTGGAACGTGAAATTTTTGAACTGCAGAAAAATTTCTGCTTCGGTAGGTAGCTTGACAGAGCATCGATTAAGTTGGCAGTAAGTGATGTGTCTTTGTAGAAGGTGATCCGAAGAAAAGTGGTTCAAACGTCGATAACATATATTTCTTGTGCTCCCTATTCGATGGTTGTTTAGAAAAAAGAGCTGACATACTTTAATCAATGCAAAATGATAAACAGTATTATTATTTTTTTGTATTACTATCATCCGCAGCTTGATAATAAGCAGAAAGTACTAAAAGGTTTATAGCCTCGCTGACACTATTTTGATTTGCACTTAATACAAATGGTAACATACTTTTCCTTCGAATGCAAAATAAATTAATGGAGAACTTGTTTAATTTGTTTACATCATCTAGTTTAATGGGAAAGGGAATTGAATCATAAATCAAAACATCTCTAAAATGAGGATAACTGTGAACTCTTCCGGTATTACGTTTCGCGGGATATAACGCTGAAACAACAGCCCACAGGAAGCAACACTCGTCGTCATTTTTAACATTCACTATGAATAAGGAACCTTTAACGTAAGTTGAAAAACCACCTCTAAATGGAACATAGCTATTAATATTCACCTTTAAACGTAACACTTCGTGTAATGTCCGACCAGAATCCCTTTCGGAAATTCCTCTAATTTTTTTTTGTTTATAATAAACATTTTCATTATACCACTCACGCAAATTGGTCGCAATATCGATGACATAATTTTTTATTGCAAAAGTCTTCAACTCGATAACATAATTTTGAGGGTGAATACAATTGCAGACCAAAAGGACATTTACCTTTAGCATCGTTTGCCTTAGCATTCCTTTAACTTATCGTGCAAAACTATTGTATGCATTTTGTAAAAAAATAGTAGGGCCCTTGATATATTGACTATAATTCCAGTAAGTAACCTACCATTAAAACATGAATCTAGAGAGTACCAACATAATTTGCGTGTACGCTTTTTAGTGACATTGACAATTCCACTACTTGTTTTCTCTGAAGCGTTCTTTAACTGTTTAACTCTTATAAGATAACACTTTAGCAATGATAAATTACTTTCGAGTTTAAGCAAATTATCGCATGTCTTTAAATAAATTTTATTTTGAATTATATTTTGCAATAGCTTAATATTAGTGTTAATTATACGGATGTGCTTTACAAATCCATGTTTGGTTTTCAACAATGGAATAATAATTTTTGTTAAATTAACAATATCACTATTACTTGGTATACCCTTACTCTTAGTTACCTTCAAAACTGTATCCAACAAATGCAAAAAAATATGAATCACACACTGCCGATTATGCAGTAATGGCCTTGTAGCAAATATTTTATGTATTATAACTGATATGTAAAAATGAAGTAACTATGAAAGTATTTTAGGTTTCCAATTACAATTCTAGTCACGAGTGCAATGTACCGACTGGTGTAAAACTGCTTTATCTGCTTATATAGTCATATAACCCGATATTTAAGGTCAAATATATATGACCTCGAAAATTCTCTTTAGATTTACACCAATTGCGGTTTAGATATTGCCCTTTGTAGCGTTATCCATTAACCTTGCTGACATTAACGCTTCTCATGTCTTATGCTGCGTCTCCTTTACCTGGCGATGTCAGTAACCACTTGCACTTTTTGTCAATTCCACTAACGATATATATATATATATATATATATATATATATATATATATATATATATATATATATATATATGTATGTATATATTGTATTGTTACGCTAGAATTTTATGTAAACCCTACATTATGAGGAGAATACCTTCCTTACTACGCTGGCGTAGCAATGCACATTCAAAACATTTGAGATTTTATCGTGTTTGTGATACTGTTGTATACTGTTGAGTTAGCTGAAGCTAACCAACGGTTAGAGCAAATTAGATTAAATATGCTAAAAAATGAGAACGTGTTGCGTGCATTGGAAGACATAGATACATAGTATGTAGTGTAGTTTGGGATATTTTTTTTAGGTTAGATTTTACAGCATTTATTATACATATTTCTAATTTTAATAAATGCTATTAATTGATCTCAAGTCTTTTATGTAAACATTGAAACTATTTAACAGTTGTCTTACTTAAAGCTAAACCAAAAAAAAATATAATTAGCTTCAAATTATTTGCATGCGCATCATACATTTTAAGAATCAAATCTATCTAATTCCAGAGATATCCTTTACGTCCAATATCCATACCACGTATATCAGGAAAGTTAAGCTAAAGTTACAAGTGAAGAAAACCTTAACCTCTAAAAATGTATTAAATGAATTTTTAAGCATAAAAATAGACTAAAAACTGAAATCGTGTTGCTTGCATTGGAGGACACAGATGCATAGTGTGTAGTTTAGGAAATTTTTTTTTAGGTTAGTTTTTGAAGAATGCTTTAATTGTAATAAATGTTATTAATTCATCTCAAGTCTTTTATGTAAACATTACACCTATTTAACAGTTGTTTCACTTAAAGGTAAAGCAACAATATATATATATATATATATATATATATATACACAGGGTGACCCAAACTCGATGGACAAAACGAAAACAGCTTTAATACAGGGTGTCTATTGTTGATGGTTTCCAAGATGTTAAGTTTTTTTTACTTTTTTCTATTTCGTGGACTTATTTTTTAAATCACGCTGTATCTTCCAAACTAGAAGAGTTACAAGAAAATACTTTAGGGGAAATTTGTTGAAGATGAAATTGCCTTAAAGAATATTGAATTCATTCGAGACAAACTCATCATTCAACATTTTTAATGACATAATGAATTCAGAAATGATTTTTTTCAAATCCCAAGACAAATTTCCAAGAGAAATATTTTTCCAATAGAGATGGATTTGATACATGGCCGATAAAGGAAAAACTTCCTTTTTTCATAAGCTTCACAACGATATGAAAAAAACTTATGGTTGACGTACTAATTACTGAATTGTTACAGGAATACACCTCAGGAAAGTTTTAGAGCATAAAATTACCTTCAAAAATATGGTAGAGTAGATGAGAATTGACGATTTGTCCCTCACTTTTCAACCAATCTGTACATTTACGGCAAGAAATACGTCTCCTTTACTGATATATTTTCATCACCGTAGCAACGACTTGACATTAGTAAGTTAGTTGTCAAAATTTGTTTGCTATTACAGTTTTGCTGATTTCAATACGAGTTCTTTCTGTTGTAGTGATATTGTAATTTAGTTTTTGAGTCGTTTTGGTTCTTGTTATTATTATTATTCTTGTTCGTGTTCGTGTTTTCCTTCCCGAGTCATGTTTTCAAATGAAGAATATGCCGATATTCATTATTATTATGGTGTTGCCCAAGGGAATGCGAGTGAGGCTGCTAGACTGTATGCAGCTGCTTTCCCAAGAAGAATTCATCCAGAAAGGAGAGTTTTCTCTAGAGTGCACACTGATCTAAGAGAGAGAGGACCTTTTAGGATCCTGAGAGATCAAGAGGAATTTCATAATGTTGAGAGGATTGACGACGTAATTGTAATAAATGTTATTAATTCATCTCAAGTCTTTTATGTAAACATTGAACCTATTTAACAGTTGTTTCATTTAAAGTTAAAGCAAATGATATATATATATATATATATATATATATATATATATATATATATTATATATTTATTATGCACGCATCATACATTTTAAGCATAAAATCTAACTAATTCCATTCCAGTGAAATCCTATGCATCCCCAATATTCCTACCACGTATATAAGGAAAGTTAAGCTGAAATTACAAGTGAACAAAACCTTAATTAACCTCTAAAAATATATTAAATGAATTTTAAAGCATAAAAAATTACTTTTGCAAGATTTTCCGGAAAGTAAGTATACCTTGCTTATTTTATTATGTTTGTGTAGTGATTATCTTGATAAATATATTATTAATCCACCCAATATTTTATAGTTTCAGATCAAGTAGACTAAAAACTGAAAATATGTTGCATGCGTGCATTGCAGGAAATTATATGCATAGTGTGTAGTGTAGTTTAGGAACTTTTTATAGGTTAGCTTTTGTAAAATTTATTGTACATATTTTTAAGTGCAATAAATTTTAATTCATATCAAGTCTTTTATGTAAACATTGAAACTATTTAACAGTTGTTTTATTTAAAGTTAAAACAAAACAAAATATAGTTAGCTTCAAGTAACGTGCTGTGTGCATTGGAGGACATAGTTGTAGTATAGTTTAGGATTTATTTTACGTTAGTTTTCAGAATTTATTGCACATATCTTTAATTGTAATAAATGTTATGTGTGTGCATACTTTTTAAATGATAGCTTATATTGTAACTCAATGAACAGTTAAAGTAATTCTTAGTTGTATATGTATGAGTAAGAGGAGGTAGATATGCATGCGAGAGGAGGTATTCGACAGCGAGAATTTGTTTTACAAACAGTTCATAAATAACCTCTAAAAAATATATTAAATGAATTTTAAAACATAAAATGATTGACTAAAACTGAAAACATGTTTCGTAGCATTGGAGGACCTAGTGTGTAGTGTAGTTTAGGAATTTTTTTTTAAAGTTTAACGTTGAAATTTATTACGTAGTACTTAGAAATTGCAATTATTATTAGATTTGCAAAGTATATATTGCAAATTAAACAATGAAATCGTTACGTACCTACATTATTTAAAGTGAAAAATCATGAACAGATTAGTTTAATTATTTATCAAAAAAAAAGCTTGTAGTTTAATATCCCTATCACACATAAAGAAAGTGTGAATGCAGCTAAAAGTAAAAAAGTGTTAACTAAAATTTTCATTGAAAATATAAAATTATTTAGGAAAGAATATTAGTCTTTAAATAAATAAAATGTTTGAAATTCATGTATTTTTATGATTTTTCCTGAAAGATTCATATATAGTAAGGCCGGAAGGAAGTTTCCTAAAATCACGGATGTGTTAAAAGTCAAACAAAAAAAAAATCTGTTTATCCACCTATATTATTTAAAGTGAAACAGATTAGCTTAATTATTTATCCAAATAAAAGCTTGAAATTTAAGTTCAATTTCCATATAAAACGACTGTCTCATTTAAATTAGGCAAGTTTTCTAAATTATGTTGTAACTTTTCATTATTAAGAAGTCAACACAATAAAGTCACTTTAATTTTATTGATGTACACATTGAGCTTTTAATAAATTTAAAGAAAAATACATCAAATTATACAAAATTATGTATTTTAAGACTGAACGCGTAAAAATTATAGTTTTAAACTTGTAATGTACAATTCAACCTGTGCAGAAAGCTGACTGCGCATTTGAAGATAAAAGCGCTAAAGATCGACTGATGACTATGTAAATATAATGTAAAACAAGTACAAGTTAGATTTAAAGTATGTTACCAATTTCAATCTTTAGTTTATTTATAAATAAAGCAGTTTTACGTTTTAGTTTTAAATAAACACATACATCAATGATATAATGTAATCAACATTTTATTCCAAATATAATTTTTATAACTTGCTAAAGAAATTTCATTGCAATGAAACCTTTTAATTGTCATATAAAACTAGAATGTCATGTGTGAGAGCGAAAGAGGACGATGGTAGGACAGTTACACTAACTTAATCTACTCTCAGAGAGAGAGAGAGAGAGAGAGAGAAACATGATTCATGTTAATTATTAAAAGTCAAACAATTTATACACATTATTACACACACACACAACAACACACACACAATTATATAAAGTCAAAATAACATAATATTTAACAAATATAAAATACAGAAAACACGCACACAACAAGAGCAGACGAGAGATAAAAAAAAAAAAGAAAAAAAACACACAACACACAACACACAAAAAAATAAATACAAAACAGAAACACAAAAACAACAACAAAAAACAAAATAACAACAAATAAAAAATATAAATAATAAAACAAAATTACCACAAACAAAACAACAAACAACACAACAACACACACACACACACACACACACACACATCACAACACATTATATAAAAACACAACAAAATATAATACACACAACACACACACAACACACACACAAAACATATATACAACACACACACACACACACACACACAAACACACAACAAAATATTTATTAAAAATTACAAAAATATAACACACAACATTACACACAAACACACAATTTTTTAAACATACATAACAACAACACACACACACAACAACACTACACATAATTCACACACACACACATTCACACACACACATTACATCATTTTTTTTTCATACATATTACACACACACACACACACACACACACACACACACACACACACACACACACACATACACACACACACACACACACACAAATCACACACACATAAAAACAAATAATAAACTACACACACACACACACACACACATTCACACACACACCACACAACACACACACATAAATTTTATTTACATATTTTTTCATAATTACACATATACAAATACAACACAACATCAAAACATCACAATCACAAACACACACACACACAACATATCACACACACACACACACACACACACACACATAAATACACATACATACATCATAACACAAATAATAAAACTAAAAAAATATATAAAAATTAACAAAACACACACACACACACAACAACACACACACACACACACACACACACACACACACACACACACACACACACACACACACACACACAAACACAATACACACACACAATAGACACACACACACACACACACACACACACACACACACACACACACACACACACACACACACACACACACACACACACACACACACACACACACACACACACACACACACACACACACACACACACACACACACACACACACACACACACACACACACACACACACACACACATATATATAATATTAATTTAATAATTAATTTTTGTTGATGTACGCATTGTTTCTAATAATTAATGCGTACATCAAATTATACAAATTACGTAATTTTTTTAAAGTGAGCATGTAAAAATTGTTATGGTTCGATAATTGTGATATAGAGTACTGAGTAATGTAACCGAAACGCTAAATATAGTCAGTCTTCGTTCAAGCGTGAGTACTTGGCTTTCAAAGCGAAATTCTCACATTACCCTGTAATTCTTGATGCAGTTGAAAGTGCTTTTCTAAAAATTTGGTAATTACTTCTTCCCAAAATCAATCAATTTTAAAAACGTGAATGCTTTAAAAATTCGGGAGCGCATCATTTTTGCGACTTTATCAAAACACAGAAATGTTCCCTTAAGTAAAGGTTGCCCTTTTGTTACAGTCTTCTGAAACGGACCTGCAGGTGGACCCCGGCTCTATGATTGATTTTAACGCGATGCTTGCAGCTCCCGGAAAAATTCCGCTAATGACGGCTACTCTTTCGACCCGCGTTATGATTAAACTTCAATTGATTGTATGTACACTGACATTCTTTATTAACTGTACTTTATTATGACCTAGTTCTACTTGAAACCTATTACTTTAGTTAATTGCGTACCTGATTAACACTTTTCATTTGTAACTTAACGAAAAAGCTGGTCTATTTACAGCACGCTATTTATTATCTTTAATAATGTACAAGTTCGGAATAATCTTTAATATCTTTAAATTACTAAAAGCGTTTTTTATTTACAGCAGGTTATTTAATTAACGGCAAACTGTGAACTATTAATATGTGTAATAATGGTGAAAGTTTACATTTTCATGGCACCAGTCATATCTAAGATCTATCTATTCGATTTCTATGTTTTGGAAATTTCCTTCATCATGGAAGTTAGCAAATGTTTAACCTATTCTCAAAGAAGGCGATAAGACCGATCCCTCGGAATACCGACCAATTGCTTTCACTCAGTTTGTTTAAAATCATGGAAAAAATATCAATCAGACCACTAATAGAAAGATTGTTTCAGTTCTTTTTTTTATTTTATTTTTATTACAATGGCTATCGCGCTGCTAAATTACATTCTTTGATACTATCTCTGTCCAACTTTGCGAGAAATCCTCAGTTCGCTCATTCACATCACCAATATGCAGTACAAATCTTAACTTGTCGTGCTAAACGGGAGAAATCTACATTCTTCTACACGGTTTTTAATCTCCTTAGTTCCTGTTTCCTCCCACTTGTAAAAAAAAGCAACCGTTCATAGAAACCTCTTGCCAATTTAATTATCCCATAATGCATCCTGAGCGCTTTAGCACCGTTTACAGTTAATAAGCAAAAACACACCTCTCGTAAGAAGTAATCGGCATATTGAACCATACTAATTTCTGTTCATACACGTCCTGAACCATTTTTTTTTGGTTAGCCGTGGCAACTTCTAAATGCTCTTGCCGATAGGTATTCCCGATGGTTTTTATTTTTTTGTCGTAGTATTAGAATTGTATTTACAGGGCTCTGTACTCTGACAACTGTCGCTTTAACTTCATCAGTGTCAGACCCCTCTTTATTTCTAAAAATCGTATTATTTGAGCTAGACGCCAATTCGGAGCATAACACGGCTTTGTCGATTTGCTCGTACTAGACCTTATAGTTATAAACAACCGCTGTAGCGCCAAACTGATGCACTGCAAGCAAGCGATTAAACTAGATCAAGTGACGTGTAGGAGGCTAGGAGGCATTTAGACGGAGAGAGTATCATGCCACTTATGGTTACGCAAGCACCGAAAATAGGGAGAGTGTTAGAAGTCGCTTCCATTTTTCAAGCAGGACTGAAAAAGTTGGTCGCCTTTAACTTACAAAAGTCTACTGTTTTATTACCGGGTTTTGGTGTTTACATAAGGAAAGTTGCACGTTTGTGACAAGTCGCCCTTAAAATCCACTTGTAAGAAACCTTTCTTAAATTTCCTTTAACCATTACTTTTGAATACAGAGGGTGTACCTATTAGTTCAATATAAGGAGCGGTAGTCCTTACTAAACGACTATATAGTTGGTATCGCACCCAAATGGGAAAAGTCGCAAATTACTGTCTCGTTACTTACAGAAGCGGGTAAATGATGACAATGAAAAATCACTGGAACTGGAAACGTTGACAGCCTGACTGAAGACTGATTGCGACAGTTTAATTGAGTTCCACTTTACTACAACTGTCACTTCGACAATAAACATAAATATTGGCAGCTTAGATCTGTCAAATTAGTTAAAACCAAAATGACATAAAGTCCGAAAACATGGCCATAAATACAGATACACCAAAATTTCCAGTTAATAAAATAATATTTGAATTAAAAATGGACCCAAAACTTATGAAAGAAATTTACAATGACATGGATAACGAAATTGAATTTTTAGGAATTGTTAAGCTATCTTACAAAGATCGTACTGCACATGTAATACCTTTAGGTAATATTGATACGTTGAAGAAAAACTGTTGTTTTGAAAATTATAAATTAAATCAAAATAATACCGAAGACAGTCGAAAAAGGACAGTTCAATTAAAAAATTTTGATGTTGGTATACCACCTGTGGTAAATGGATACATTAGTAAAACCTGGCCTGAATACTTGCGTAAAATGGAATTTGGGAATTTGAAGTTTGCGCTTGAAGGTGATACACATCAAAAAGCAAATCCTAAAAAATAATTTATTTTTTTAGGAAACCTCACTGAAAGTAGTATCACATCATGTTTATTAGAAAAAATTGAATTAAGGTTCACTAGTAAGGGGAATGGTCAGGTTAAATCCAACCTACTCAATATTTTTCGTAGCCCTTTCCAAAACGATGACTCATCAAGGTCTCTGAGAATTAGCCAATCAGATGTACTTCTACGTAATAATCCGAAAAAGGGTTTACCTTGTATTTCACAATCTTGTGATAGATTTCATACAATGGAAAACACTATCAGTCAAAACTCCCAACAACACATTGTAGCTCACAATAATAAGCAAAATTACAAAGGTGAGGAACTAATTAGTAATAATGCACCAAAAAATGTAAACATTGTAAGCTTAACTAAGGATACAGATATTAAACGCATAACGGTTAGTTCACAGAGTCCATCTAAAATTCCAATATATAAATATATTACACACACTAAACAATCTCCACGGATCTCTTATTGTGGCGTTATACATGAATTTCCCGTTCGCGACACCCAATCACCAAGATCTACCTTACCTTGTAATAATAAGTATTATAAAACAGATACTCCTGCACAAAATCTAATCGTTTATAGACAAACTGCATCTCATTCTTTCAGTGACAGAGTGAAAAAAAAGGATTTAGTTTGTTGTGATAATGCGTTAAGTCCCAAAGAGAAAGATGTAGTGTTTTTATCGGTACCGGTGAATAGACTTGGTCCAAGTGTATTAGACTTGATAATAGATACTGAAAAGGACCATGATGTATGCGATAGAAGCGACAATAAAAGTTTTCTTGATAAACTTTTTGGACGTAAAGCCAAAAATAAATTTAGAGACAATGACCAAAAACAATGGAAGCTTCAAAGGACCAAAACTTTACGTGGTGATGACACAAAAACCGAAGCATCTTTACTCAAATTAAAGGATACTAGATGGAGTATCCTAACACAGTCGAAAAGCGTAACAGCAATAAGTCCAGGTAATAGTAAAAAGCATACGAAAAAAAAGAAAAAGACTTATTCGGACACATCTGCTACTTCTGCCACTTCCTATGATCTCGAATCTACTAGCGTACAAACACATCTGAAAAGTAACGCTAATCGCACTGAACGTGTACGTACATACTCGTTACCAAACTGTGAACATGCACCTCAACAGTTGCAACATCCTAACGACTCAATGTCTCCTCTTTTACGCTGTATGTATGGCGATAATCATATCATGCTGAATAGTGGTTTTTGTGGGACAGTGCCTAATCAAGTCCCGTATAATTTTAATGAGTTACGCTATCCATATAGATTAAAACCTAATTGTCCGTTGTATAATGAAATAGCTGAACTCACTAAGTCTAACCCAATGGTAGACACGCAAAATAATTTACTAAGTACATCTACCGCACATCCAACAGATTTATCTCCACAACTAAACTGGCAATGTAATAAATGTGGTAATTCAACTTGCCGAATTCCAAACAACGCCTATAATAATTTTGGGTTACCTCACCACTGTCCTCCACCACAATTGAATTGTCAATACCATATCCCAAAGAAACCTTGCAACAACTGTGGCTTACCTTTAAAATGTCCTTCACCCCAACTAAATTGTCAACATATCACAGTGTGCCATTCCCCAAACAAACCTTGCAATACTTGTGGCTTGCCCCAAAGATGTTCACCACAACATATCCCAATGTACCGAATCCCAAATCAGACTTGTAATAGTTGTGGATTACCACGCAAGTATCCTCCACCACAGTTCAATTTACAATATAACCATACCCCAAACAATGTATGTAATAATTGTGGTTTACCTCCTAAACCCTCCTCTCAACAACCAAACAATCAAAATTACTCAATTCCTGAAAATCAAGACAATGAACATTATGATGTCGGAATTTCTTGTGGGTGTCAAACGAGATTAACCTTGTCTGAAGGTACATTAGTGGTGCCTGAACAAGAAACCGAAACAGACAATCAAACAGGATCTAATGAGGATACAATCCAAATGCTTGAAAAGAGAATAAATCAGTTGGAGAAAGAACTTAATGAAAGCAATACACCTGGTTGTGGATTCATGTTTTCGTGTAAACAAAACCAATTTATTAAAAATGCTAACTCAGTTTACCAACCAACGCAACCAAGTAAACCTACCAAGCTCCCAGAACGACAAGTAGAGAAACGTGGGTTTACGTGCTGTAAACGTACACTGCCAATGAATCCAACAGGAAAAAGTGGATTTCGTGATAAAGGTCATAATGATAGTGCCAATCCAGTGGAAGCAGCCTATCCTCCACTTGAACCAGGAAAAGTCTGGGACAACAAACAGAAAAACGCAGTACACGTCATAAGAATGATGACAATCTAGTAGGAACACCAACACATCCACCGCAGACAACACAAATTACAGCTGAACTAGAAAAGAGTCCAGCACAACAAACAAAAAAAAGTGGATTTTGTTATAAAGGTCATACTGATAATAAAAGCTCAGCACAGATAACCCAGCATCCACCTAAACCAGAGAAGTGTCCAGCGCAATCAACAAGAAAATGTGGATTTTTTGGTAACCGTTATAATAATGACGACAATTTAGTATGTCCACAAAAGCAAATAGTACAGACCACTCATCCTCAACTTAAACCAGAGAATCTTCTACCACAAACATCAATAAAAGATAAAGGTCTGCCTAAGACGTACCAGCTTACAATAGACCAACAAGCGAGAGCAGCAAAACTTGCTAATGATTTTGAATTTGTTCTTGCAAAACTATGTGAATTAACAAGCGGCCCCTGCCCTTATAATTTAATTAAATTAGAATAGTTCACACAAAGTGATTAATCAGATATTTATAAATAGAAACAAAAACAATCGATATTACTAATAAATGTTAAACAGGTGAATATATTGCATAAGGTATTTCTGTACTTATCGATTACTCCATGAAATAAATATTTTCACAAATGTTACATGACTCATTACGTTAGTACAAAGATTAATACATCTACACAAGGGGAACATTTCAGAACCACCTTTAACCCTCCTCAACCTCCTTACTTCTATAGTTATAGAACAACTTGGTTTGGTATAGATTACCTCTTTTCCTTAATGGTAGTGCAAGGGTATGATTTTTGATTCGGTGAAAATATGCGGGTTCATACAGATGTGACTGATTTGTTTTCGTGCTGATGGGTAAATCATCCAGATCATACTTTCTTCCTTAACGGAGTGATAGACTAACGTGTCTGGCTTGAAAAAGGATTTCTTCAATGGAGAATAAAAAGTTTGACCTGGTTTGGTTTAAAAATGTTGGTCCTAAGTTTGTGAAGTTCTACTGCTGCATTTAAAGGTATCCTAATGACGGTAACTTTCAAGACTTCTTCGATGACCTTAGTTTGAAAGTTGACCACCTTCTTTCTCAGTTTTCTTCTTGCGATATCTCAATTCTGGGTTCATAACTCTAACTGGCTTCAATTTTCATCTGCTGCTAATCCTGCTGGTCATAGTGCAAAAACATTTGCTATTTAATATAATCTCACACAGACCATTTCTGAACTAATAAGAATCCCTGATATCCCTAACATACCCCACACCCTCTAGACCTCTTATTTACCTCAAACCATTGTTTATAACACTTCAGTTCTTTCCACACTGGGTCTACCTGACCATTCTCTAATGGAAATGGCTTCTACTATCCTTAACTCCTCTGATGTTCTAAACACCGGTAGAACCCTATGGCCAGCTAAATGGAGTGATTTAGGGGATTCATTTGCAACCTTTCCATGTTGTGAACATTTCGCCATCTTCAGAAATTGCTCTTTCAGTATCTAAAGTCATTCTGATGGGCACGGTGTTATACATTCTCAAAAAACAAAATTATGTAAGTCATTCTCGTTCTCAAGCCTGGTTCAATAAGGTTTGCGTTGATGCAATATATTTGAAAAATAAACTTTATTCTAAACGGAAATCTACTAAAACGGTTGATAGTCGTGCAAAATACGTTGGTGCTAGAAATACTTGCAATGGGGGGAAACAGTTGCAATCGTTTAATATATCTCGAAAGAATTTGACCAAACTCGGCTTAAGTTTTAATTGCCAACCTCACATCGTTTGGGTTTTTGTTTCCTTGATAAAAGATGAATACGTGTCGGCTTTTTTTAAAGCAAGCTTGTATTAGCGCAGGCGTGCCCCAAAAATCATTTATAGCTACTACACCTTTTCTAATATAAAGTGCGATTAGGCTTACAACTAACCCGTCCTTAACTTTTGACATACTGTCTCTTGAGCGTAGTAAAATTGTTTCAACTCGCGTGTTGTATCATTTGTATCACAATGGCCATTAAGTTGCTGATTTACATTTTTTCACACGATCTCCGGCCACCTTTGCTAGGAATACTCGGTTCGGCCATTTACATCATCAATATGCAGTACAAATGTCCTCTTGTCATACTAAACTCGCTCAATCTACATTCCTCTACACGGCTTCTAAACTCCGAAATGATCCCCTCTCATTTATGATATGAAACAACGGTAGCCGTTCACATGCATCTCTTGGCAATTCAATAAACTTTGCGACCACAGATATTAAAGAAAGACGACGACTTATTCTACCAATGAACTTGCATATCCTGTTGTGGAATGTATCCCATTCTTTCATGTACATACCATTCAACTACTTATTTGACGCCTAAGCACATAAAACGTACTCTATAGGATTTAGGTCAGAGCTACTCGCAGGTCAATCCATTAGCCTAATTTCAACTTCCTCAGGTAATTCACGGACAACTCGAAAAGTGTGTATGTTGCGTATAGAAAACGGTTCTCTTCAATTCGTCTCACAGCAGTCGGGGACCCATCTTAAATACAAACAAGACTGACATAGGCATCCATGGAGATTCATCCCCACATTAAAATTCTTCCGCCTCCGACAGGTGCCTTTATATCAAACGTACACGATACGTCCTTTTATCTTTAGTAGATATACCATACAGATTCTAGCTCACTTTTGATAATAATAATAATACACCTTCCCGTGCATATTGTGCACATCAAGGATAATGGTTTGCAAGGTCATGGTCATCGTACACATTGCTTGAATCGCAGTATATTCCTCAAGGTCATGGTCCAGATTGACCACGTCCAAGTACAAGCTTTTCAAGGTCAAGACCATTGAAGCTCTCGTACAGATTCTCAACATCAACGTTCATGGTGTTCAAGGTCAAGGTCATTGTACACATTGCCTACATCAAAGTACATTTTTTACGGTCACCACATTGCCTACGTAACAGGAAATGTTCAAGGTCACCAATCATTTTTTAGCTGATTCAAATGTTAATTTGACAGGAAATTTTCAAGGGCACCATGCAATTCTTAGGATTTGACCGAGGTCATGTGTGTGTTAATTACAATCCTCAAGGTCAGGAGTACTAAATAGACTTTTCAAGGTATGGGGGATCTATTTTCAGGGTCAAGTTTTCAAGGTCACCGATTCTTGCCTGATCCAAATTGTTGATTTAGTTATTACAATTTTAGAATTCTCAAGCTCACCTGCTGTGGTATTGTATTACAGAATACTGTCTATGCTAGTAGTTCATTGACCTTTCAAAGCCACCAGTTTCAAGGTTACGCCCCAGCAAAGTTCATTGACCTTGTACAGTCAAGTGGTTCAGGTCAAAAATAAGCTCCTAGATTTGCGCAGGATGTTACACACCTCTATTTGCAAGGTCAAAGGTGTTCAAAGTTCATGTATTGACTAAATTGCAATAAAAGGGTTATGCTTGCGTGGGTTCATACTAATATCCTAAACCACCAGGATGAGGTAGTTTTCCTAAGAACCAGATCCGTTTCCCAAAACAGGGGAGCCGTTTCGTAACACAGGTAGCCGTTTCCCCATTTGAGAAAAGAACAAAGGCGATCCATTGTTCTGGTCAAGTTAGGGTCATAATTCCTAAAAATAGAATGTTACCTAGGTCAATTTTCAGCTTCCCCCACCATTTCAGGCTCAATTCTGAGAAATAAATGTTCAAGAACAAAGGCGGTACATTGTTCAAGCAATTCAACCGACGCTTTAGGGCCAAGGACATATAAGCCGTAGTGTGTTGAGATCAGTCGGTTAGAGGTTGTTAAACATGGAATTAGCAGGGTTATACCAAAGCACCTACTGAAAACTGTATAAAAATGTGTGTGACCTGGAGTTATCGAAAAATATGAAGGTATTAATGTGGCAGTAGTTAATACGAAGTATGGTGAATATATAGTGTTAGAAACAGAGGAGTTTAAATGCGCTTTTACGAGTATTTCAAAGAAGAAAAAAATCGAATTGAAGAATTTAAAACGATACTAAATACAAAGGATGTATTCATAAGTAGTCTGGGTGCAGTCGGAGAAAAAACAAACATAATATTTAGTGCCTCCAACCATATGTAAACAGTGTTTAGATGTAGTGCGGTTGTGGACAAGTGAAGTCATTAAGCAGCAATAAAATCATTCCTGGAACGATCCCGAAGTTCACCGTCGGATATTTCATATCGCTGTAGTAACAATATGAATAATAATTTAACATTTTGTTGTTCATACTGTCAAAATAGTGATGGTAGTAGTAGTAAAATGAAGAGGAACAAGACGAAGGTTATCCCAACTGGCCATCATCATGTCAACATTGGCATGAGGTGTATAAACAGGCAGTTAATGAATACTTAATCAATTGTGGTTCCTATAAACTATCGAACGATACGCATATTGAAATAGGATACAGTACACACCTTAACCTTGCACCAGTAGTGCGTATGGGATGTGGCAACTGCGGTAATGTGGTATTACACCTGAAGGAATGGAATAGATTTCTCATAATTGACCCTGAAGTGGTGGGGATTGCTGGAAATTGATCTAGATAACAATCTATTTTTAAGAATTATGACCCTAACTCGTCCAGAACAATGGACCTCTTTTTAGGTTAGTCACGAGCATGCGTGGCTTATGATCGTCCCGTAGCGGTGGGTGGACGAGTTAACATCATAAGCCACATTGTGATACTACCGTGGGATGGCACTCCCATCCCGAGTAGGTTGCTGGGAGAACGGCTTCATACGAATCACGCACAGGATGTGATGGAGCTGCTCCAGGAAGGAGGGGTGCTGTCGGTGACCGGGTGGAGGGCGAGCAGTATTTCGACCAGGATGACTGTGAAATAGCGTTGCGGTTTTTGGATACACCACCTCCAATGGACGATTTGGATGTGGTATTATCACGCACGTACAATCAGGCAGTCGTGGAGGAAATGCTGCTCACCCTACAACCTGTACGTGCGTATGAGAAGATGCAGTCACCCGTGAGTGAAGATCAGGTAGTATTGCATCATGTCTTAAGTCCTGACTGCATTGCAGAGTCTCCCCTTGCGGAAGAGCTTTCATCGTCAAGCTCTGTGGCGCAGCCGGTGCTGAGGAAAGAGCAATCTCCGATAACTCTGACATCTGCATGCGTTGTAGATGAGCAATCGTGCACATCTGCAATATATGCAGAGGGTAGAATAGTAGGCAATCCATTTGAAGGTTTGCTGAGCCCTGCTTCTACCGTAGAATTTATGGAAGAGTGGTTGTACAGTAGTTCTACGGTAGGAGGAGAGGTGTAGGGGACCCATTTATGATAGTATACTGAGCCCTACTTGTATTGCAGAGTTCTCTGAAGAGTGGAGTTCTATGAACTCTTCGGATACAAGTAAAGCGAATGGATGAGTCATCAGAGAATATCCTAAGTCCTGTGTGTGCTGCTGATTTTATTGATAATGAATGGTCGCTAAATGACTTATCAGTATCTAGGAGTCCTGCAACACCCATATAATACTTACCTAACGTTTGAGTGTGAATGTTTGAAGAAATTTTCAAGAAAAGACTCTCTACTGCGACGTAAAAAAACTGCGTGTTGGATAAGTATTTCAACTACCTCACCTTCAGAGATACCGCAGGCTGTACCGCAAAATCGTACAGCACTTAGGAATGTGATGCAACCAAGTACTTCCGATGCGAACAGAACGGAACATAGCCATATTGCTGAACGTCTTGAACACCCTGGACCATGAGGGTTAAACAACTTAAAGAATAATGTGCAACACAGACATGCCGATGATTCCTTTGCAGAACCAGGACCATCGGGTTTAAACAACTCACGGAAGCGTAAGTCAGACCAAAGCAGCGAACAAGTACGTAATAAAAGTAGCAAATGTGTTGAAATTGTGCACTGAACTGATTGTTCGATTGATGTTCCTGGATATGCTTATCAAGGACACCTTAGAAGCAATAGGCACAATCAAATGTGTGTCCACTCGCTGATACTGGGGTTGAAGTGATTCGCAATGCTTTTATACAACGCATTGTTTCGTGTAGACTATCACCATGCAATACCCATACGAATGTGCATACCTTTATGGGGGACGTTAAAGTGAATGTTTTGAAACTAATACAAATTCAGTTGCAGAAACACTTCTCGTTGAAATGTAATGTTGAGTTGTTCAGGTTGTACTTTCTGAACAAGAGAGAAAGTACCGAATTAAAGTTCTTTCAAACGAAATATGATATATTGGGTGTCGGGATGGTTGGAAGAGTATTTTCAAAGAGTAGTGGAAATCTTGGATGCTAAGCAATCAGAATTTCAGCTTAAAGATTCTGGTAAGTGTGAGTTATGAGTAGTAGGGTAGTACATTATTAATACGTGTTGTTTGTATCAAGTGCGGTGTAAACGCGGAGGTATTTATTACACGACTCGAGAGTGATGTGTAATGGATATATAATGAATATTTGAAAACTGTTGTTTCAGTGTTACCACTAACTGATGAACAACTGGTGATACATGAGCAAAGTAGTAATTGTTATATGTGCAACAAGCTTTTTACGGATGATCTTACAAATTCCAAAGTACGATATCACTGCCATGTCACTGGTAAATATCGTGCTGCGGCACATTCAAATTGCAATTTAAACTACCAATTACTTACATTCATCCCAGTTCTTTTCCATAATCTCAGTGGTTATGATTTCCACCTGTTAATCAAATAGTTAGCGAGTGAAACTGAAGAAATTACCGTGCCCCATGTTAATAGTGAGAAATATAACGTTCGGTAAGCATATTTATGTGAACGACTTCATTAATGGTCGCGACCATAGGGAAAATAAGTGCATAAATTTGCGACTCGTCATAATTTATCAGATGATCAATGTAGAGATGTAAGGAAATATTTTGTTGATGATAATGACGATGTCACGTACCTCCCTATGACAAATTCTACGATAAAATGCGTGATGAAAATATATTCGATGAAAAATACTGTCGTCCTACTGGCGTGTACTTTAACTTTAAGTGTAATACACTCGGGGATTATGCTGACATATATTTAAAATCAGATGTGTTGCTGTTGGCTAACGTGTTCAAAAACTTTAGGCGGCTATGTATTGGCACATGTATGGATCAGAACCAGCGCAGTATGTTACAATACTTGGATTGCCGTGGGATGCCACGTTGAAATGTACTAAAGTAGAGTTAGAATTATTGACTGATACGGATATGTACCACTTTTTTAAGAAAGGTATTCGTGGTGGAGTGAGTACTTGTGTTAAGCGAAAAAGTATTGCTAACAACGACTTTGTCACAAATTATGATCCTAATCGTTCAAAAGTCTTTTTACAGTATTTAGATGCCATGAGTTTATACGGATGGGGTATGCGGCAACACCTACCTTATAATGGTTTTACGTGGTTAACTGAAGAGGAAATTCAAAACTTTGATGTACTAAAGATTAATGATGATGCTGCTGTTGGGTATGTGCTAGAGGTACACTATCCGCACCACCTGTATTATGAACACAATGATTAACCTTTTTGCCCCGAAATGATCTGCGCACCACATTACAATGAGGAAAAATTAATTCCTAACTAAGACCAACTAAGTTATACATTACCGATATTTAAAACAATGCATGCAGCAAGGGTTAATTGTTACTCATATTCATAGAGTTTTACGGTTTCGTCAAAGTCCTTGGCTAGTACCATACATGGACCTTACTACAATTCTTCGAAATCAAGCCAAGAACAAATTCGAAAAGGATTTCTTTAAATGCATGAACAATGGTGTATTTGGTAAAATAATGGAGAATGTCGACAAAAGTAGAGTAACAAAGTTATTAACACATTGGGAAAATAACGGACGTCGCTTGGGTCAAACTTTTGGCGGGAAATTTAAAATAGAAATTTCAATGTCACCATCCTCATCATATTACAAGGTCACTCTGTGGTCAAACGTTTTGGTGGGAAATTTGTGTGTTAATGTCATAAGCTAAAAATATAAATTGCAAAGTCTAAAAATAGAGTGGTCAAGGTCAAAGATTATTGACCTGTGGGGGTATCTTATGACATTTCCTAGAAGTATAAAAATAGAATAGGTTCATGGAAAGAAGAAGACATTTTTGTCTAGGTTAGCGGTTTTCAAGGATGCGGATTTATAATAAAAGGCTTCTTTGTGTGCGCACGATTAAGCATTAGCAGAAATGACGAATATGATAGTATGCAAGATAAGAAGCGCAAGAAGAACAAGTATTAACTATTGTTGCGCGAAAGAAGAGGTTGGAGGTGTTGATACGAAAAATTAAAAATTTAAAGGTAAATTTAGGGGTGTATGAAATAAATATGAGAATGAGGCAGCTTCGAGTTTGAAAATAAAAAAAACATTTAAACATATTTGGTATTAATATGTTGTAGTGTTATTGTATTTATATGTAATAAATAATAAAAATTGTCACGTTAGGAAAAGCTTTTAATTTTAAAATGCACCATACTTAAAGTGAACCCTGAAATGTTATGTAACTAACAATACTCTCGTGATATTTTGCATAAATTTATACTCACATTGTAATACTGTACAAAATCAATAAATTTTTAAGATAAATACTGATGTAAAATAAAATCCTTTAAATAGAAGAATGAGAGTTTGAAAATTAAAAAAAAAACATTTAAACATATTTGGTATTAATATGTTGTAGTGTTTAAATCAGTTATTGTATTTATATGTGATAAATAATAAAAATTGTGACGTTAGGAAAAGCTTTTAATTTTTAAATGCACCATACATAAGGTAGCATAATAATGAAGTTTTAACCCTGAAATGTTATGCAACTAACAATACTCTTGTGATATTTTGTATAAATTTATATTCACATTGTAATACTGTACAAACTCAATAAATTTTTAAGATAAATACTGATGTAAAATAAAATCCTTTAAATAGAAGAATGAGAGTTTGAAAATGAAAAAAAGGTTTAAACATATTTGGTATTAATATGTTGTAGTGTTTAAATGAATTACTGTATTTATATGTAATAAATAATAAAAATTGTGACGTTAGGAAAAGATTTTAATTTTAAAATGCACCATACATAAAGTAGCATAATAATGAAGTTTTAACCCTAAAATGTTATGCAACTAACAATACTCTCGTGATATTTTGCATAAATTTATATTCACATTTATATTAAAAATTTAAGACTGTATAAAATCAATAAATTTTAAGATAAATACTGATGTAAAATAGAATTCTTTATTTATTTCGGAAATATTTGTAATATGTTGTTCATCTAAAAAAATCTGAAATTTTATGCAACTAACAATACTCTCGTAATATTTTGCATAAATTTATATTCACATTTATATTAAAAATTTAAGAGAGTATAAAATCAATAAATTTTTAAGATAAATACTGATGTAAAATAAAATCCTTTATTTATTTCGGAAATATTTGTAATATGTTGTTCATCTAAAAAATTATGATGCTTTTTTTTATTAAAGAAAGCCTTCCTTAACTGTGAAATATTACAGATCACTATTCGATATAAAACGTACATTTTTAATATTTTCCAAATTAATTGAGTATCAATAGGAAATGTGATATAGTATAATATGTTTAACATATTTGTAATATGTTTTCTTTCTAAAACAGATTCTTACGATTTTTTTATGGAATAAAGTAATACTAACCCTCATATTGTATCTTTGGACATTTTACATTTATATACGCAATTTCAACCCATTTTAAATGGATTGTAATCATAATGAGTAAAAAGCACGAAATTGCAAAATGCATTACCCATATAGTATTATCAATATGATTTGTAATATTATATTTAACTTGAAATACAAGTATTGTACTAGAATGGAATATATAATTGCAATTATTGTTATGTAAACGATAGACGTGTACTTGAACTATAAAGTGATGTATGTTTGAAGGTGTGGGATGTAAGTAAAGATATATGTGCATATCTATGGAAAGAGATAAAAGACGACTTGATGTGGACGTCCATTTTCTTAGGTTATAGGAGGGGATGTGGAGGAGGGTGTGGATAACGTCCTACAAAAGATGCGGTCCTGAAAACTTAAAATTTGCACCTAATTCTCATAAAAAATTTTTTTCAACGCAGTTGTTTTATAAGTGGAAATTTATCAATTTCATGTATAAATTGATCAAAATATGAAAAAATGACACTTAAATTAAACAATTTCATTTTAAAACAACAAAGAGCACTTAAAACACAACTTTTTGTACTTAGGTAATCTCAGAAGGAACACATGCATACAATTTATCCATTTCATGTATAAATGTATAGAAATGATCTTTAAATTAACCAATTCAATTTTGAAACAACAAACAGCACTTAAAACATGACTTGTTTTCTAATTTAGTTTGATTACGAACCCAAATTTACAATTTTCGATGGTGCGTGATATTACTGCTTCAAGAATTGTAGGATAATGAACGTAGTTATTTTGCTTTGAAAACATTTTATGCAGGTGTGAATGCGAACATTCTATATCTATCTTAGTCAACAATTCACATTACAATTTGGAACGGGATTTGCAAAGGTATAAATGCAATTGTGTCATTTGTATTGCATAAATACATGGCCTAAAGTTTTCAAATTTACATGCTTTTGGGAACTGTTTTGACTCTTATTTAACACAAACTTTTTTCACTTTTAACTGTACTATATTTTCACATTTTCTTTACATGCATAATATTTTACAATAAATAAATTTGTAACGCAACATGCACTTAAAATTTGCAAAAAATGACTGCTTTACTTTGATGTAGAAATTTATACATGATTAAGTTAGACTTCAAGACGTTTTCAATTTTTTCCTTAACGTAGGTCATTTCACTTGTCTTTCACATTTTTTTAGCTGTAGTAAATTTTTTTGGATAATGAGAATAATTCACGAGAAATAACAATATAAAAAAGTTTAGATTTATTTTTTACAATGAAAAGATAACTATACAATAAATTCCACAAAAAAAAACATATTAAACACATTACACATCCATCCCTTCCAACGTACGCAATATGTTTTCAGTCTGTACTATATTTTGCCGCACACACTCTAAATATTGATTGGCCTCTACCAGTTCTTCATTCAGTCTTTCCACTCGCCCCATCCCCACCACCTCCCTATTAATATAGTCATTGTGAAGCTTTCGTAACAACCGAATACTTTTTTCCCCAAAAGAGTGAAGGGTTGGTGGGTCCTGCTCATTATCCTGCTGTGAGGTGCTCTATAAGAGCCAAATTTTTCTTCCATATTGTAGGTTTCGCAAAGATGGTGGTTGTGGGGGTGTTGCTATAACCGTGGTTACCGGCGTTATGCTGAAAAGATGATTAATTTTATTTGTACCAAAATTCTCTATGAATTAATAAAAGGAAACTATATTATTAATTAAAATTATACATACCTCTCGAAATACTCCGAAAATTCATCCTCTACATCACTATCCCTTATTGAGATGGTCTCTTCAAACGGTGCTGGTTCTGCGGTGTTATTTGATGGGCGCACCAAAACATCATGTAAAATACAAGGTTTTGCCTGCCTTTTTAGTGAAAGTTTAGATTGTTTTCTGAACGAAGCCATTACTAATGCTGAGTAATTAATGAGTATTCAATTAAAACTTTAACATTATATACACATAGATCTGTTAACTTTAACGAAATTGATAACAAGTGGAAGTAATTAGTACAATGAACTGACCTGAGCAAGCAAAGTTGACAAACTCTAATGAATGCAGCATAATCTAGACATGAGAAGGCATTTAGCATGCTCTCAGCAAGGTTAAGTTAATGTACATTCTTAGTAAACGCCACAAAGTGCAATGTATGAACTCGGCAAGCAAAGGTGATGCAGCATAAGTCATGAGAACAGTATTGACGTCAAGGTTAATAGATGTTCCCAGTAAACGGTGCAAAATGCGATCTGTGCATCTGTCTATGAACACTGAAGCTCTTGCAACAAGTTATAAGCAGTTTCGATCTTGAATGCTGGGTTTATATTACTATATAAGCAGATAAAGAGCAGTTTTATACCAGTTAGTATATTGCGCTCCCGACTAGAATTGCAATTGTATACCTAAAGTACTTCTACAGTTACTTAAATATTAATTTTTACATATCAGTTATAATAAAAGTAATATTTGTTTCCATTGCTACATAATCGACAGCGCGTGTGTTTCATATTTTCTTGCAGTGTTTGAAGGTATCTATGAGTAAGGGTATACCCAGTAGTAGTGATATTGTTAATTTAACAAGAAGTATTATTCCATTGTTGAAAACCAAAAACGAATTTGTAAAGCACATCCGTATAATTAACACTAATATTAAGCTGATTCAAAATAACAAAATAAAATTTATTTAAAGACATGCGATAATTTGCTTAAACTCGAAAGTAATTTATCATTGCTAAAGTGTTATCTTATAAGAGTTAAACAGTTAAAGAACGCTTCAGAGAAAACAAGTAGTGGAATTGTCAATGTCACTAAAAAGCGTACACGCAAATTATGTTGGTACTCTCTAGATTCATGTTTTAATGGTAGGTTACTTACAGGAATTATAGTCAATATATCAAGGACCCTCTTATTTTTTTACAAAATGCATACAATAGTTTTGCACAACAGGTTAAATTAATGCTAAGTCAATCGATGCTAAAGGTGAAGGTCCTTTTAGTCTGCAATTTTGTCCATCCTCGAAATCACGTTATCAAGTTGAAGACATTTACCATAAAAAATTGTGCCATCAATATTGCGACCAATTTACGTAGGTGGTATAATGAAAACGTTTATTATAAATTACAAAAAAAATTCGAGGAGTTTTCCGAAAGGGATTCCGGTTGGGCATTACATGAAGTATTACATTTAAAGGTGAATGTTAATAGCTATGTCCCATTTAGAGGTGGCCTTTCAACTTACGTTAAAGTTCCCTAATTCATAGCAGTAAAGCATGCGGTAGTGAATGTTAAAAATGACGAGTATTGCTTAGTGTGGGCCGTTGTATCGGCACTATATCCCGTGCAACATCATTCAGATAGATGAAATGTAACTTCACCATTAAATATTAATTTTGTTTTAATGTACTTTAAATTATAATCTAAACGTTTCGATAACACTTACAGTTATCTTCGTCAGTAGTAATGTTTGTTAAAATTGTTAAAGATGTAGTAAACAATTTTGTCAAATTTGAAAAATTAAAACATTTAGATTGTATAATTTAAAGTACACCATTAAAAAACCCCAAAAAAAAGATAAGTATTTCATTCAGATAGAGTTTACAGTTATCCTGTTTTGAATTATGATTCAATTCCCTTCCCCACTAAACTAGATGATGTAAAAAATTTGAACAGCCAAACAACCTCTCCATTAATTTGATTTGCATTCAGGGGAAAGTTATATTACCATTTGTATTAAGTGAATATCAAAATAGTGCGAGGGAACCCATAAATCTTTTAGTACTTTCTGCTAATTATCAAGCTGCAGGTGATATTAATACAAAAAATAATACTGTTTATCATTTCACGTAGATTAAAAATATGTCGACTCTTTTTTCTAAACAGCTATCGTATAAGGAGCACAAGAAATTCATTTGTTATCGATGTTTGAAACATTTTTCTTCATATCACGTTCTTCAAAAACACATCACTCACTGTCATCAACCTAATCGATACTCTGTCAAGCTACCCACTGAAGCAGAAAAGTTTCTGCAGTTCAAAAATTTCACATTTGAGGGAAAGGTGCGTTTGTAATTTATGTAGATTTAGAAAGCATTTTGGAAAAGTGTACAAATTTAACGGACACCGATAATAATACGGTATTTTACTCCAAACATACACCTTTCGGCATTGCTTACTACTTGAAGTGTTCATACAATTATTCTTTATCACGATTTAAACTTTGTAGAAGAAACGATTGCATTCAATGGTTTGTTAAAGAACTTCAAAGTATTGCACATTGGACTACCGAAATAATCAATAAAATAATTTCTACGGATACTTTAACTCACAATCAGGTTGAGCACTTTGAAAGCACCACGATTTGCCACATTTGCAGAAAACCACTTACTGATTATGATATAAATGTTAAGGATCATAACCATTTTACTGGTGCATTTCGGAGAGAATCACATCAGAATTGTAGCCTAAACTATGAAAACTCTCACATTCTGCCAGTGGTTTCATAATTTGTCAGGTTATGATAGTCATTTCCTCATTAGAGAATTGGCTACTGTTCCCGGTGAGATTTCATTGCTACCCATAAACAAAGAAAGATATATTTCTTTCACGAAAGTAATACAAGGCACTAAAATTAGGTTTAGATTTATTGACTCTTTCAGATTGATGAGTAGTAGTATTGAAAAGTTGACGGACTATTTGGAAAATAGTAAAAAAATGATTACCCACACTAATTGTAACAATGCCGAAGAATTTTCGCTACTAGTTCGCAAAGGTGTGTTTCCTTATAAATATCCCGGTACTTGGGATAAATTAAGCGAGATCAGACTCCCTCCCAAGGAAGCGTTTTTCAGTCATTTCACTAATGAGGGAATCAGTGATGCGAGTTTTACACATGCAGTTAATGTTTGGAGCAGATTTAAAATTAAATCGTTAGGGGATTACTCGGATTTGTATCTAAAAACGGACGTTCTACTGTTAGCAGATATTTTCGAAAACTTTCGACAATCTTGCTTAAGTACTTACAAACTTGATCCTCTGCACTATTATATAGCCCCCGGTTTGTCATTCGATGCTATGCTTAAAATTACACAAGTAGAGTTAGAAATATTTACAGACATTTATATGCTAATGTTTATTGAGAGAGGAATTAGAGGTGGTGTGGCTCAATGTTCTAATCAACATGCTAAAGCTAACAATAAGCACATGGGGAAAAATTTGATCCCACTTCCGAAAGTGTGTATTTAATATACTACGACGTAAATAGTCACCATGTCAGAATTTCTACCATCTGGAGATTTTTCTTTTGTTGATAATTTTGAAACTTTAGATTTAATAAACATTCCCGATGATTCGGAAATTGGCTATATAGTCGAATGTGCTTTAGACTACACCGTAGAATTACATGAGAGTCATAGTGATCTACCATTAGCACCCGAACGTATGGTACCACCCGTATCTGATTCCAAAATAAAAAAATTATTGCTTACATTGTATCCTAAACATAATTATGTAATTTATTACAGAAATTTGAAAGTACATTTAAAACATGGATTAAAGTAAAATTACACCGTATATTAAGTTTTAAACAGTCCCCGTGGTTAAAAAATATATCGATTTAAATACGACCATGCGCCAGCAATCTCAAAATGAATTTGATAAGAACTTTTATAAATTAATGATTAATAGCGTTTTAGGGAAGCTGATGGAAAATGTACGTAAATATAAGGGTATACGTTTAGTAATGAAATGGGAGAATTGCTATGGTGCTCGTGATTACATAGCAAAACCAAATTTTCATAGTTGTACAATATTTGATAGTGATATGCTTATCATTCAAACGAATAAGCTAGAAGTATATTTCAATAAACCTATATATGCAGGATTCAGTGTTTTAGACGTTTCAAAAACTTCTTTATACAATTTTCATTACGGTTACACGCTACCAAAGTTTTATAATAATGCTAAGCTCTTGTACATGGACATGGATAGCCTCAAATACGACTTTTCAGTTCCCGATACCTATCAATGCATTAAAGAGGACATTGATAAATTCGATATCTGATTATAGCCCCAACAATATCTTTGGAATTCCATTAGTCAATAAAAAAGTCCCCGGCTTAATGAAAGATGAAAATCATGGCACGATTATGTTGGAATTTGTAGGACTTCGTGCAGAAATGTATACTTACATGGTTGATGAAAAAGTTGTAAAAAAATAAAAGGGTTCTACCCGCGCAAGCGTCAAACAGATTACGATAAATGATTATAAACATGTTTTGTTTGATGGTGACGTAATTAGGCGTTATCAGCATCTGATAAGATCAAAGAAACATGACGAGTTATTAAATAGAATAAAGCAGTACTTAATCCTTGTGATGATAAACGATTAGTAAATTTCAATTTCACTGATACTGGACCTTGGGGATTTAACTTTACATAGCATTTTATTCGTCTTCTGTTTCAGAAAACAATTTTATCATTATGAACAGTCTAGAAGACAGATTGCAGGAAGAGCTATTGTACAGTAGTGATAAAATCTACAGAAAATACCTGTAGTGTTCTTTGATGAAGTCCTCCCCCGAAAGCTATTTATTTGTACTGAATATATTACAATATATTGTTATTCCTGATGAGTGTTTTTACTGGTGTGCTATAAACTCAATGTGTGCAAATGAAGTTAAGACATTATTTTATAAAAAAAATAAATTAGACGATACCATTAAAAATCTTATGAAATTGTGTACCGATAAAGGCTACAATTTATTAACTTTTGATAAAGTAGATAGGATGTTAGACGATATGAATGTACTTGGTGACATATCGCTTAAAATGTACCTATACAATTTATTATGGGTTCATGATCCAACAAATGTTAAATCTACCTTAGAAAATATTGCTTACAAAGACACTTTATTTATTATAACTGCATGTATTGAGAAAGCGGCATATTATGCTAACTACAAGTGCCTCGATATTTTGATTGAAATATTGTTAGAACAAAATATCAACTATAAGTTTCAACCGTGGGAAAACGATGAGCACCACAAAATTATAACTGGAAACTATAAGTCTTTCACCTTGCAGGCTGAATGACTTATATAGAACACCCTTAATGGTTCTGATCACACGTTCCGCAATTACAGTAGGTTTCCGTCCTTTTTTGAAGATTGTTTGCATGGCCTTGGTAACTTCTTGACCTGTTTTCGTTTTTAATCCTTTAGTCCATAAGTATTTCGAAAAACAGTCGATAACCACTAATACATAGTTATAGCCCTTATTTTGTTTGGTGTATGTGTTAAATTCAGCCAAATCTGCTTGCCAAAGTCCACCAAAACCTTTAATTATTGTGTGCGTTCGTTTAAAATTTTTTCGTGCAGGTTTATGCAATTCGTTGACGAGTCGTAATTTGGACATGGTATTAATTTATCTACAATTTCTTTAAGTCGATATAGTTTTGCTCCAACACTAGATAAGAGTTAGAGTTTCCTTTAAAAGCTTTCTGAATTGATTGTAGACAAAAATCAAGATATCCTTTACTTATAGCATCACCATCTTCTTCTGGGCCCGCCAACTGTGTCAGACGGTTTCCATCCAAATTGAATCTTGTTGATAAATAGTATTGCTTAGTAATGGCATTTTGAGGATCTATGGGGCTGGCAACATTGCTGAGTCTCCTATTCTCGATATCAAATTGATTATCATCAATCAGTTCAAACTGAGGGGTTAATTTCTTGAAATGATACTGGACACGTGAACGTCCAAATTTGTCAAGGGTCATTTCAGTCATGATATGTCGACATTAATGCATTCTCATTTATACTGTTTAAAAAAACGGCTGTTTGGTTTTTCAATGTAGCCATCCTCATACAGTTCTTCTACAATTGATATTATCTCATTCACGACACCTGTATTCCCTGCCAATTTTTCTGCCCACAATACCTCTAGATCACGAATTAGTTCATGTACATCATTTCAATATTTGTATTCAATCGGCCTGTTTGTTAATTCCTTAAAAAACTTAGCTCCACCTCCCTTGGTCGTAGGTGATGATGATGATAGCAAGGGTTTGATTATTTGTGTATACTTTTTGCTGGGGCTCCCTCAAATTTGCCCACTTACGTCATAATCTCGCCTTACAACATTAGTACCTTCTTAAATACTTCTATAATGTTTTCTATCTTTTGAATCTACTAGATTTAAATTGGGTTCATTCATAATAAGCAGATCATATAAACCTGGAGTCCCTTAATACGTGACACCTTTAATAATCATATCGTTTCCTTTAATTGTAACGGGAGTATTACCAATTGTCCATTTGTCAGTTTTGGTATCATAATGCACTCCATAAGTATAACCAATAACACCTTCAGGATCCCTCATAATACGTTCAACGTATATACGAGGTAATTCATGATACTGCTCGAGAAATTCTTCTGAGATGGGTTCATTACGGGTAGTAAAATCATCTGTAACACTAAGAGGTTCTTCTTCTTCCTCAATATTAATCTCTCCTACAACAGATGTATCTAAGAAAGATGGTGTACGAAGACCTGGAGGAGGATTTGTTTGAAAAAACGGAAGCTGAGTTAGTGGGCTAGTAGCACCCTTTCTTGAGTCACCTAATGGAGTGAAGCCTGGAGTCCGTTGAACTTGAGCTAGCGGGCTAGTGGGGATAGTAGCGTGCTTTCGCGGAAATATGAATAGGGGTGGTTTTTTAGGTTTAACGCCAATGGACTCCTTTGTAGGTGTTTTTTTATCTGGATTGATTTTATCTACTATTTCAGTTAGAGGTGTTATTAGGGGTTTATAAGTACTTTTCAAATGTTCTTTCATTATCAATGCGATCAGTTTTAATACTGTTATACTTCTGCTGTATTACTTTACGAGCCTGAATAATTTTTTTATTTAATATAATTTCCTTGTTACCCATTGTAGTAAAGCGGGTTTCCTGAACAGATACCGGTTTACCTCGAACAGATAGCTGTTTACACAAACAGATAGCTGTTAATACCTAAACAGATCAGTATCTACTAAACTACTGTAAGCAGTTTAAGGTATTATATATTCATCAAATCTTTTCCTATACCGACCATTATTAACTTCAGCATACACGTTTATGACCATGAAACCAAACGGATCTACACAGCATTTTGAACAAATGTCCCGAAATAATTTCATGCTTATGGTGGGACTTATGTGATCCTTATACATATGTTTTAGGTTTAACTCATCTTGCTCAAATAATATAATTAGATTCGCATTGTCACGAATTAATTGTACAATTTTGCACAATTAGACTCTTAATCATCACTGAAGGTAAAGTAACATATCCCTCATTGGAAGTAAGATTTCCTGTAAAAGTTTGTACTTGTTTTGATTCAATGACTTAGAGTATACGTATACATGTTTAAATTTTCTCGGTAATCAGACTGATCATTGCGTTTGTTTTACCACAATTGGAGGGGTCACATATAATACCACGTATACTATTAGGAAGTAAATCACCATGTTTTGAAGTAATGGACTTTTCATCAAAGTCATGATTTTGCATTGAGGGTTTTTGTTTTTGAGCAAATACTTTCATCGTTATTGGATGAAATAAAACTAAACGCATAATTACAACATTTTTATTTATGTACTAGGCTATATTACAATAACTATAACTTTTTCACTTCCCCACTGAGTGGGCTGTACTGCACAATAGCGTCGTGGAGAATAAGACCATAGACAACAATTCCATTATCGAAAGGTGTTAGAAATTCCATTTCCAATTTGATGTCTACTGTTGAGTTTTTTAAGAATTCATTTTGTTTAGAGCAGTTCATTACAAATACTGGACATGATTTGAATTCGGAATCGTCATCATCTTCACCATAGTAATCACATCGAAATTTCAAAAAATTGTGATAGGCAGGTATGTATTGGTTAGCACTGAAGTTCAAATGCATTGCTTCATATGGATAATACTCAGAATTCAGATGTACTTCAAGATTTTTGATTTTAATGTGATCAAAATTTCCGGCCCTTGCTGACGTTGTATACCTTTTACCTTGTTGGAATGCAACAATTATCCAAAGTGGTTTTTCCAGTTGCGTTGATGTTATTATTGGCCATATGTCTGAGGTTGCCTGTTTTAAAGAAGGTAATTCATATAACTCCCATTGACGAAATGGAACAGTAATAATAGAATTTTTATTGATTCCTTGAAACAAGTTAAGTTTCGCAGCATCACTAAGTGTTAAGTGCGGTACTTTCCATTGTATTTTATTTAAGGTTATTGCGGCATCAACTTCATAGTAACAGTTTGTATCGCTTCTAGACCGAATTAAAACTAACTCTTGGCGCATATTCACGATCACCTGACGATAATCCTCCATTATTCTAAATATGTGGTTCAATGGTATGCATACTGTAAAAGATTTTTCTCCATTTTGCTCATCGAATTCTACTTGTAATGGTTCTTGATTCTTTGGTGACCATCCCAAATGACTTAGTGCTTTGCTTTTGCTTGCCGTATAAGAAATATATCCCTTAAGCGTAGATGTTATACCTGGATTTCTACAAACATCCACTCATTCATCCACCTAACTCATAACGAACTTCTTCGAAAAGAAAGTTCGGGAAATTGTTGGTTAAGCTGCATGCTTTTCTTTCATCTTCTTTGTCGAGCTCAAGTTTACCTTCTATGCATAGAAAACTATCATAAGTATCCGCAATTAGATCTTGACTTTGAATTAAGATGCGTATTTCGTCGGTATGTCCATATTTAGAAGATCCATATGGAAGATAAGTGTGAATATCTGATTTAATTATAGTATCATCAAAATCTACGTTTTGAAAGACGTTTAACGATTCTGCCATTGTGGTTGAGAACTTTTAAACCAATTGACGTTAAAAAGTATTTCTCTGCAGATGTTAACCGCAATAAAGGTTGATGACTAATTAATGACTTACTGTAGGGATGATGTCTTTTATATGAATTTTTGAAAGATGGAATTGGTCCTGGATTAATTCTCAGACCCATTAATTCACCTTTTTGATTAGTCAAATTAATTGCTATATTACTAATAATGTCAGTGTTTACTTCTAAATATTGAGTATTGCTTGGAGTTTTATCTAGACGATAACCTGGTGGAACTGAAGCATCAATTTCATATAATACTTTAGCAAGTTTCCCGATTCGATAATATGCCTTTATAATGTTGCACTCTACGTGTAGATTAGTGTGTTTAAGTATTTGGGTGTCTAACGCCGATGTATGTAAAGTATTTGGTTCTAATATTTTAGACTCAAACGATAGCATGCGCCCAATGCAATTTTCTTTAGTAAAATCGATCTCAAATGAACTGTTTATCTCACATTTAAGTGTATTCTTGTTTCCTCTAATGATAAACTTTTCAGTGGGCATTTTAGATGTTAGATAATCGCTAATTTCATCTAACTCATATGCACCGTGTCGAATATTAATCACTTGCAAATGAGATGGATTTGTTCTAAAATAAAATCTATCGTTGCCTGTATAAATGTTTCTAATGCTGTTGCAGTCGTAAAATCTAACCAATCCAATAACGTATTTCTTCCCCAAATCTAGCTCTATCGGTGGATAGAAGTTATAGCTAGCTGTGTTACCAACACCTTCTTAATTGAATGTTATTGACATAACTGCGAAAATTTGATGTTGTGCTGATTATTTATATAAAAATTGTAGGCATAGGTGTCCGCAAATAATTGTATTAAACTCTTGACCTTGGTTGTAATTATAATATATTTTACACCCCCGAAAGTAGTTAATCACTTCGATTGGTGGTCGAAGATTACCGAAACTATCGTAATACCATACCCTTTTACCATGCTTTTTGTAGCAAGCCCAATGTGTACCTGGTCCTCTTTGGCTATCTAAGTTAATAACTCCAGATTCATTTTTCCGTGGTAATTTAGGCATGCTATCTCTCATAAAAATATCCCTAAAGTAGGGTACAATTTTGGTGTATTTCTTTAAATCAATATCCGTTAACGGTCTTTCGGGTAATGTATTCAGTTTTTTGGAAACGGTTTTAAGTATAATGCACCACCACCAGATTTGTTTGGTTTTAGATACAGTGCACCGCCTTTCTTATTCACGGAGCCTATAACGATCGATTCCATAATGCGATTATGGCGCGATGTCTTTTCTTGCAATTCTTTAGCATTTTTAGCATCATTCACTGCTTTAGCAATTCCTGATGCACCGCCAGCTAAAGTACCGATTGGTGATAATCCTGCGAATAATGGAACAAGAAATTGTAAAAACCCTCTTTGTTTAGGTAGTGGAATTACTCTAGGAACTGTAATGTTTTTCTTTCCTGCTAAACTTTTTACCACACGTTTTGCCGTTGAAAGCGCTGACTTTATTGTGTCTGTGAAATTTCCGTTAGGTTTAATTTTTTTAGCTATTGTTTTTCGTAATTACAATAAATTTCCGCCATTGCATTTTTTCTTCTTCTTCAGATTAGATCGACGTTTACACCCCATTCCTAATTTTCTCTTTGCTTTCATGGCTGTACTGACTCCCAAAGCTGCAGTTCGTTCACCTAATGTTCCGTCTGATGATTTAAAGCGTTCCCAAGCTTTTTTTTGTAAAATTTTATCCGCTTTATGTCTACTATCTAAATCTCTGTAATCTCTGTAACTGATATCGTGAAGTTTGCACTGAGCATCTAATTAATTAGTACCGGGGTCACCGCGTGTTTTTCTAACTTAGTACCAGGACTGCAATACTGGTAACCAGGTAAATGCAATTCAAACGAAAGTTTATTGATTAGAGCAGTCACTAAACCACCACCACCTGCACTCCTTCGCTTCTTAACTAACATTGTTTACCTGGATGGATAAAACGAGGTATTTATACCTAAATTGAGAAAAACAACTCATATTATGTGAATTAATATTATACTTAGCATTTATAACATCATCAATGCCTTTATAAATGTCATCATCACCACCACGGAATTCTTTCTTACGAAAACGACGGTAGTCAACGACTTGTTGTATGAACGTTTCATAAAAACACACCAGATTGTAAGATTCAAGAAATTCCAATCTATAGCTTATTATATCCTTTAATTTGAATAGTTCTTCTATACTATGTGAATTGAATGTGCAGGAACAGCAGTTGTAGTTTTCTATTATAACAGTTTTCAAAATTCTGTCATATTCTTTAATCAATTCCCAATTGTAGTAAATAACAAGATTAAGGATAGAGATTCATAATGTTGATCATAGATTATATATTCATCCTCGTTTAAATTTGACCAATAAATTATATTTTCAATTTCTTGGGATCGGAAAAATTGTAATTCTACATATGAATGACATCCCAGAAGCTCATTCCATTCCTTCATATCCAACACTAAATTATTGTGTGTGTGTGTACTGTATCCAAATTCCATATGTTTTGCATGATGAGTATCGTTCGATAGTTTATAATAAATACAATCGATTAAGTATTCATTAGCTGCTTGTATATACACTTCAGATAAATCATATGGCTGCATGTCAGTGTTACAAGAACAAACTTCATCATGTTTCGCTTCATTTTTACTGCTACTACCACCATCACTATTTTGACAGCACCAACAATACAAGGTAAAATTATTATTCATATTGTTACTGCAACTATGTATTTATTTAAGAAACATTAAGAAATCATCATTATGTATAATTATTATCTTATCTTATGAATATTGTTATCAAATTTCAACTAATAATTAATAAAACATTTTATCTCTAAAATGTGGTAAGCCTTTACTTAACATTGTCCATTTTTCTAGCAATTTTTGTTAATGTTACATTTCCTTTTATTATTTTGATCTCACAACACTTAGTGTTGTTAATGTTTTTAATACGTAACTACCCATGTATTATGGCATATTTGATTTAGTTTTACTATTGACACACTGTCAATTACTTTTAGGTTCTTAATATTTCCTATTGTTAGTTTTGTTTTTAACCTTATTATTTAACACGTTCGCTACGACCCCGTAAATTTTAGACAGCTTTCTGAGTACGACACCGGGTATATATGTCCCTCATGAATTTTAAAACCGTTACGGTACGGGACATATCCACCCCGTAAAATTTTCTTTTAAGTTTCGTGCAATTTAACAAAGAAATACCACTTTGTAGCAAAAAATCATCATTTAAGCCAGCCCTTGTAAGGCGAAGTAAGCGAAGAGAGACTAATAGAAAACTATTAAATGCAGAACACATGTTAGTAGAATAGGGACACTTGCGCCGCCATTGTGTTCTTGTTACTTCATAGGCCAAGCCCACTTTCACTAGCCCATTTCCCACCCTATTTTTGACGGCTTCCTTTCGGGGCCCATTTTAACCCCTAATCAGGGGCCTTTTGGTTGTATTAAGAGCCTTTTTTGGCAGTTCAGTCCCTGGAAGGTAGGCAAATGTGTGCGCACACATTATTCTGATTGGTGGTCCTAAGGACAGCCCCTTTTACCTGATTGGTCGTGCGTGCGTCCGGTCCTCTGATTTTTGATTGGTTCTTAGTCCCCACCCGGCCTCTGAGCTCTGATTGGAATCCTAAGGCTTTTCATTGGTTACGGCGAGAAATTTAAAGTGTTCTAGTAAGGGGCCCTAACGCAAACTTGTGAGACAGCTATAAGAACTTGTGTTAGGGTCTGCGCCCTCTTGTCGTGGCCCCCTTGACTGGATATAGTATTATAAAAAGGGGTGCTTAATCTCATAAGACAACTATAAGAACCTGTGTCAGGGTCAGCGCCCTCTTGTCGTGGCCCCCGTATTGCGAAACTTAAACTTGTTTGTAGGGCCTCATAACCTAAGCTGTGCGTTTATTAGTCTAACCTAATATTGTACGCTTATTCACCTAACATAACCTAAACCGTGCGTTTATTAATCTAACCTAATATTGTACGTGTGTTGACCTAACCTAAAACGTGGACGCGAGATATGCATAGTGTACGATCCTTGTTTCTGTAACCACGCTCTAATATCTTCCCTAGGGGTATGTTTATAAATATAAGTTGATATAACGGTGAAGTTGATGAGCTGAATGTATCTCAAATCCAAGATGAGGGTGATGATTTACAGAAGAAGAGCGATGAGGTAGAGGAGAAGGATGTATCTCTTAACCATGATGATGATAGCGGCGAATCACGGTCGAAGAAGAAAAATGTGATTAAATAAATGATGTATAGTTTTTCTTAAATATATTTTCAAACGCTAAGTTTTCCTTCCATTGTTTATTAATAATCTTGTATTTCTAACGGACGTTCGAACCTACTCGAACAATGCTACAGTTAATACCAAAGGGCGGTTATTTTTTTAAAGTGAGAGCTGGTTTTGCATGATTAAGTTAAATCAATTTGGAATTTTTGAATTGTGGTTTGTTTTAGCAAATTGTGAGTTAGTCCAATCAGTATTTTTGAACTGTAAGCTGGTTTTCGCAAGCTGTAAGTTATGATTTGATTGATTGAGATTGATTTGGTTGATTGATTGATTGATCTGATTGCTTTATTTGATCGAGTGTGAATTGTTTGAGATTGATCTCCTTAACTGATTTGATTAATTGATTTCTTTGTTTCAAAAAGAGACGAGGGAGACGAGAGAGAGAGAGAGAGAGAGAGAGAGAGAGAGAGAGAGAGAGAAAGAGACGAACCTCTACTACAAAAAACATTCATTACTGCTTACATCACCAGATGGCGCCACACACAAACCCTAACTAGTTCTAGAAATATACCGCTAGGCGACGCCACCTCTATTACAGAAAACATTCGGTAGTTTAAAAATATACCACTAGATGGCGGGTCACGACAAGGGGCGTAGACAATAACACATGTTCCTATACCTGCCTTATGAGATAGAATTAGGGCCCCCTTATTAGAATGCTATTTCCAGCCATGGGGGCCACGGCAAGAGACGAAGGCCCGAGAGCAAGTTCCTATATTTGTCTTATTTAATTAACATTTAAAAATTTCAGGATCGACCGCTTCTATAAAATATTAATAGAATAGTCATTTCAAATACCTTGCAATTTATAAACGTGGTAATATTAGTGGTTCGTTAAATTTGTCACAATAGAAGATATCCCAATATAAAATAGAAAACGTACTACTGAATACGGAACAACGTCTGAGAATGAGGAAGAATATTTGAAAGCATGGGCAGTATTTCCAGGGTCGTTCTGATAACAGCTAATTTAAGATTAATCTCACATCTATGTAATAATAATAATAGTGGCCGATAAAGGCTGTATATTATGCTTTGCATGTATTTAAAGTGTAACCATCATCGAATGAGCATTATTATTATTATTAAGAACTAGCATCAGGTATATTAGATATTTTACGGCTTGTTAATAAACTATTACAATATAATCGTGTAAGATGAAAAACGATGAGTTGAATGAGGTAACATATATCTAAAATCTTGATAATAGTGATGCTCTCTATGAAATTCCAAATAAACTAAATTACGTCACTCTTATTTCAGATTTGAAAATTTAAAAGTGTTTAATTAGCGTGCCTCTTAAATCCCAACTGGTAAAAGCCAATATAACGTGAAGTACACGTGTGTCGAATTGAACATGCTAATAAATCAGGCATCATTTTTTCTAAAGTATAGGTTCTGACCGCTTAAAAAGCACAATTGCATCATGATAGAAATTATTATTATTATTTCACCTAATATTTAATTTAGACCTTAATGTATTTTGCAGCAGCCAAATTTAAAAATATTCGTAAACATATTAATTAACTCGATGTCAATGGGTGATTGCTACTTTCCAATTCATGTTAATGAAATTGTATAACTATTTAATAATAATAACTGCATTCCATAAAAACAGTTTTATCATATAGGTAAAATCATTTTAAAGGTATGCTGTAAATAATAAACATCGTTTTATATAAATTCGTATATGTAAGGAGTCTGCGAAAGGGAAAGATAAATACGAGTTGTAGTAAGTGTGATAGAGGTAATTATGTTTCTTTGTATATTTACACTCTCAAAATTACTTACTTAATGATGGGGAAGCCAATCTCTAGTTTTATATCAACCGTTCATAAGTAAAAACACAGAAAGCGTTCAGTGAGCTGTATAAAATGTTTCAATATTTAGTTCTACGACACATTATTATTATTAGAACAACCGAAAGAAAAACACATCTGAAGATATGCGTATTATTTTTAATATATACTTCACAAAAATGCCAAAAAAGATTTTAATATATATTATTATCCGTGCGCATTGTTGCGTATTATTTTTAATATATACTTCACTTGGTACTGTTCACAAAAATTCCAAAAAAAAATTAATATATATTAGTATCCTTTAGGAGGAGGTGAACGTCATAAACCAACTCTGCAATACAGTCAATTGTTATTCTACAGACTCGATCTCAACTCACTTGTTTAGTTAATTAGATAATGGTGTGTGTTACGCTATTTTTTAATTAATAACGTTTTGCGGGTACGTATTTGTGGGTTCTAAGCTTTGTAGTTATTGATTAGCTTATAATAAACCATTAGAACCTATTGTCCTTTTATTTCCGTTATAGCAATTTAGTATTTTGAACAGTGGCTAATTTTGAGCAAGCAAATAAGTTAATCATTGAGATTGATTTAGTTTATTGATTGGTTGAGATTGATCTGATTCATTGATTTGATTGAGCGTGATTTGTTTGAGATTAATATGCACAATGAGATTTGATTTGATTTGTTTAACTGATTTGTTTGTTTCAGAAAGAGCAGAGGGAGAGAATGAAACGGATAAACGAGAGAGAAACAGAGACGCATGCATGATCAACGTTTATTATAGAAAACACCCGCTAGTTTAAAAATACACCACTAGATGGCGCCAGAAACAATCCCTAATCAGTCCTAGAAATACACCGCCAGGTGTAGCCACCTTTATTACAGAAAAAAATTCATATACAATACACCACTAGATGGCCCTACAACAAATTCAAGTTTCGCAACAAGGGTGCCACGACAAGAGGGCGCTGACCCTAAAACAGGTTCTTAGAGCTGTCTTATGAGATAGCATTAGGGCCCCTTTATACTATTTCCATCCAAGGGGACCACGACAAGGGGGCGCAGACCCTAACACAAGTTCTCACAGCTGTCTTACAAGTTTGCATTAGGGACCCTTATTAGAACATTTCAAATTTCCCGTCGTAACCAATGCAGAGCCTTAGGCCTCCAATCAGAGCTCAGAGGCTGGGTGGTGACTAAGAACCAATCAGAACCCAGAGAGGCGGGCGGACGCACGACCAATCAGGTAAACGGGGCTGTCCTCAGGACCACCAAGCAGAACACTGTATGTTAACGTATTTGCCTACCTTCCAGGTGCTGAACTAACAAAAAGACCCCTAATTACGGATGAAAATTTCATCAAGGGGTTGAAAATGGCCCCCAAAAAGAAACCGTCAAACAAGGGGTAGGAAATGGGCGGGTAAAAGTGGGCTTGCCCTATGACGTCACAAAAAACAGAATGGCTCAAGTGTCCGTATTATACTCTGATTTTATTTTGTTATAACTATGCGATATAACATATTCACGAGTAACTAAAATAAAATTTCCCCTAAAAAAACGTTTTAATATTTAAACAAAACAGTCTGCACAAAACGTGTATACTTTTTAACTTTATTGTGAGTTTGACGACTACTCATGGTTTTTCCTAATGTTTCATCACACACTCCCTTTATATTTTTTCCTTTTTTTATTATCGGTACCATTCTCCACTAATGTATGCATTCGTATGGGAATACGTGCAGCTGTTCTCTTCTGCAATTTTTCTCAGCTGTGGACACAGTTTTGTTTCACCCTTAGCATTTAATAGCAAGCAAGCTAAAATCATTCTTAAGTAGATATCATGGATTAGTTTTAGGAATTAGAAATAATAAACTACATAATCGTTATTCCTTAATTGAAATTTCAATTTTTAAACAGTAAATACAAATACATACTGCCCATCAATGTGTGTGGCCTATACTCATCTTCAAAGACTTCAAATTATAAAATTGGTAATTATTTGAAAGATCAATTCAAAGGTCACAACTTTCCAATAGTATCATTTTTGTTTAAAATTCTTTGGGTTTTGATATATCCTTTGGCTGAATAAAAATTTGTTTTTGTTTGTTCTGCACTTGACTGTTGAGAAAAGACCATTCTTTAAGGAGTCCTCCGTTAAGGGATTATTAACATCCAGTGTAATTAATACGGTTGATACAGTGAATTATATTGGGAGCTGTATTCAACAGTTAGGTACCATTGGGATTAAAAATAGAACATTTTGTACATATAGTTAATATCTTTCCTTACATTATATATAGTTATTAAATGTAGAATATTCATGGTATTTCTACTCTACACACCCATTAGTTAAGCTATAATAGCTAGGTAAGATATTAAATTCTCATAATTAAAATCATACTTAGGGAAACCTTTCAGCTTAAACAGTTTGGGGAAAGTGTATATAAAAGGTTACTTTCCTAATCGTACGGGGAAGGAATTACTACCATCCCATCGACAGGCACCATTCTTCGACGTGGACCGGAACTTCTTGACCACCGGTTCGGACATTTGTAATCCACATCTCAAGTCCTTGGCGTATTTCCAAAGAAAGAAAACCGGCTGAGAGAGTATTATTTTCCTATAAAAGGTCAGGCTGTTTTAGGTTATACCTTCGAAAGATAATTAACTTACCTTACGTTCAAGTAAAGTTGCACTCTTAGTACAGAAAACTTCGTGCAAAGCTTTAGTTATTAAATAAATTTTAATTGGTAATTTCACCTAGTGCCAGCTGCCTTGTGGTTTAACGATCATAGTAGTTATGTGTATGACGGGTTTTTAACGTTCACCTTTATCATCCGGAAGCTGTGACTACGGTATCAATATTATTTTCGGGTATATGTATAGGGTGCGGAATTAATCGACATAGGGCCAGTAATACTGACTAGTTTACCTTGCCCAAGGTAGTTTTACTTCTGTCACCCGTTGCTTGCTACGTTCACATTTCGTCACCTAAAGTTTAAGTTCTTAGAAATCCTTAGTTATATTTGTAAACTAACCTTGCACGGTTGGATCTAAGTTTCTCATATTTAGTGACTTCCCTTATGGAAGCTAATTAATGGTTATTAATAGAAGATTGTGCAGTCAATTAATTGTAATCGATAGAGAGTATAGTAACCTGTTCTGGTCTTGATTAGGCTGTTAGTCAAGATGAGTGCGATTGGTTCATTGTGCCCTATAATTCAGGTCACCCTTTCCACTGTAATGTTAATTGTTTACTTTAGCAAATGGGGTCTTACCAACCTTTGAATATAATAAAATCAAACTTATATCGATCTTGAGCTTAAATTATTTATGTGTATGATGGAACTACTAGTTGATTCGACCTAATGAACGGTTTACTAGGTAGGTCTGGCGCTCGGAAGTAAAATAGGGTTAACGTTGCAGAGCCGAACTCACTCCGTCTACTTCACTGTCGAACGTTAGCCGAGCTGTGTGTCCTTATCCACCGGCATATAATATTTGAGATACCGCGCTTCACGACACGAAGAACGTTTGTACCGTCTACGCAGCTGATGGTTGCGGCATACGTGGTCTAGGGATTACTGATTCTGCTGAACCTAATGCTTTAGAAATAATAACTCGAAAATCTAAAATCGAAATTTGGGCCTACCAAAAAGTTTTATTTTATAAACCAGGCATTTGTCATAGCGGATCCAAAGAAAATATCTGTTGCAACCATTTCATCCCCTTCCTTAATGGATTTTTACAATAATCAAAAGTTTAAAATTATGACTTACCTTAAGTCGACTCCTTTTTTTGCATCATTGTAGTCGAAAATACATTGCGGTTTCTTAACAATGTTACCACGTCCATCGAGTTTTTCAAGAAGGCTTGCGGTGTGATTTGGAACAGTTGTCAATACAGACACAACTCTGTTGTCCATCCACCTTAAAACCTTGACATGTCCCTTTTGCATTCCACGTATTTAATTTTTTTTCAACATCAAAGTCGGGAGTATCCGTGGATAACAACGTCTTCTTATTAGATATGTACCGCAAATGTAAGTTTTCCTTTTCAGTAAATTGGTAGTGATATTTACTGTAGTATAAAAATTGCCACACACTAAAAGCCGTCCGTGGTCATAATAGGTTTCAATATATATATATATATATATATATATATATATATATATATATATATATTAATTATCATCATCAGAGGTCGACTAGGGCGAACAAAAGGAAATTTCTAATGTACATATGATCAGCGAGTAACGCTTCGTTGCTTATCTACTGAAAGTGAAAGTGGTTGTGAGTAGCCTAAAGGTCCTTGATCATCATTATTCATTAGAATTTGTTTTTTTTTGAAGATCTTTAAACTTTCATAACACACACCTACATCTAACACTTCATGTTCAGTTACATTCTCTATCAATATTTCCATTTACGTCATTACATTCTCATTTTCGGATTCAGAAGTAGATGAATTTATCACATAATTTCGATGTAGAATAGTCATACGAATCCTCTTTAAATTAATCCGTGCTAGAACTTTGCAGCATACTTAAAGCCAAATTAACAATATTTTGTGAACGAGAACTCATTGCTACCGATCTATACTGAAGCTAAGCCAAAAAACAACTGAAATTTTATATACAGACGTACATAGTAAAGTAAATATTTATGTTTACAGGTTGAAACGTGAATTAAATTATGGCCCGTACTGAAATATACAGGGTGTCACTTAACTAATGAACAATACGCTAACTGTAAAAAGGTGATCAAAATAGGCCGTTTAGCAAAAACATGCGTTAGTAAAATGTTAAAGTTGGCACATTATTTTTAAAAATTCGTAATAGTTAGAAAACAGTTGAATGTATTTAATTGAAATTTGGTATACTTTATTTTTTTAAGGGTGATAAACACGAGTCTGTTATTATTTTTAATGATATTTTCAGAGGGCGCTAGTTACACAGTTCGAATGGGATAAATTCACGTTTGTTTTACTCCCTGTATTTATGTACATTTTAATGCTAAATAATAAAATTTCATTAGTTTAAAACAAAAAAGGTATACTTGTTCGACTCCCATATTTCGTTTTCGAGATATTGCCATTTTAATTTTGCAGTGCATATTATTGCACGGCACCTCAAAAACAACAATATTTGAAAGTGGCCTGTGACTAGTACTTGAACTGCCAATTATTTATTAGTTGAATAGAGAGACTTGTAATTAAATTGTGTTTTTAAATACTGAATTGACAACATCGCTTTTATCAAAAATGCCTAGAGGTAATGAGATTAGAAATATTGAAATATAAGATATGATATGAAAGATGAAAGTTTAGTTAGAATTTCAAAAAATCATGAATTAAGTACTCGGCGCTTGCAGGCAGCTACTGGTGTAAGTAAATCAAGTCTTTCAAGATTTTTACGCACAGAAAAATTGTATCCGTATCATTTTATGCCTGTACAAAACTTATTGCCCAATGACTTACCACGAAGAATATATTTCTGTCAATCGGTGCTAAATAAAACCAATCAAGATCCACTATTTTAAAAAAAAGGTACTGTTTACTGACAAGGCCACATTCACACGCCGCGGAGTTTTTTATTGGTGAAATAACCATTACTATGACTTTGGTAATCCTCATAAATACAAAGAAACTCATTTTTAAGATGAACTTTCAATAAATATCTGGCGTGGAATTATTGGCGATCATTTCATTGGCCCGTTTGAACTTCCAACAAGATTAAATGCAGAAAATTATTTAGAACTTTTTTAAACTCATTTGGGCGATTTACTTGACGAAATTCCTCTACTTGTAAGGTAGGATGTGTGGTTTATGCACGATGGTGCGCCGTCACATTATCCACTTACGGCTCTGGAGCATTTAAATAACAATTTTCCACATCGTTGGATTGGACGAGAAACCGAATTCTCTTGGCCGCCGCGTACTGCGGAATTAAATCCATTGGATTTCTACATATGGGGATGCATGAAATATTTAGTGTACAATAGTGCAATCCATAATTGAGATGAACTCCTAGAAAAAATTCATGAAGCCGCAAATACTTCAAAAAATGACAACGCCGTCTTTTTTAAGAAAGAACAACATTTAGAAAAAAGTTTAAGAAAATGCATTGAAGTAAACGGTGGCCACTTTAATGAAGTAAATGTAATTATTGTTTTTAATGCTTTATTTAGTAGTATTCTCAAAGTAGATTACAATATTGTGGTTAAAATCAAAGGTTTTTAAAGGAAACACTTCAATCGTATTTTAAAATACTATCGTTTTAGAGACAACGCGGTGCAGCGTGTAATATTAAAATGGCAATATCAAACAAAATATGGGGAATTATACCTTTTTTGTTTTAAAATAAGGAAATTTTTATTATTTAGCATTAAAATGTACATAAATACAGGCAGTAAAAAAATAACGTGGATTTATCCCATTCGAACTGTGTAACTGGCGCCATCTAGGAGTATCATAAAAAATTATAACAGATTTGTGTTTATCACCCTTACAAAACTAAAGTTTACCAAATTTGAGTTCAATGCATTCAGCTGTATTCTAACTATCACGAAATTTCAAAAATAATAATAATATGCCAACTTTAACGCCCTATATCTCGTTTGATATTAACACTTTACTAACGTATGCCTTTGTTAAACGACCTATTTTGATCACTTCTTTCTACAGTTGCCGTATTGTCCATCAGTTATGGGACACCCTGTATTTAATTCCACTATGATACGGGATATAGTTTTATTAGATAGTAGAAGTAATAATAATCATATTCGTACTATGTGTAGTATAAACATATTAAAAAATATAAAAGTTATTACTTTCGTAATTTACGAACGTTCATGATTATTTTTGCTCGTAGGGGAAACGGCACGGAATACATATGCCCCGTATCATAGCGAACGCGGTATCTCACGTTAGGTCTATTCTTAGTATTATTTAATTTATAAATACCTTTAATTATATTTGTAGGTTGTCTTGATAAAGAATAAAGCATTCCTAAAGCTTGACACAACAGATTTTTCACTTTTTACGTAATTGAGTGCATTCCCCAATTATATATATATATATATATATATATATATATATATATATATATATATATATATATTATTATATATATATATATATATATATATATATATATATATATATATATATATATATATATATATATATATATACTACTAGCAAGGAGAAAGTAAAATAAATAGCAGTGCAAGAAAATAGTTTATTGAATTTATGTCTAGGCATAATGAGTAAGTGTAAAATTTATAGTTTGTAAACCTACATCGACCTATACCTTTTAGCTTTTCAAATTTCAGATAAAGCATACTGCAAGTAAATGAACAGGCCATCCAGGAAATATTAAGGTACGTACCTTTTTGTTTTTTTTTTGGTGTATTTTTATATTTAAGTTCTACAGTAATAACGCTTGCAGTTATCTTCGTCAGTACTAATAATATTTTCCAAATCGTTTAAAATGTTCCAAATTTTGTGAAATTTGAAAAATTGAAAACGCAAACCTATTAAATTGTCATTAGGTTAAAATGTAATTATAGCTACAGCTAATTTCTTTAATTTGCAGCGCTACGTCACGCAATAAGGGAAAATATAACTCACTTTTAGAAAATTGTGCGGTTTTTAAACTATACAGTAATTGGCGGATATCCCTACAACTACAATGAATACCTTACTTATATTTACTGTGAGAAGTCATCAAAACTAAACGTTCCCTATCAGATGACCAATGATGGTAAAGGAGTGGACTCTTAGCATATTCATCAATCCAAATTTCTGAAGGTGATTAGTGTAGAAACCCTTGAATACGAACGTACAGAAAGAACCTATATAACTAATTAACTATATAAACAACAGTAATCTAAAGGAATCCATATTAAACACAAGCTATCTATTACTATTGGTAATTACATAAGTACTTAAAACAAATGCAGTCTAACTAAAAGTACAGACAGGGTCAAGTTTCTTTTCTACTGATTCAAAATCGTATTGCTTATTAAAAATTTAAACGCTTTCAAAGAATTCTAAATAACCCAAACAAATCCTATGAGCGACGTTCCACAAATTTTGTAGGAATATGTGCCAATTAGAAAATTTTCAGTCATATTAAGACAAAATTATTCAGTCATGTTGTCGGTTGAAAACCAGTTGAAGGTCACTTTTCCACAAAGTGGTTAAACCGTACTCTGTTCAATCTCATTTACATTGGAGAAGGCCATGATATATTTTTTGTGGCATCCCCGTTTGAAAAAATGACAATAAGTCAATCTGACGCCGTCCCTTCAATAGTAATCGTGCTCTATACTAAAGTAACGTATGTGATGAAGTTTCATTTTGAAGTAGTAATGATTTGTTGAGAAAATGCCAAAATTCGTCGTAAGGAGTACTAAGTTGCAAATTTTAAGGTGCTATAAGCACCTCAAAGATAGTACGATGGAGAAAAGTAATGAAGCAGTTTCGTAATGGTGTCGGATACATTTGAAGTACTTAAATCACTTTTTCGTGCGCACGTTAAGTATGCTTTTAGTTTTATGTTTTATAGCGAACTAGCTAAGACATCACATGGGCAAGATATTAAAATTTAATGTTGACATATTGTGGTAAACGCGGAATATCTGAGTTTTGTGATTTCACCTTTCTAAAAGATTTACGGCTAGTTTGATAATACGTATAATTCCAAATATACATTACCTTGGACAAATTGTACCATTACTTTACGTACATACTTTATGTGAAATGAAACACGTCTTTGTAGACAAAATTAAGCTTTTGAGAACATTTCTGTAGTTGCAAAATTCAGGCTAAGATGTCAAACTTGTATATTTAGACGCAACATGGATTTAACAAAATAATTCTAATATCCATCGATAGGTGTATGATTCTGACAGTAAAAGTAATACATCGAAAACTAAAGTGAAGGTAAAATGTATACCAATCTACACGCGGGGTGTAATTTAGGGTTCCTACAAAACTGCGATTGTATACTCGATTCGGGAAACGAGGATTGGGACTACCATAAAAGCATGAATGGTTTCAAAACTGGGCGTTTAAACAGCTGATCTCTGCGCTATTCAACTACCTGTAAAACGTGGGATGGTTGTGGATAAAGGACCGTATCGTTTGGTGCCGTTAGACAAGCTACCCTCATTTTCTAGTAAGAAAGATCGGCTGCCCGAGCGGTTTGTTACTCATGGAGTCGAACTTGAGGGCAAAATTACAAAACAGCAACTGTGGAATAAAATTCAACTTTTTCAATCTAAATGGAATAATTACGAAGTTTTACGCTTGCCTCCTTGCCATTGTGATTATAACCCTATTGAAATGACATGGGGTTTTGTAAAAATTATTAGAATAAGCAAATAATTTCTGAACCTCATCTAAAGAAGGTTCAGAAATTGTGACTTGAGGCTTTATCCAAATGTTCCCCTACAATGTTGCAAAGTTTTTTGTTCATACACTAAAAATATTATTTCAAATGATTGGAAAATACATGTGGAAAGTTTTTCGATTCAAAATATGCCACCTTTTACTATAGTACTGGGAGAATACGATTCAGATTCAGATAGTGATATGGATTCTTCTGGTGATACAGGGCAGTTGGAGTAAGACCGCTGTTTGCTATTCAAATTTATTAAAAATACTTTTACATGTATGAATTACTTCAGATTTTGTTCGTGGATACGAAAGCAGCAATCTTATCGCCAATTTTATTTAGTTACGGCTTATATGGGTACAGTTTTGGTTATTTACTTTGATGTGTACGTAACAGTCAGAAAATAACAACGGAGCAAACTTCATCCGCAGCAAATCTTCACATCGGATTACTTATGGAAAAGTCATGAGGATTTCCTATGTAGGTTAAAATAAATGGATGCACATTGATGTTTTAGTTCTTCTGCTCTGATGTTCAGACAGCGACCATAGAACTAAGTTTGCATATAAGCGTACAGATGTATATTAATAGCCAAGAAAAGAAAGGGAAAAATGCAGTAGGAAAACTTTACCACAAAAGCAAGTCTTCTCATTGGATTACTTACGAGATTGCGCTCTAGATTTCTTCCCTGTTTCTTATTTTGGAAGTTTAAAAAAAGGAGGCATCCTTATTAGTTTTTACGTAGATTTGGCTAACAAAACATCTCATTGTATTAGATAAGACACGATGTTATTTACGACCACTGTAAAAGATGTACAATTTGCGTTTCATGTAGGTAATAGATGTTCAAGGTATGTACAGCGAAATTTCCTTTGTTATATTATATATATATATATATATATATATATATATATATATATATATATATATATATATATATATATATGTGTCACTCAAGATTCATTGGTTTTCGTGCAAACAAGATAGCGGGACAAACTGTGTTGCAACGCTGCATTAGATTCACCTTAAAAATGTAACACAATTTTCAAAAGTCAAGCTGCGGTGGCAATTTTTGTTTTTTTTACAATCCCCACCACAGTCTCCTTAGATTTCCATGGCCTGCTCAAGTGCGAAATAAGATGGAACAGGGTAAAATGTTATAGCCGTAGGCATAATGTGTTGCCCTACCAGCCAGTAAATCCTAAAATGGTAGAACAGTCAGAAAATAACAACGGAGCAAACTTCATCCGCAAAGCAAATCTTCACATTGGATTACTTACGGAAAAGTCATGTCGATTTTCTATGTAGGTTAAAATAAATGGATACACATTGATGTTCTAGTTACCTCTTCTGCTCTCATGTTCAGACTGCGGCCGTAGAACTAAGTTTGCCTATAAGCATACAAATGTTTATTAATAGCCAAGAAAAAAAGGGAAAAATGCAGTAGGAAAACTTTACCACAAAAGCAGGTCTTCTCATTGGATTACTTACGAGATTGCGCTCTAGATTTCCTGTGTATTTCTACCCTGTTTCTTATTTTGGAAGTTTAAAAAAAGGAGGAGGCATCCTTATTAGTTTTTACATAGATTTGGTTAACAAAACGTCTCATTGTATTAGATAACACACGAGGTTATTTACGACTACCGTAAAAGATGTACAATTTCCGTTTCATGTAGGTAATAGATGTTCAAGGTATGTACAGTGAAATTTCCTTTGTTTTATATATATATATATATATATATATATATATATATATATATATATATATATATATATATATATACATATATGTCACTTAAAATTCATCAGTTTTGGTGCAAACAAAATAGCGGGACAAACTGTGTTGCAACGCTGATCCACCTTAAAAATATAACCTACAATTTTCAAAAGTGAAGCTGGGGTAGCAACTTTTTGTTCTTTTTACAGTGCCCACCACAGTCTCCTTAGATTTCCATGGCCTGCTCTAATTCGAAATAAGATGGAACAGAGTATAATGTTATAGCCGTAGGCATAAAGTGTTGCCCTACCAGCCAGTAAATCCTAAAATGGTAGAATAAAGTGAATGATGACTTAGTAATAAATCATGTATCGCAACTAAGACTGGTACACGGTATTAATGTCAATATTATATATTTAGCTATTTACGTAAACCAGCCATTACTAATACTAACAGTGTTGCACTAGAAATGATCATGAACCTAGACAAAAAAGATCATGAAGTTACGTGTGGTATAAAACAATATGAATTTAGTTAATTATTACTACTTATGGTACAAGAATAGGACCACTGCCTTCATTTAAAACATTTCAAATTTAGTAGTTTAAAGGTAAATTCTTTTAGAAACGAAAAATGATGCATTTAAAATTGATTAGATACAGAAGGGCGTGCCTAATGTCAAAATGGCATAGTTTAGAGAAAAAAAATTGGCAAGTGTACATGTATTTAGCTGAAGCATAAATTCTACGTATATTAGAACGTTCTCGTCTCGGAATATGGACAAAGAGATTGTGTTTTTTGGGAATGTCATATTATCTTATGAAGATTGTACTGGATACGTAATACCTTTATCATCTAGCAGTATATTTGAAAAGAGTCATAGCAATGAGAAACTTGACTTAAGGCGCTGTTATTCAACAATCTGTTTTCGCGCTGAAAATAACCCTATTGATAAAAATTATGATACACTAATAAAGAGGGATAATGAAAAAGTGCAAAAAAGAGAACAGCCAGTGATATTAATAAAACAGTTTGACAAAGATGAAAAAACGTTTAAACCTGATCAACTCGAATATTTATACAAAATAGATTACAAAAACGTTAAAATTGGATTTGGAAATGGCGGTCGTCTAAAAAAACACGAATCTAAGGAAAATCAAGAAAGTTGCGGTAAAAAAAGCTAACGGTACTCATGAGTTTGGTTTTCTAATATATTTTATTTTTAGATAGATCCAGCGAAGTTAGCATAACAAAAATAATAGAAGAATTTGGTTTACGCTTCATTCATGACCGCAGAAGAAAAAGATGTAATAAATTTACTAATGACAGGAATTGTATGTGTAGAGGAAGCCCACTTAGTGTTATACACAGTGTTAGTTCAGACAAAAGCGGTTCATTACATTCAGTCAGAATTAGTGAAACAGGGTTATTAAATCATAACACAGAAAAATCCAGATTGTTTCTAAAAAATTCAAAATCTGTTACCACGTCTTGTGAGGGTTGCATAAATGGATATGTATCCCATACAAGTGGCACTGACCTTGTAGATCATCAACGTATAGTACGTTTATCAGAAGATATATTCAATGAAAATCAGAATTGCAAACTTGAAATTGCATGGAAACAAGCTGCATCTACTGCCAATACTCAATTATCTAAATTTAATGTATTTCAAGATTTTTTGTTAAACAACACTGACGTCCACTCGAATAACAAAAGTGCAAAGGAAAACCCTCCGGTCACTTTAGACAACGCTAACACTAACGTTTACAAAAAAATCGAAAATCCTGAACATAAATTACAACAATTAATTGTTTACAAACAAGATTTAACCTACATTCCGAACTATAGCGATCGAGTAAGGCAAGATAAGGTTGTCTGTTGTGATAATGCAAAGGCTAAAGGTGTGGTTTTTTTATCAGTACCTATAAATAGGCTTAAATCTAGCCTTGGCAAGTTAATTGCGCCACAAGGTGATAAAAAAGTAACTACTGTCATACAGTATCCTGATGAAACACCATCTTCTTCAGAATCCGAGAAAGTCCAAAGGAAATCGAAAAAAAAGAAAAAGAAAATAGATCAAAGTCTCGAAAATGTGGATTCTAATGAATTTACTGTTGAAAGTCAAGAAATGAAGAAAGGTAAGAAGCAGTCGACTGAAGTTTCTGTAGTAAAAATGAAATCAAAAGAACGTAAACATTCTGTCGCGGATAAGAAAAAATCAAAAGATAAAGACAACTCATCTGGTGACGATGACAAACAAAAACCAGTTAAAGAAAAAAAAAGTAGTTTTTTATCATTTATTGTTGATAAAATACCTAAAGGTTTAAAAAAAGACAAGAAAAAGAGTGGTGATAGCATAGAAGTACAAGAAAAATGTGATTGTGCAACGAATACAAAGTGTTGTGACGACTGCAAGTTGCGAACTTCCGGGATACAAACTAGTGGTGGCAGTTCTGCCCAACTAACTTGCGGAAATCCGAATCAGAGTAAAGGTAAATCTACCGAATTTCCGCATATGTGTCCATTTCAACAACTACTATTGGGATCTAATCCTGCTCCATGTAATATGTGTAAAAACCATTGCGAGTTCTTTAATTATGGGCGTTTACCGTATCTCAGTAACTTACCGAATCAATTGCAATGTCAGTGCAATGTAATGAATTGCCAACGTAATTATTCTGGATCATATTGCACGTGTCCAACAAATCAAACGCAAACCAGGAAAAATACAGCTAATGCCACTATTCAAGCATCCGCTCGTGTTGAACATAAAATGTGTTTTTGTCCAAACAGATTATCTGAGAACAAGGTTTCTGGTACAATTCCAATGTGTGATTTAAAAAGATATGACTGTACTACTAGTGCAATGAAAGCAATATTGTCTATGGAAGAATTTAATAATGAAGACATTGAAAATAATTATTCTCAAGACGTAGACGCTGCGGATGGAACCATACAGAATCTTATAAATAAAGTAAATAAGTTAGAGGAGGCAATTTATGAGAAACGTAAACCCAAAGCTGGTTGCAGACACGCACTGAGATGCAAAAAACGTTCCAATGATGTGCCACCACAACCAAATGCACCAACTCAAGGTATACTAAGTAGAAGTAAAAACCGCGCAGCAGAAAATCAAACAAAAGTGGATAATATGGATATGGTTAGAGATATTACTAAAGATTTTATTCGCGTTTTAACTAAACTGGCCGAATTAAATAAGCCTTAAATGAATTTGTTAAGAAAATATCGTTATTCATTGATTATAATACAGACATTCTTGGATTTTTGTGCCCATAAAGTCATATTATTTTTGTGTAGTTAAATAAATAAACGAGAGTATACTCCTTCCTTTTGTTTTGCTACGCTTTCAGTAAAAGGAACGCCTTCTCAAGAGAATCATTTAACCTGGCGAGGAAATACCGCAGTTAAGGTCATAAGCTGGAATGTTTTAACTACAGAGCAGATTGATGTGCGAGTTTAATACTTCTCAAAAACGAGTGATATACACTCTTACCAAAAGTCGATATAAGTGCACAACATACGCTTTTGTTGTGGTAGACTATTTATTAATTATTTGTAAACTTTTAATATCTTTTGCCCTAGCACCAAAACTGTGCATATATTTTAATTAATCCAGAATAGGGAATATTTTCACAAATCAAAATTGGTACAAGGTAAAGTAGTAGTAAAGGTTGGGTAAAATTGCAAAATGAATTGTTTCTTGGCACTTATCTCAATTTCTATTATATTATTCCCAAATTTTTATAAAGAACAATAAATCACTTTCGATCTACGGTACTTTCTGCACAAACAATATATGTACCAGAAATCATTCCTATCATTTTTGTTATTTAGCAAAATTTATTTTCTAATCATTTCTGCAAACTTACTACCAGTTAAAAATTTGTTTCCTTGTGCAAGTCCCCCTAGTTGCTTGTGATATCCACTAGTTTATTAATACACACTTAAACTCGTGACTACGAGTTAGTGTACTAACTCATAAAGCTCATACTCGTTGTTGATATCAAAGAAAGCTACTACCACTATAATAAAACGCAATCAATAATGTATTGCAACACAACGCGACACGACACGACACGACACGAAACGACACGAAACGACCCGACCCGACCCGACCCGACACGACACGACACGACACGATACGACACGATACGACACGGCACGACACGAAACGAAACGACACGAAACGACACGACCCGACCCGACCCGACCCGACACGACAGGACACGACATGAAACGACACGACACGACACGATACGATACGACACTGCACGACACGATACGGCACGATAGGGCACGGCACGGCACGGCACAACACAGTACAATACAATACTGCACAACACAGTACACTACTATACAATATAATATAATATAATATAATAGTAGACATATAAGGCCGATCCTGGACCAGTTCAAGGTCACCCATGTAAATCTTATGGGGATTTATTTCAAGGTCAAGTGAGTTTTCTCGTTATGCCAGAACGCGCTCCACGTCTCAAGCATGCTTGTGGTGGGGGATTTAAATTTTTGGAGTCACTCGCCCTCTGGTGGTGAAATCGGAAGCTTTTGGAGCTCTTTCAAGGTCGAACTTTAAGCGGGAGATTTAAAATGTAGTTGGTCAAGGTCAAAGCTAAAAGTTGCAAGGTAATCATAAATCAAAAATAGTTTTGAAGGTCAAAGGTTATTGACTTACGGTGGTGTCATATTCTTAGAAATATAAAAGGTCAAGGTGAAAAGCTAAAATAGAAGTTGCAAGGTAATCATAAATCTAAAATAGTTTTCAAGGTCAAAGGTTATTGACCTACGGTGGTGTCATATTTCTTAGAAGTATAAAAGGTCAAGGTGAAAAGCTAAAAATAGAAATTGCAAGGTAATCATAAATCTAAGAATATAATTTTCAAGGTCAAACTTTTAGCGGGAAATATAAATTTTGGAGCTGATCATCATCATCATATTATATTTATAGTCAAGGTCAACAGTAGGTATTTAACAAGTTTAAGCATGTTGTAATATGTAGGACGCATATTTCTTATATAAACTGCAGCGAGCTGTATGTTGAGATCAGTCTGCAACACATAATTGTTAAATATGGAATTAACAGGGTTAAACCAAAGCACCTATTGCAAACCCTTTAAGAATGCGTGCGAGCTCGATATATCGAGAAAGTATAAAGTAACGAATATGGATATAATTAATACTAAGTACGGTGAACGTATAGTGATAGAAACGGGTGATTTTAAATGTGTATTACCGGAACGCTTTTATGTGTATTTCAAAAGAAGAAACACGAATTGAAGAATTTAAAACACTCCTAAACACGAAGGATGTGTTTATAAGTAGTTTGGGTGCAGCTGGCAAAACAACAAACATAACATTTTCTTTTTAATAGTAGCACCCCACCATATGTAAAATTGAAATACTAGAATTATTTTCTTAAGCAGCGTTTAGTCATAGTGAAATTGTGAGCAAGTAAAGTCATGCAAGTAGCAATAAAATCATTTCTGGAACGATCCAAACTCAGAAGTTCACCGTTATATATGGATACATCACATCATTGCAGTAACAATCTGAATAATTTAACATTTTGTTGGTGCTGTCAAAATAGTGATGGTAGTAGTAGTAAAAATGAAGAGAAACACGATGAAGGTTATTCTTCTGCTAAGACTGACTGCGCATCATCATTTCAATATAAGGATGAAGTGTATAAACAAGCAGCTAAGGAATACTTAATCGATTGTACCTATTATAAACTATCGAACGATACTCATCATGCAAAACATCTGGAAATTGGATACAGTACACACCTCAACCTTGCACCAGTGGTGCGTATTGGGTGCGGTAATTGTGATCAAAGCAATAATGTAGTGTTGGATATGAAGGAATGGAATGAGCTTCTAAGATGGCATTCATATGTAGAATTACAATTTTTCGATCTCAAGAAATTGAAAATGAAATTGATTGGTCAAATGTAAATGAAGAAGATATAATCTATGATCAACATTATGAATCTCTATCTAGTAATCTTGGTATTTATTACAATTGGGAATTAATTAAAGGATATGACAGAATTTTGAAAACTGTTATGATAGAAAACTACAAGTGCTGTTCTTGTACATTCAACTCACATAGTATAGAAGAACTATTCAATTTAAAGGATATAGTAAGCTATAGATTGGAATTTCTTGAATCTTACAATCTGGTGTGTTTTTATGAAAAGTTCATACAACAAGTTGTTGACTACCGTCGTTTTCGTGAGAAAGAATTCAGTGGTGGTGATGATGACATTTATAAAGATATTGATGATGTTATAAATGCTAAGTATAATATTAATTCACATAACACTGTATGTTTAATGGAAATTTTGTATTATCGTCCTGCTTATCTAATGTATAGCATTTACTGAATAAAGAAATAACTATGATTTGTTTTTCTCAATTTAGGTATAAATACCCCTTCTATCCATCCATGTAAACAATGCTAGTTAAGAAGCGAAAGAGTGTAGGTGGTGGTGGTTTGGTGAATGGTCTAATCAATAAACTTCCGTTTGAATTGCATTTACCTGGTTACCAGTATTGCGGTCCTGGTACAAAGTTGGAAAAACGACTCGCACGCGGTGACCTCGGCATTAATCAATTAGATGCTCAGTGCAAACTTCATGATATCAGTTACAGAGATTACCGAGATTTAGAAAGTAGACATAAAGCAGATAAAATTTTACAAAAAAGCTTGGGAGCGCTTTAAATCATTAGACGCAACGCTAGGTGAACGAACTGCAGCTTTAGCAGTCAGTACCATCATGAAAGCAAAGAGAAAATTGGGAATGGGGTGTAAACGTCGATCTAATATGAAGAAGAAATGCAATGGTGGAAATTTATTGCATTTACGAAAGACAATAGCTAAAAAATTAAACCTAACGGAAATTTCACAGACACAATAAAGTCAGCGCTTTCAACGGCAAAACGTGTGGTAAAAATTTAGGAGGAAAGAAAAACATTAAAGTTCCTAGAGTAATTCCCCTACCTAAACAAGGAGGGTTTTACCATTTCTTATTCCGTTATTCGCAGGATTATCAGCAATCGGTGCTTTAGCTGGCGGTGCATCAGGAATTGCTAAAGCAGTCAATGATGCTAAAAATGCTAAAAATTGCAGGAAGAGACATCGCGCCATAATCGCATGATGGAATCGGTCGCTATAGGCTCCATGAATAAGAAAGGCGGTGCACTATATCTAAAACCAAACAAATCTGGTGGTGGTGCATTATACTTAAAACCGTTTCCAAAAACTGAATAGATTACCGAAAGACCGTTAACGGATACTGATTTAAAGAAATACTCCAAAAACGTACCGTACTTTAGGGATATTTTTATGAGAGATAGCATGCCTAAATTGCCACGGAAAATGAATCTGGAATTATTAACTTAGATAGCCAAAGAGGACCAGGTACCCATTGGGTTTGCTACAAAAAGCGTGGTAAAAGGTATGGTATTACGATAGTTTCGGTAATATTCGACCACCAAACGAAGTGATTAACTACTTTCGGGGTGTAAAATATATTATAATTACAACCAAGATCAAGAGTTTAATACAATTATTTGCGGACACCTATGCCTACAATTTTTATATAAATAATCAGCACAACATCAAATTTTCTCAGTTATGTCAATAACATTCAGTTTAGAAGGTGTTGGTAACACAGCTAGCTACAACTTCTATCCACCGATAGAGCTAGATTTGGGGAAGAAATACGTTATTGGATTGGTTGGATTTTACGGCTGCAACAGCATTAGAAACATTTATGCAGGCAACGATAGATTTTATTTTAGAACAAATCCATCTCATTTGCAAGTGATTAATATTCCACACGGTGCATATGAGTTAGATGAAATTAACGATTATCTAAAATCTAAAATACCCACAGAAAAGTTTATCATTAGAGCAAACAACAATACACTTAAATGTGAGATAAACAGTTCATTTGAGATTGATTTTACTAAAGAAAATTGTATTGCATGCTAGGGTTTGAGTCTAAAATATTAGAACCAAATATTTTACATACATCTGCGTTAGACATCCAAATACTTAAACACACTAATCTACACGTAGAGTGCAACATTATAAAGGATCTTATCGAAACGGGAAACCTGCTAAAGTATTATATGAGATTGATGTTTCAGTTCCTCCAGGTTATCGTCTAGATAAAACTCCGAGCAATACTCAATATTTAGAAGTAAACACTGACATTATTAGTAATATAACAATTAATTTGACTAATCAAAAGGGTGAATTAATAGACTTTGGTGAAAGTGAACCATTCACTGTACGCTTAGAACTAAAAGAACATGGGTCTGAGAATTAATCCAGGACCAATTCCATCTTTCAAAACTCATATAAAAGACATCATCCCTACAGTAAGTCATTAATTAGTCATCAACCTTCATTGCGGTTAACATCTGCAGAGAAATACTTTTTAACGTCAATAGGTTTAAAAGTTCTCAACCACAATGGCAGAATCGTTAAACGTCTTTCAAAACGTACATTTTGATGATACTATAATTAAATCAGATATTCACACTTATCTTCCATATGGATCTTCTAAATATGGACCTTCCGAAGAAATACGAATCTTAATTCAAAGTCAAGATCTAATTACGGCTACTTATGATAGTTTTCTGTACATAGAAGGTAAACTTGAGCTCAAAAAGAAGATGAAAGAAAAGCATAGCTTAACCAACAATTTCCCGAACTTTCTTTTCGAAGAAATTCGTTATGAGTTAGGTGGTCAGAGAGTGGATGTTTGTAGAAATCCAGGAATAACATCTACGCTTAAAGGATATATTTCTTATACGGCAAGCAAAAGCAAAGCACTAAGTCATTTAGGATGGTCACCAAAGAATGAAGAACCATTACAAGTAGAATTCGATGAGCAAAATGGAGAAAATCTTTTACAGTATGCATACCATTGAACCACATATTTGGAATAATGGAGGATTATCGTCAGGTAATCGTGAATATGCGCCAAGAGTTGGTTTTAATTCGATCTAGAAGCGATACAAACTGTTACTATGGTGAAGTCGATGCCGCAATAACCTTAAATAAAATTCAATGGAAAGTACCGCACTTAACACTTAGTGATGCTGCGAAACTTAACTTGTTTCAAGGAATCAATAAAATTCTATTATTACTGTTCCATTTCGACAATGGGAGTTGTATGAATTGCCTGCTTTAAAACAAGCAACCTCAGACATATGGCCAATAAAAACATCAACGCAACTGGAAAAACCACGTTGGATAATTGTTGCATTCCAACAAGGTAAAAGGTATACAAGGTCAGCAAGGGCTGGAAATTTTGATCACATTAACATCAGAAATCTTAAAGTACATCTGAATTCTGAGTATTATCCATATGAAGCAATGCATTTGAACTTCAGTGCCAACCAATATATACCTGCCTATCGCAATTTTTGAAATTTCGTTGTGATTACTATGGTGAAGATGATAAAGATGCATTATTCAACTATTCCGAATTCAAATCATGTCCATATTTGTAATGGACTGCTCTAAACAAAATGAATCCTTAAAAACTCAACAGTGGACATCAAATTGGAAATGGAATCTCTAACACCTTTCGATAATGGAATCGTTGTATATGGTCTTATTCTCCATGATGCTATTGTACAGTACAGTCCACTCACCGGAGAAGTGAAAAATTATAATTATTATTGTAGTATAGTCTAATATATATAAATAAAGATGTTGTAATTATTCGTTTAGTTTTATTTCATCCATCAAAGATGAAAGTAGTTGCTCAGAAACAAAAACTCTCAATTCAAAATCATGACTTTGATGAAAAGTCTATTACTTCAAAACATGGTGATTTACTTCCTAATAGTATACGTGGTATTATATGCGGCCCCTCCAATTGCGGTAAAACAAACGCAATGATCAGTCTGCTTACTGAAAAAAATGGTTTGAAATTTAAACATGTATACGTATACTCTAAGTCATTGAATCAAAACAAGTACAAACTTTTACAGGAAATCTTACTTCCAATGAAGGACATAGGTTACTTTACCTTCAGCGACAATCAAGATGTGATTGAGCCTAATTGTGCAAAATCAAACTCTATTTTTATTTTCGATGATATCGCTTGTGAAAAGCAAAATAATATAAGAGCATATTTTTCTATGGGTAGGCATAACGATATTGACTGTTTCTATTTGAGTCAAACTTACAGTAAAATTCCAAAGCAATTAATTCGTGATAATGCGAATCTAATTATATTATTTGAGCAAGATGAATTAAACTTAAAACATGCGTATGAGGATCATATAAGTCCCACCATAAGCATGAAATTGTTTCGGGACATGTGTTCAAAGTGCTGGGTAGATCCGTTTGGTTTCATGGTCATAAACAAGGATGCTGAAGTTAATAATGGTCGCTATAGGAAAGGATTTGATGAATATATAATACCTTAAACTGGTTTCAGTAGTAACTGATCTGTTTAGGTATTAACAGCTATCTGTTTAGTGTAAACAGCTACCTGTTCAAGGTGAACCGGTACCTGTTTGTCGCAACAGCTACCTGTTCATGGTAAACGGGTACCTGTTCATTAAATCCGTTTTGGTATATAAGGCGAATATATATATATATACCTTAAACCGCATTCAGCAGTTTAGTAGTAACTGATCTGTTTAGGTATTAGCAGCTATCTGTTTAGTGTAAACAGCTACCTGTTCAAGGTGAACTGGTACCTGTTTGTCGCAATGGACAACAAGGAGAGGATATTAAAGAAAAAATTATTCAGGCTCGTAAAATAATACGGCAGAAGTATAACAGTATTAAGACTGCTCGCATTGATAATGAAAGAACATTCGAAAGTACTTATAAGCCTTTAATAGAACCTCTAACTGAAATAGTAAATAAAATCGATAAAAAAACACCTAAAAAGGAGGAGGAGGTCATTGATGTTAAACCTAAAAAACCACCCGTATTGATATTTCCAAGAAAGCACGCCACTATCCCCACTAGTCCGCTAGCTCAAGTTCAATGGACCCCACGTCTCACTCCATTAGGTGATTCAAGTAAGGGTGCTACTAGTCCACTAGCTCAGCTTCCGTTTTTTCAAGAAATCCTCCTCAAGTCTTCCATCTTTCTTGGAAACATCAGTCATGGGGAGATTAATACTGGGGAAGGAAGAAGAACTGTCTAGTATCGTAGATGATTCCCATAATGAACCCATCTCGAAGAATTTCTCGAGCAGTACAATGAATTGCCGCGTATATATGTTGAACGTATTTTGAAGAATGCTGAAGGTGATATTGATCATACGTATGGAGTCCACTATGATACCAAAACTGATAAATGGACAATTGGTAATACACCCATCACAATTAAAGGAGACGATATAATTATTAAAGGTGTCACGTATAAAGGGACTCCAGGATTATATGATCTGCTTATTATGAATGAACCCGACTTAAGTCTAGTAAAGTCAACAGATAGAAAAAATATAGAACTATTTTAGAGGCTACGAATGTAGTAAGGCGAGATTATGACATAAGTGCACAGATTCGAGGAAGCCGCAGCAAAAGTATACACAAATAATCAAACCCTTGCTGTCATCATCACCCACCACAACCAAGGGAGGAGGTGGAGCTATATTTTTAAGGAATTAACAAACAGACCCATTGAATATAAATATTGGAATGATATACATGAACTAATTCGTGATCTGGAAGTATTGTGGGCAGAAAAATTAGCGGGAAACACAGGTGTTGTAAATGACATAATATCAATTGTAGAAGAACTATATGAAGATGGATACATTGAAAACCGAACAACCGCTTTTTAAACAATATAAATGAGAATGCATTGATGTCGACATGTCACAACTAAAATGCCCTTGACAAATTTGGACGTTCATATGTCCAGTATCAATTAAAGAAACTAGCCCTCAGTTTAAACAGATTGATGCTAATCAATTTGATATTGAGAATAAGAGACTCAGCAATGTGGCCAATCCCATAGATCCTCAAGATGTCATCACTAGGCAATATTATGTATCAACAAGGTTCGATTTGGATGGAAATCGTTTGACACAGTTGGGTGACCCTGAAGAAGATGGTGATGCTATAAATAAAGGATACCTTGATTTCTGTTTACAAGCAGTTCGGAACACTTTCAAAGGAAACGCCAACGCTTATCTAGCGCTGGAGGAAAAACTACATCAACTTAAAGAAATTGTGAATAAATTAGCACCATGTCCAAATTACAACTCGTCAACGAATTGCACAAACCTGCACGAAAAAATTTTAAACGAAGGCGAACAATAATTAGAGGTTTTGATGATCTTTGGCAAGCAGATTTAGCTGAATTTAACACATATGCCAAACAAAATAAGGGTTATAAGTATATATTAGTGGTCATCGACTGTTTTTCGAAATACTTATGGACTAAAGGATTAAAAACGAAAACAGGTCAAGAAGTTACCAAGGCCGTGCAAACAATCTTGAAAAAGGTCGGAAACCTACCAATTTGCAGACAGATGCAGGAAAAGAATTCTACAATGAGCATTTTACTAAACTAATGCATCGTTATGGAGTCAATCATTACTCTACCTATAGCACAAAGAAGGCTGCAATTGCTGAACGTGTTATCAGAACCATTAAAGGTGCTCTATATAAGTCATTCAGCCTGCAAGGTAAATATAAATGGATTGATACAATTGATACCATAACGATGGATTATAACAATCGTAAGCATAGAACTATTAGAATGAAGCCCAAAGATGTTGGTAATCATACAAAGCTAGAGGCTTACACTAACATAAAAATATTCGATGGAATCGATATTCTGTGGGTGACATAGTACGAATCAGTAAATTTAAAATATTTTCGCCAAAGGATACACACCCAATTGGTCTAGTGAACTATTTAAGATTGTGAAAGTTTGCATTACTAACCCCACTACGTACATGCTTGAAGACATGAAGGAAATCCTGTACTGGGAGGGTTTTATGAACATGAATTACAAAAACAAAGTATCCTGATGTATATCTAGTAGAAAAAGTGCTTCGCTCCAAGAATAATAAGTTATTCGTAAAATGGTGGGGATTGGATGAAAGATCATGGATCAATAAGGATGATATTGTTTTATAACATTTAACCTGTACTTTGTGAAACAAATTACTTATATTAGTTATATATATAGTTTGTAGAAAAGGATGTAGCTCTTAGATGAAATAAACACACACAAAATAATAGTATTTTATTTTTAAATATTACATTTATTTTTAAAATTTCATTATCTTATAAAGTGAACCTAAAGTACTTATATAATCACTTAAATTACTGGATGGCCATACCCGAATCTGGCCCACACTCCATCCCAAACAGGAATTTGAATTTGTTTCACCTTTATTGATGTTGTCTAGTATCCAGTAATAAATTTTGTGGTGCTCATCGTTTTCCCACGGTTGAAACTTATAGTTGATATTTTGTTCTAATAATATTTCAATCAAAATATCGAGGCACTTGTAGTTAGCATAATATGTCGATTTCTCAATACATTCAGTTATAATAAATACAGTGTCCTTGTAAGCAATATTTTCTAACGTAGATTTAACATTTGTTGAATCATGAACCCTTAATAAATCATATAGATACATTTTAAGCGGTATGTCACCAAGTATCATATCGTCTAAGATCCTATCTACTTTATCAAAAGTTAATGAATTGTAGCCTTTATCGGTACACAATTTCATAAAACTTTTAATGGTATCGTCTAATTTAATTTTTTATCAAATAATGTCCTAATAATAATTTCATTTGCACACTTTGAGTTTATAGCACACCAGTAAAACACTCATCGGGAATAACAATATTTTGTAATATATTCAGTATAAATGTATAGTTTTCAGGAGAGGTCAAAGAACGCTTCAGGTACTTTTGTAATTTGATCACTACTGCACTGCAGCTCTTCCTGCAAGTTGACTTGAAGACTGCTCATTGTTTACTGAAAGTTATACCCCATGGTCTAGTATCAGTGAAATCAAAATTTACTAAGCGTTTATCGTCATAAGGATTGAGTATGACTTTATTTTGTTTAATGGTAAACACATCATGTTTCTTTGACCTTATGAGATGTTGATAGCGCCTTATTACGCTACCTCAAACAACCTGTTTATAATCATTAATCGTGATCTGTCACGCTTGCTTGCGTAGAACCCTTTGATTTTTTACAACCTTTTCATCAACCGTGTAAGCATACATTTTGCACGAAGTCCTACAAATTCAACATAATTTCGCCATGGTTTTCATCTTTCATTAAGCCGGGGGACCTTTTTGTTTACTAATGGGAGTCCAAAGATGTTGTCGGACTATAATCAGATGTATCGAATTTATCAATGTCCTCTTTAATACATTAGATATCGGGAACCGAAAAGGCGTATATGAGACTATCCGTATCCGTGTACAAGAGCTTAGCATTATTATGGAACTTGGGTAGTGTAGCCGTAATGAAAATTATATAAAAAGTTTTTGAAACGTCTAAAACACTGAATCCTGCATATATAGGTTTATTGAAATATACTTCAAGCTTATTCATTTGAATGATAAGCATATCATTGTCAAATATTGTACAACTATGAAAATTTGGTTTTGATATACGAGCACCATAGCGACCCTCCCATTTCGTTACTAATGTCCTTATGTTTACGTACATTTTCCATCAGCTTCCCAAAACACTATTAATCATTAATTTATAAAATTTTATCAAATTCATTTTGAGATTGCTGACGCATGGCTGTATTTAAATCTATATATTTTTTAACCACGGAGACTGTTTAAAACGTAATATACGGTGTACTTTTACCAACTTCAATCCATATTTTAAATATACTTTTAAATTTCTGTAATGAATTACATAATTACGTTTTGGATACAAGGTAAGCAGTAATTTTTCATTTTGGAATCAGACGGGTGGAACCATATGTTCGGTGCGGTAGATCACTTGACTCTCATGTAATTCTATGGATAGTCTAAATCACACTCGACTATATAACCAATTTCCGAATCATCAGGATGGTTTATTAAATCTAAAGTTTCAAAATTAGCTTCATCAACAAAAGAAAAATCGCCAAATGGTAGAAATTCTGACATGGTGGCTCCATATAAATTATTTACGTCGTAGTACATTAAATACACACTTTCAGAGGTAGGATCAAATTTTTCCCCATGTACTTATTGTTAGCTTTAGCATACCGATTTGAACATTGAGCTACACCACCTCTAATCCTCTTTCAATAAACATTAGCATATCAATGTCTGTAAATAATTCTAACTTTACTTGTGTAATTTTAAGCATAGCATCGAATGCTAAACCGGGAGCTGTATAATAGTGCAGAGGATCAAGCTCGTAAGTACTTATACAAGTTTGCCGAAAGTTTCGAAAATATCGCTAAAAGTAGAACGTCTGTTTTAGATACAAATGAGTATTCCCCTAACGATTTAATACTAAATTTGTTCCAAACGTTAACCGCATGCTCAAAACTCCATCACTGATTCCCTCATTATTAAGATGACTGAAAAATGCTTCTTAGGAGGGAGCGTGGTCTCGTTTAATTTCTCCAGTATCAATATACTCATAAGGAAACACACCTTTGCGAACTAGTAAAGAAAATTCTTCTTCATTGTTACATTTAGCGGGTAATAACTTTTTACTATTTTCCAAATAGTTTGATAACTTTTCAATACTACTACTCATAAATCTGAAAGAGTCAATAAATCTAAACTTAATTTTACTACCTTCTATTACTTTTGTGAAAGAGATATATCTTTCTTTGTTTATGGGTAGGAGTGAAATCGTACGGGAATAGTAGCCAATTCTCTAATGACGAAATGGCTATCATAACCTGACAAATTATGAAACACAACCGGTAAGATGTGAGAGTCTTTATAGTTTAGGTTACAATTCTGATGTGATGCTCCTCGAAATGCTCCGGTGAAATGGTTATGGTCTCTGACCTTTATATCATTATCTGTAAATGGTTTTCGCAAATGTGACAAATCGTGTGCTTTCAAAGTGTTCAACCTGATTGGGAGTTAAAGTACCCATAGGAATTATTTTATTAATGATTTCGGTGCTCCAATGTGCAATACTTTGAAGCTCTTTAACAAACCATTGAATGCAATCATTTCCTCTATAAAGCCTAAATCGAGATAAAGAATCATTGTATGAACACTTTAAGTAGTAAGCAATGCTAAAGGATATGTTTGGAATGAAATAGAGTATTACCCCAAGTGATGTTAAATTTGTACACTTTTCTAAAATACTTTCTAAATCCGCATAAATTACAAACGGTGCCTTTTCCTGAAATGCGAAATTTTTGAACTGCAGGAACATCTCCGCTTCGGTAGGCATCCTGACTGAACATTGATTAAGTTGATGGCAGAGAGTGACATGTTTTTGTAGAAGGTGATCTGAAGAAAAGTGATTCAAGCATTGATAACAAATAAACTTTTGTGCCCCCTACTCGATAGTTGTTTAGAAAAAGAGCTGACATATTTTTAATCCACGCGAAATGATAAACAGTATAATTTTTTGTATTAATAGCATCAGCAGTAGAACCCGCAGAATGATAATTAGGCGAAAGTACTAAAAGATTTATAGGTTCCTGACACTATTTTCTTGATTTACACTTAATACTAGCGGTAATACACCTTTCCCTGAATACAAAACAAATTAATGGAGAGGTTGTTTAATTTTTCAAATTTTTTACATCATCTATTTTAATGGGAAAGGAAATTGAACCATAATTCAAAACATCTCTAAAATGAGGATAACTGTAAACTCTATCTGAATGAAGTTGCACTGGGTATAATGCCGAAACAACGGCCCACAGGAAGCAGTACTCGTCATCGTTCTTAACATTCACTACCGCATGCTTTACTGCTATGAAGTAAGGAACTTTAACGTAAGTCGAAAGGCCACCTCTAAATGGAGTATAGCTATTAATATTCACCTTTAAATGTAAAACTTCATGTAATGCCCAACCAGAATCCCTTTCGGAAAACTCCTCTAACTTTTTTGTAATTTGTAATAAACGTTATTGTTATACCACTCACGCAAATTGGTGGTAATATCGATGACATAATTTTTATGGCAAATGTCTTCAACTCAATAACATGATTTTGAGGTTGCATGAAATTGCAGACTAAAATGACATTGACCTTTAGCATCGTTTGTCTTAGCATTACTTTAACCTTTCGCGCAAAACTATTGTATGCATTTTGTAAAAAATAAGAGGGTCCTTGATGTTTGCTATATTGACTATAATTCCAGTAAGTAACCTACCATTGAAACATGAATCTAGAGAGTACCAACTTAATTTGCGTGTACGCTTTTTAGTAACATTTCCACTACCTGTTTTCTCTGAAGCGCTCTTTAACTGTTTAACTCTTATAAGATAACACTTTAGCAATGATAAATTACTTTCGAGTTTAAGCAAATTTTCGCATGTCTCTAAATAAATTTTATTTTGAATTATATCTGCAATAGCTTAATATTAGTGTTAATTATACGGATGTGCTTACAAATTCATTTTGGGTTTTCAACAATGGAATAATATTTCTTGTTAAATTAACAATATCACTACTGTTGGGTATACCGTTACTCATAGTTACCTTCAAAACTGTATCCAACACTGCAAGAAAATATGAAGCACACGATTATATAGTAATGGAAACAAATATTATATTTATTTGATATGTAAAAATTAAAAAATTTAAGTAACTATAGAAGTACTTTAGGTATACAATTGCAATTCTAGTCGAGTGCAATATACTGACTGGTACAAAACTGCTCTTTATCTCCTTATATAGTAATATAAACCTAGCATTCAAGGTCAAAACTGCTTATAACTTGTTGCAAGAGCTTCAGTGTGCATAGATTGCATTTTGTAGCGTTTACTGGGAACATATATTAACCTTGACATCAATACTGTTCTCATGACTCATGCTGCATCACCTTTGCTTGCTCAGGTCATTGTACTAACCACTTCCACTTGTTATCAATTTTGTTAACGTTAACAGATCTATGTGTATATAACGTTAAAGTTTTAATTGAATACTCATTAATTATTCACCATTAGTAATGGCTTCATCCAGTAAACGATCTAAACTTTCACTAAAAGACAGGCAAAACCTTGTATTTTACATGATGTTTTGGTGCGCCCATCAAATAACACCGACAACTAGCACCCTTCAAAGAGACCATCCCCATCATAAATAACATGACGCAACCAGCACCCTTCGAAGAGAGCATCCCCATCATCTCCATCAGGGATAGTGATGTAGAGGATGAATTTTCGAAGTATTTCGAGAGGTATGTACAATTTTAATTAATTAATATTATAGTTTCCTTTCATTAATTCATAGAGAATTTTAGTAGCAAATAAAATTATTCATTTTTTCAGCATAACACCAGCAACCACGGTTATAGCAACACCCCACAACCACCACCGTTGCGAAACCTGCAATATGGAGGAAAAATTTGACTCTTATAGAAGGGCATCTCACACAGCAGGATTATGAGCACGATCCACCGACCCTTCAAGCCTTTAGGGAAACAAGTATTCGGTGGTTGCGAAAGCTTCACAATGACTATTTGAATAGTGAGGTGGTGGGGTGGAGCGAGCGGAAAAACTGGATAAAGAACTGAAGGAGGCTAATCAATATTTAGAGTGTGTGCGGCAAAATATACTAAAGACTGAAAATATATTGCTTACGTTGGAAGGGATGGATGTGTGATGTTTTTGTGGAATTTATTGTATCTTTTCATTATACAAAATAAATGTAAATTGTTTTATATTTTTATTATTTTTCATGAATTATTCCATTATCCAAAAATTTTACTACAGCTAAAAATTTGAGTGATAGTCCAAGTTGCGCTAGAAAAGTGAAATTAAAACATCTGAAGTCTGACTTACTCATGCATAAATTTCTGCATCAAAGTAAAGCAGTCCTTTTGCAAATTTTAATTGCATGCTGCGTTACAAATTTTAACTTATAATAAGTTAAGGAAATAATTGAATCCTTGAGTAAGTGCTGAATACAAAATGTTAATTTCAATTAATTTTGTAATTATAGGAAATAATAACTTAAAAATACACTAAGAAGGTTATTGCAAAATATCATATATAAAGCATATATAAAGCATATAAAGCATATAAAGAAAGTGTGAAAATATAATACAGTTAAAAGAAAGCTTGCGTTAAATAAAAGTTAAAACAGTTCTCAAATGCATGTAAATCTGAAAACTTTACAGCATGTATTTATGCAACACAAATGACACAATTGCATTCATATATATTTTTACAAATCCTGTTTAAAAGTTGTAATGTAAATTGATGACATAGAAATAGAATGTTCGCTAAATGCTTTCACAGCAAAAACTGCGTTCATTATCCTACAATGATTATTAACGCTGCACCGAAAATTACAAGTCATGTTTTAAGTGTTGTTTTAAAATTGAATTTGGTAATTTAAAGAGCATTTAGATACATTAAATGGATAAATGGCATGCATATGTTTCTTCTGAGCTTACGTAAGTACAAAAGGTGTGTTTTAAGTGCTTTTTGTTGTTTCAAAATGGAATTGGCAATTTAAGTGTAATTTTTCATATTTTGGAAAATTATTACATCAAATGATAGATTACCACTTCTACAACACAACTGCGTTGAAAAAAATTTTTTTCTCGGAATTAGACGAAAATTTAAATTTTTAAGAGCGCATTTTCTAGGACTTTACTAACCCCTTCCCCACATCCCTCCTACACCCTGCCCGGAGGACGTCCTCGTCGACTCGTTTTTATCTCTTTCCATAGATATGTACATACATCTTTTCTTACATCACACACTTTCAAACATACATCACTTTCGTAGTTCAAGTACATGTCTATCGTTTACACAACAATAATTGCAATTATGCATTCCATTCTAGTACAGTACTTGAATATCATATTACAAACCATACTTATAATACTACATGGATGCATTTTGCAATTGCATGCTTTTTACTCATTACGAGTACAATCCATTTAAGTTGAATTGTAATTATGTATATATATGTAAGATGTCTAAAGATTCATTGTGAGCGTTATTATTACTTTATTTCTTGTAAAATCGTTAAAATCTATTTTAGAAAAAACCGTATTACAAATAGTTTACAAATTAGTTACACTATTATTTTATTTTATCATATTTCATATTGGTGCTTGATTTATTTGGGGAAAATGCATTCTAATAGTAAAGAGGACCTTCAATTTTTTCCTAATTTTTTAGTTCTATCTTTGGCGCTCTTACTTATTGGATATATATACGGAAATTCAGAATTTTGGGTAAAGGATTATCGAGTTGTGATTTATTAAGCAATTTCAGTAGTACTTTCATTGCTAACATGAATTGTTCCATCACATTTTTTATCACATTTTTTTTGTGTTTTCAAATTTTGGAAACTGCTATAATTGGCGCTCTTACTTATTGGGTATATATACGAAAATTCAGAATTTTGGGTAAAGGATTATCGAGTTGTGATTTATTAAGCAATTTCAGTAGTACTTTAATTGCTAACATGAATTGTTTCATCACATTTTTTTATCACATTTTTTTTGTGTTTTCAAATTTTGGAAACTGCTATAATTGGCGCTCTTACTTATTGGGTATATATACGAAAATTCAGAATTTTGGGTAAAGGATTATCGAGTTGTGATTTATTAAGCGATTAACAACGTTCAATTACATATCAAAACTACAAACTTTATCATTAATCATTGAAAATTTTTTTTTCACATTTTTTTAGTTTTGAGAATTTTTGGACTGCTACCTATTGCGCTCTTACTTGTTTAGTATACATGCCAAAAATTGGAATTTTTGGGTAAAGGATTAGTGATTTATAAATAAATATAAATATATATAAGCTTTATGTGTCATTTCTTCCTACATAATTTGTATAATTTAAGTCATGATAAGAAACTCGTTTAATATATATATATCTATATAATTCAATTAAAACCAAACAGAAATTTCACTTTTTTTCTTTCTTCTATGCCTACACACACACACTTTATTTTTTTCAAATGAAGTGCCTTTTCTATGCAATATAACATACATGTAATTACTTATTTACTAAAGCACCTTTTCTTGGCACATTCACTGAAGTTGCATCATTTTCTTTTTTAGCTCATACAGCTCTAAATCTACCCTCAATTTTTTTATTTCCTTGATTAACACCTCGAGCCTTTTCTTTCTCTCATCAATACTTAATAATTCTTTCTTTCTTTCTCTCCTTATCAATCTTATTACTTTCACCATTTCTAGCAATGAAAAGTTTACTGAATCATGCAATCACGGAGAAGCCTTTTTATTATAAACATGCATCCTTTCAAAACTGCTAACCTCCTCAAAAAACTTTCAGATTTCTAAGAATGATTACCTTGCAACTTCTATTTTTAGCTTTTCACCTTGACCTTTTTATATTTCTAAGAAACCACCGTAAGTCAATAACCTTTGACCTTCAAAACTATTTTTGATTTATGATTACCTTGCAACTTTTTAGCTTTGACCTTGACCAACTACATTTTAAATCTCCCGCTTAAAGTTCGACCTTGAAAGAGCTCCAAAAGCTTCCGATTTCACCACCAGAGGGCGAGTGACTCCAAAAATTTAAATCCCCCACCACAAGCATGCTTGAGACGTGGAGCGCGTTCTGGCATAACGAGAAAACTCACTTGACCTTGAAATAAATCCCCATAAGATTTACATGGGTGACCTTGAACTGGTCCAGGATCGGCCTTATATGTCTACTTATAATATACTATAGTATAATTTAATATAATAATATATCATACAATATAGTAAAACATAATTAATATATTACAATATAATGTACTATATCTCACGAAGGTCCTAACCATTACCGGAGATCATTATACTGCACTTTTGGATCAACTAAAAGCAGTGATTACTGAAAAAAGACCCGAAATAGTTCGAAAATAGGAGCTCCTTTGTGATGATAATGATAATGCAGCCAGTCGCATTGTTTGTGAAAAACTGGACCAACTTCGCTTCTAGGCTATTCTGCTACCATCTTACTCGACATGTCTTGCTCTAAGTGACGATCACTTATTCGCGAAGTTCAAACTTTTCCTTGCGGAAAAGAAGCTTGAGATTAAGATTGCTACAAAACAGCTACAAAACAGACACACAGACACACAGACACACAGACACACAGACACACAGACACACAGACACAGACACACAGACACACAGACACACAGACACACAAACAGACTCACTGACACACAGACACACAAACAGACTCACTGACACATAAACACACAGACACACAGACACACAGACACACAGACACACAGACACACAGACACACAGACACACAGACACACAGACACACAGACACACAGACACACAGACACACAGACACAGACACAGACACACAGACACACAGACACACAGACACACAGACACACAGACACACAGACACACAGACACACAGACACACAGACACACAGACACAGACACACAGACACACAGACAAACAGACACACAGACACACAGACACACAGACACACAGACACACAGACACACAGACACACAGACACACAGACACACAGACAAACAGACACACAGACACACGGACACACGGACATACGGATACATACGGATACACGGACACACGGACACACGGACACACGGACACACGGACACACGGACACACGGACACACGGACACACGGACACCCGGACACACGGACACACGGACACACGGACACACAGACACAGACACACAGACACACAGACACACAGGCACACAGACACACAGACACACTGTTAGACAAATTTGACGTGTGAAGGTGTTAGTTTCATGGTAAACAGTTCAAAGATAAGGTTACCCCTAACATGTGACTTTAATTCTTCATGTAACCATTATGTTTGTTTATTAAAATTTATTACTGTATGTTTTAACAAATAGTTGATTACATATATAAATTAGTTATTAAGGCTGCAACTTTTATGCCATATTCTATACAATTTAACAATTAATGTGTTCTGATGATGGGAATAGAAATGTAACATTCCCGAAACGTAAACAATTTTTGCAAAGGAAAAAAAATTTGTCATTTGATAAGTTACATAAAATATGTTTTCAACTATATTAATGTGATTTTGTCTAACATAATTACGATTATCTTTGAACTGTTTACCATGAAACCTTTACACGTCATATATATATATATATATATATATATATATATATATATTGTTTTTTCTTGTGTAAATAATGTAGCTCTGGTGTGGATGTTGCGTCACTAGAATTTTTAGAGAGGCACAGAGTATTATGAAAAAGCATATTTAAACGTTGTACAAAAGTTCAAGAGTTGGAAGAATTAAACTTGAATGAAAAACAGTGTTTCTGTGAAACCATTATTGGGAGGACAATAAGTGTGACCGTCTAGTTACCACACTTTTAGAAATTTTAGGCTGAAATTGCCGTAAATGAGTATCGTGTAAAATAATCTTATGTTGGTATTATGTTAAAGTGTAACATGAATGTATATTAAATAAATTAGTATTTCACAATGGAAATTTTATGTAAGTATGATCAAGGTCAAATGGTGTTGAAATTTACTGAGTTTTGCAGAAGAATACTTCATGCACATGTGGGACTTTCATAAAAGTTGAATTCAATTCTGAATATTGTGTAGAGTGAATATGGGTGCTGGGACTTTGATGTTTCGAAGCGTTATTACGATTTCTGCAAAAATTTTAAGATGCCGAGATTTAGGAAGTATCAGTTGCGTTCGTTCCCTTAGAGCTTTTTTTTCTACATGGTGTGCCGGAAAAATCATGTAATATTACAGCCCCTCTGCGGGGCTGGTCTGTTTTAACGGAAAAGTAATGAATGTGAGTTGGAAATTGTTATAAAACCTTCCCAAAAACTAAGTAAAGACGTTGAACAGATTTGTGAAAAACTACAACCTTCATATAAAAGAAAGTACTGTGTATAAAATCCCGAGATAGAAAATAAACTTTTAAAGTGATCCTCTATATAACTAAACAAATGTGTTAAACATTGCGAATTGAATTATTATAAGTTTTTGCAGGCTCACATTTCATTAATATAAGTAATTTGATTGTTATCTCATTACATTTAGAATTTACATCAGTTCTACATACATAAAGATAAAATTTACGTCGATTGGGGCCTGAACCTTGATAGCGCAGTTGGTTAGCGCGGTAGTCTAGCAAAGTACAGGTCGTAGGTTCAAATCCTACTCGAGGTAAACTTTTTATTTATGTATTTAATAAAATTAATAATAATTTTTAATTGCGAATTGAAGTTAACAGTATTGAACATTAATAATACTGATGTAAGTATATATATATATATATATATATATATATATATATATAAAAAGAAGAATTATATGTAAAAATAGTTTTAGATATTTGCTGAGCAGTAGACGGTTTCTTTTACCTATAAAAGCAGTAGTGTTAGTATTGCAAATTTTAGTTAGGTCTTACGAACACTCAATTCTCACCACTATTTTATGTTTTCTGGTAGAATTAGGATGAGATAATAGGATAGAATGTAAATATTTTTCTACGAACTGTGCAATAAAGTCAGATTATCCAACTAATGTTTCTGTATATAAATTATGACCTCCCCTAACAATATTAATGTAAGATTTCACTAAGTGATGGTTCGATCTAAAGTGTTCCAGATTACCAATATTATATTATTAGATTTCTTCTTTTTGATGTTTAAGGTTACATAAAATGTTTTCCTGTCTAAAAGTTTTTGATTATTATTATTATTATTATTATTATTATTATTATTATTATTATTATTATTATTATTATTATTATTATTATTATTATTATTATTATTATTATGATCGATCTGAGAATTACATTTGGGGATAGATCAATTACAAAATTTAATTAATTTTTATTTATTAGAATCATTGAATATACACTATTAGTCTTGATTTGTAGTGACTGTTTATTACAATATTGATCACAATTCATTTATGCACATAAAAGGAAAAGCTTCACATTTAAATCAAAGCGAATCACACTTGCAACCGTTTAAATACACTTTAACAAAAATTGCAAGCAGCATTTGAGACAATATATAATTCATAAACGACGTACTGATCGTCACGTTTGTTTGAATTTTAAGTTAGGAGCTAATGACTTTTTGTCTAAGAATTAATAGGCTTAATTATTACTTTTCCAAATAATTTCGAAAGTATCCAGACATCATACTACTTTGACTTTATGAATAAAGAGGGTGTGATCAATAATCTTACGATCACGTATGTATTTCAAAATGTTCTAGCGTTTTGGGTAATTTTGTGTTTTAATATTAATATTTATTGAAGATTTTCAAAATTAAATTGATGTGTATGTGCTTGTTGTTTTGGGATTAAGGTAAATTTATTATTACTGAGACGAAATTTAATGCAAAATCACATCTTGTTTGCTTTCTGACACTCGGTTAGATAATTGTAAGCAGCAATCCCTAAATGCAAATGAAGTACCGTTATCTATGATAATCGGGATCTATCTTCTTCTGTAGGGTACTCTAGAGTATCTAAAACCATTACCCTTGTAGCTTTATATTACTTCCTCGTGCGGATGTATCTCAATATATTACAAAGGTGTACATATTAGATCTTGAATGTTTCAAAGCCTCGCCTTTATCGTAGTCGCAGAAAATAATTTCACGAAGTTCTTCTGTTATTTGATCTTTGTGATGTCATCGTCACTTCTGTCTCTGGTGTCTTAGAATTGTACATAACTGAATTGAGTTTTCTTGAATACCATCAAAGACGCTGAGTGGTTATTGGAGAGCTCGAACCCAGAGGTGTGAATTATATTATAGATGAAGTGAATCTGAGCCTTATGAGGCGGAAATAGTTGGGGGGAGGTAAAGTACTGCATTGATTTGTAAAAGAAGCCTATCTTATGGACATCTGCTTTAGTAGCTGGCAGAAGATACAGTACAAAGTAATAGAATCTGAAAACTTAAGATTCGAGCCATTCACACTTACAACAGGAAATGATCGATCCTTGGCCTGTGCGGACACAAGGCAACACCGAGTTTTATTAGCACTAAATTTAACTAGATTATTAGGTCCCTATTCAAGGACACATTGAATATTTTTGTAGATTGAAATGGCTTTCTCAGCTTTAATGTCTTGATTTGAGATATGAATTGGACTACCACTATGGGTAGACCGAGATGAACTGCAATGAAGAATGCTGTCGTTAGTAATGCATTGGACCAGGTTAATCTTTAAAGAAGTAAGATCATTTATGTATCGCAGAAAAAGTGTAAGCGCTGTAACGGATCCCTGTGGCACGCCCGTGTTCTTTGCGAATCTCTTTTGAAAAGAAGCCAACAGTTACTCAAAATGTATTCGCCTTTTATCAAGGAAACTAGAAACCCTGCTGATGAGCGGACCATTTAACCCAAACTAGGCGAGTCTAGCATATAAGCACTTATATTAATGTTAGCCAAATGATTTTGAGATATCTAAAGCGACTATAACTGTTTCATCGAATTTTTCTATTGTATTGTTCTAAGCTTGGGTCACATATGAAAGACGATCACTTGCTGAACGACTCACCCTAAAACCATGTGGGTGGTCACTAAAGAGTTTGTTGAACATTTACTAACTTGTGTGATAATTATCCTGAAGACAGAAATCGAATAGAGCCGTAGATTTTTTCGAATATTGGGATATTTAAAATGTTATGTGAAGAATTTTGAATTAAAACGTTGTTACCGGAAATTCTATATTTTAAAGTTTCTTATCGTAGCTTCGACAAAAGGAATTAAATTTCTTGATGGATGAAGAGGGTAGCTCAGAAAGATAATATGGGTGGATCTAGATTTATTTATGTTATGCTGGTTGATAACGAAACGTTCAGTCGCGTATAAATGGTTATGCATTTTTTCAAGTTTACCAGTTCGTTTATGTATTGAGTTGTTAGCTGGAAAGTTACAGAAAATTTGTTTGAGTAACAGGGTCTTATTGAAAAACAGGATGTGTGTGATTCAATTTTCGGTAGCAAGGCTGTTTTTGCTAGGAAATGTCTATTATGCAATTTTAGTATGGAAGATTTTTGTGTGAAGCTTAAAAGATGACGATTTTAGGGGGGTAAAACGTTTGGTGTTTCTTTTAGTTAGTTAAAGTTAGGCTGTAAAGGAAACAGAGCCGGTGATGCATCGTTGAGCGCACAAAATTTACCTACGTTCTACCCAGGTTATTTTACGCTACTGTGAGGGAATTTTTCCCGTTCACCTTGTGTGGCTCTTAACATGGATTCAAAAATTCGAGGGATTTTTTATATTGTTAGTCGTGGTCGGAAGTGACATTCTCGTGTCCATTGGAGAGAATTAGTATTTATGTTAGTGCTATTTCCACATTCTTTTTTAGAATTAGAAAAACTTTTGGAAGAGGTTAAAATTAATCGGTCGACGAAAACATTAGCGACTATCAGAACCAAGAATATAAGCATTTATTTATTTATTCCGACCCTAAAACGGACATTGACGTTAAAATTAAGGAAAATTTGATTCTTGAGATTGCCTTGAGTCCAAATTTCAAATTTTAGATAGGCGAGTTGTTTTGAAGAGTCCACCGTTAGAATCTTAAGGTCATGGTTCAACCAGTGATGATCAAAATTTGAATACAGATACTTCGATGCCTGTTAGTAATTTAAATTTAAGTACTTCGCCTGTTACGAATATTATTGCAAAAAGCATTCCGGTTTGTAAGTGCAGTTTAACATTTTCTGGGAACTAAGTCGTTGTACTTAAGTGAATTTTTGAAACGAATTTTGAAATTACAGACTTCACGGCGTGTTGACGATAGTCAATTATTTTTTTTTGTTTATGTTTATGTACCGGTAACGCGTTAATGTATGTTAGATCTCTAAGGAACGATGTTAAGACTTGGCGTGAGTTGGAGGAATTGTTAAAATTTCAATTCCAACTAGTGGGTTATGACGAAAGGTTGTTAGAAGAAATTAAGCGTCGTACTCAAGGAATTGACGAGCCCATGGAATGTATATCGCCGTTATGCGTACTTTATTTTCGGGATTGAATGCAACATATCTTGAGGACAAACAATTGAAGATTTTTAAGAAAAATGTCGCACCATCGTATCAAGCACAACTTCGTGAATCGGAACTTAAGCGTTAGGAGAGTAGGAATGGAAATAAACGTTGTTAGAATTGCCAAAAGCCTAGCCATGTTGGTTACAATATCGCGAGCCAAGGAAGAACCGATATTGTTACCGTTGTGGAAACGTGGATTTCACTGTTCAGAATTGTATTAAGATCAGGAAACGAGCCGAGAAGGCGATAAATATCAGCGTGTTGTCTTCTAAAAGTCTGAAATATTTTATAATAGTTTAAGATCAAAGAGTCGGTAGAGTTTTTCGAAAAATAGACTTTTATTGGATTACGAATTATTGGATAGTGGGTTATCGAAGACCATCATTGGTTGTTAGGGTTGGGAAAAATTGAATCAACTGAGAATTAAATTAGATAATTTATGTCTAATTGTTTCGTGGCCAATGGTTAGTCAGTTAAGTGTGTCGGATCAGCTACCATACCCGTTGAAGTTAAAGGAAAAATTGTGATTGTTAATGTTTTGTCGTACCGAATATAACGCACCAGCTCATTTTGGGAGTTGATTTTTGGAAACGAACAAATTTTGTCCCGGCCTTCCGTAAAGGAGAGTGGAAATTTGAAAATTTAGAGCCCATTGATACATTAGAGAGCTTAGAGCCAGTGATACATTCACGTTTGGATTTAAGTAGTGAGCAATTGCGAAGATTAGGCGAGTTGGTTAGCGATTATTTTACGTCCATTGAGGGTAAGGGTAGAACACCGACTTTGAGTGTACTGTAGTAAAGTCAATAAAGTTACCGAGAGGGATGCCTACCCGCTAGCCTAGGTGTCATCGATTCTAGTGGCATTTTCGCCCGTAACATTTTTAAGACAATGGCTTTGGCTAAAGACCAAAATTTACGACTATGCAACGGAGCTACTTTATGCATTTTCATTTTTCAAACAACTTTTTAGCTTTTTGCAGGTATTTCAACCGCTAACGTAGTCTCCATGACTCTCCACTCATTCATTAGGTATCCATTTAACATAAGATTTATTCTTCAAAGACATTGCATCAGCAAAAGTTTTAGTCAACCAGGGCTGGGAACAACAATTTTGTTTCTTGAGAATGTGTAACTCCATGCACATGAGGTTTGTTACAGATACTGAAAGAGCAACGTCCAAAGATGAGCATAACTTAGAACAATATCCAGGCTATTGAAAGATTGCAAAGAAATCCGTAAATCACTCCATTTGGCTGACCTAAACACAACAAGATTCTATCAATGTTGTGAACAAGAGGAATTTTGGACAGTAGACGTCATTTCTATTAGACAATGGCCTGACAGAGCTAGTAGAGAAAGAAGTGAAGTTTTATAAGCAAGTGAGTTTGACGTTAGGAAGAGATCTAGAAGACATGGGATTAGGTTAGGGTTACCAGGGAGTCTTACTGGTTCAGAAATCATTTGTATGGGATCACATGCAGTAACAAACGTTTCTGCAATATGGCCAGCCAATTGGTAGTAGATGAGAGTTAAAGCTGATTAGAGTTATGAACATTCAAAATTCCCAGAATTCAGATAAGAGATATCGCAAAATGGAAGCTAAGACAGAAGATACTTTCAAACTAAGATAATCGAAGAAGTCTCGAAAGTTATCAAGTTACAAAGAGAATTTCACAAATTTAAAACGAAAATGTTTAAACCCAGTCACGTCGAACCACAAAATGTTTGCTTGCACGGTACGTAAAGCTCTAACTTTCAATATAAACCTCGAATAATTCTTTTTGAATGTAGACAAGAGCGTTAAGTAAACACAAGTCCAAAATATCAATTCTAACTAAATTATTGGTTCCACCCTCGTAAAATATTACCTAATATTTACGATTACAAACAACGATCCAAAATTGATAATTAAATAACACCCTTCAACGTTAAATTAGTGCGTAAAATTGATTTACAAAGCCCTATGAATTTATTTTAGCCCAAATTGGGTCAAATAAATTTTGAAAACATCAAAGTTCAATAGATGTTAAAGGAAAAGAAAACTTCCAAAGCGTAATGAAACGTTGAAATATTTGTGTTACTAGAAAATATTGAACGCACTCCATATATCCTTCAGTTGGGTGAAATGTTTTCTATATACTTTTGGAGTCAATCTGTACAATTGCAAACATTATTCAATACCAATCAAATGAATATACGTGAATAGTCCATAAACGTGAATAAAGTACCTGGTACTTGATTAAAACTTCTTAAATGTTAAATAAGGCAGCTATTAAACTCTGGTTGGTAGAATTTGTCTTCTACTTGGAAGTATGTAGTTCTAATGCATATTGTCAGAAGTTATTGTGTTTACCGAAAGTTGAGTGTGTTCATCTAAGCCTGTCCCTTACGATAGTTAGTGTATTATCGGTGGGCACATTTGTTAATAGGATCACGATAAAGAAGCGTACCTGTATTTCATGGTGGTTAGGTTGGAAGTTTCTGATGGTTTCTGCGTAGTGCGCCGTATTCTTGACCATAAGCTCGGTTTTCCCGATAAGGATGTAATGATGCCCAACAGATAGTGTGCTATGTGTGACAAGGCGAATTTCTCGAGATCACAATTGGTCTCAGGGGAATTTCTTCCTTGTAGATCTTTGGTAGGCGGTACAGATGCGGAGGTTTGCTGTAGTTTTGGGTGAGCTTAGTTTTCTGGTAATCGAAGAACTCCCTTTGTGCTTTACCAGCGACTGGTACATCCGTCTTTTGATTGACGATATGGGGTCTTTTGGTATTTGATTGTACTCGCCCCAGGCTAGTAGTTGACTCTTACTGCTGTAAGTCTCCATATCCATTACCACAGTCACATTTCCTTTGTCTGCCGGGAGAATTTTAATTGATGAGTCATTCTTAAGGAAAATCACCGGTCTCCTTTCTAGGTTACAGAAGTTAGGTTTGCTTTCCCTAAATGAATTTAGGACTGATATAACCTTACTTCTCTATTCTTTGCTGCTATTTTAATTTCATAGCTGGTTATTCATTAGCTTCTCTAGTTTTTTTTGCTGAATTTCCTTGAGCTTTGCCTAGGTCTGAATATTTCCTTCTGGTAGCCCGTCAAAGCCTTGTTCGTTCACTGGATTTCTAATGGTTTCTCTGATCGCGTTCGAACTGTATCTTCTGAAACAGTGATGTATGATTTTCCTTGACTAACGAATCGCTAGTTCTCTTTGCGATTCGGCTGTGTGATGGAGTTTTGATGTTGAGGCCGGTGCTAACGCGGCGGAGCATACATGCGAGAGAGCAACAGGCCACTCAAAGTGAGAACTTAGAAACACAAGAACAACATCCTCGAATGCGCAACAGAAAGCTTAAGAACCGGAAAGAATGGGATAACACACAGGTCGTGGCAAAGGACGAGAATATAACTCGCCGAAAACTCAAGAGACCATACACATCGCACTAGCAGAATGTTCACTGGCTGTTGTTGTTACGAATATCCAACTGCTATCTCGGTTCTCGAAGACACCAACTCCAATCTTCAAGATGTTTTCCTTTCCAAAAACGGCAACCTCCAAACACTTATTATTATGGTAACTTTTATTAAAATGGTTTTAAATCTTTATGACTGATTTCGTTTAAAATGTATTATTAGTATCCAAGATTTTTGTTAACACAATTTTATTTTAGTTACCGAAAATATAATATTTATTTAAGAGGAATTGTCCGGATAAATAAAACAACTTTTCACCAAATAAAAATGGAATTTAATTTGGTATTTCAGAATTATTTTAAATCGGAAAACATGAAAACAAATTTTCACAAAATCGTGACATCAATTAATCGTACAGCAATAATTTATTAACAACGACAGGTATCGGTGACCGAACTATTTAAATTTTAACCGAAGTTATAAAAACAAGTGCTCTCGAAATTATTCGTACCGTAAACTTTCTCGACGAAAATAAATTAGGTTATGTAAACACGAATTTAGCAACACTGTTTTAATCTTTTCACTTTTGAACAAAAACTGGAGAGAGAATGACTTCCTGAGCTCTTGCTTTTATAGGTTTCTGGTTGCTACAGAAATTTCAATTTTTACAGCCATATTGCAAAATTTACAATGAATGTGATTGGCTAATCAAAATTAAGAATTGTACAAAATGGAATTTTGGCCGTAACTTTCTTATACATGGTCGGAAATGAAATTTAAAACAGAAATGAAAACTATGTGAAATTTCGAATAAAAGGACACCGAATAAGCAATAAATCCTACCACTAATAAACGAAACAACTTAATCTAATCAAAATAAGCTACTAACTATACACACTTACAAGCTACACTAAAATTACTTGAAAATGGAATTCTGAGGACAATTTACATAAGAAAACATATCTTTTAAATTCAAAACATTTACTTTAATGAAAATTTTAAGTTTTGTAAATTTGTCTAGAAATCACCTTAGATTTAATAATTTTGCGGATAAAACGCTGTATCCTTATAAAAACTTATTTATATTGTGAAAGAACATCTATTATTTGCTTTAAGAGCAAAAACTAAATCTAATAATATGGAAAAAGTATAAAATTATGTGAAAAATCTAAAATTTACAACGTAACCATACTTAAATTTTAAATATGAAATAAATTCATATTAAAAATGTTTTAGCACTTTAAATGTTATGTTTAAGGTTTATACAACTTGTCTTTATTGTTCACACTACTTATTTGCAATGCATAATGTTATTTAATCTTGCATTGAAAAATCTCATCGTCTAACACTGTTTTGGGATTTTTACACTATAAATTGTACGGCACTATAAATGTTTGTATGCCAAAATGTTCTAAATGTCTTTCTTGTTGTGAATCATTTATTATAAGTTTTGTCACTAATTCACTAACAAAAATGTGTGCGAAAATTGTCTATACTATCCATATTATAACCCTTTTAACTAAATTTTTGTATTTCCTGCTTTTAAAAACTAAACATACCTTATCCCTAACATAATCCTAACTACATAGTCCATGTTTAAACACCTGTGAAATGTCTACTTGCCAAATTAACTTTGAAAAATTGAATTTTATTGTAAAATTGCACTACTAAAATGACTCTACGAAAATGGTGATATTTAACATCTTTGACAATTTTGGTAGCAACAAATTGCTTTTATGATGAAACCAAACTTAGCAAATGATATTCAGATCAATTTATACCAAATAAATTTATTTTAAACACATCGTGAACCAGATTTATGTAAAATTGTGTCTCGCACTTGTATCGAGCCAGAAATTACCCTTTTATGACCCAAATGTCATGTAAGCTGTCCGATACTTCTATTACCTCTTTCTAAACATCTCAAATTCCCCAATTTAAGAATGAAGATATTTTTGTACAAGAAAATATTAAGTTCTTTAATTGACCTACCTATTAAAATTAAATTTTGAAATAAGAATAACTTATAGAAGTATGAAAATTTTAGATTCATCTAGGCACCTCAATTTTATGTACATATTTACTTGCTACGCTAGGTTCTTCATTTATCAACACCAAATTTTCTTGTATAATGTTTATAACTTCTTGCTTGTAACCAATGTGATTGATATCGAATTGCTCATCCTTTATAATTCTTTCCACCTTCAAATACTGGATATGCGGTTTATATAAATTTAATCTTTTATTGTAGGGCTGTACCCAGTTTAATTCATCTTTACCAATTCTTATCTTCATATGTTGCGCATCGATAATCAATTTTAATTGCTTAATCAAATCCATTCCGATTATTAACTCCATTTTTAAATTGTTAGTTATAAACCATTGTGTTTGAAAATCTGTTCCCTACCTTAGCTTCAGTATGTAGCATCCTATTTATAGTGCTAAGCTTCTTATCCGTTGCTGCCATAACTTCTATTTTGTTTATTCTGATGATCTCATCTTTAAATAAATCGTTATTCTCTACGATGATTTTTCCTGTATTAATGAAATTTCTGATCCGGTATCAACTAATCCTAATAAATTTAAATTCTTAATTCTAATGTTAACGAAAGGTAATAAAATGTTTGCAGTTTCTGGTTCTAAATTTTGTTCAATTTCTAAAAATTCCGTGGATGTTGGTAGTTTGTCTTTACATTGTTGACAAGGAAGCTCGTATTTAAAAATTTTGAACGGTGATCTTGTCAAAGTCCTTTTGTGTGTTCTTTTCTTCGTCTTGGGATGCATGTACGATGGCATTGACCCAACTAATCCTTCCACAACTCGGTTCCTCCTTCTCTTCGTACCTGGATGTTATTCACCCTCCTATTCTGATCATCCACGATCTCTTGGTATGGCCTTCTATTTTCTTTTTGCATATCATTTCTACGATGATCCTTTCCTTCATTCTCTCTATTATTCTGATGCTCCCGTTCATTATCCTTGGCTTGATTGTTGTAATTAAATCTATTCCTATCGTAGCCATTATTATATCCTCCTCGTCTTTGTTGGAAGTTGTTCCTCTCTTCCCGATCTATAATTGCTTTCTCTATTGTTGCCATTCTGGAAATACTCTCTACGATTATCAGCACGATGATATTGATTTTGATAATCTCTCCTGTCATTTCCATAATTCCTATTATAATTGTCTCCTATTTTCCTCTCTTTCGTGCCTGTAATTATATTCCCTTCTGTCATTTCCATAATTCCTAGGGTTAAATTCTCTCTTTTCGTAACTGTTCTGATGCTGTTCGTATGCATCGTATCTTCTTAAAATTGCAGTAGTGATGTTATATTATCTATATTTTGCAGAATAATGTTTTCTGCCACATTATTCTCCAGTTGCCTTGCTAAATATTGGACTATTTCTTGTTCATTCATCGGTGGTGTGAAGTATCTTGCTATTTGGTATTTCTTCATTACATAAATCTCCCTCGAAGTGCCATAGTTTTTGTCATACTTCGCCCTTGAAAATTCTTCCCTTATTACATTTTGTTGGACATCACTCCAATATTGTTTGGTAAATAATTCCTTGAAGTGCTTATAATCGGTACATTGCTCTTGTACTAAATTGTACCATAGTTCGGCATTCCCTTTAAGCATCTTTCTTACCAAACGCATTCTTTGTTTATTGTCCTTGATGTCATTAAAATATTCTTCTATATTTTTCAAAAATAGCATTGGCGATTCTTGCTTCTTGCCTTCAAATTTGTATGGCATCTCTTGATTCCACATGCAATTATCCCAGCCGATTTGAAAATTTCGAGGTGTTTCACGTTCTTTCAACTCTTCTAGGTCATGATCGTGTATTCTTAGTTTATTGCAAATTTCCCCTATCTGTTTCTTGTTCTCATCCTTATTCTTATCCACCTGAAAACATATTTGTTCGTGGATGTCATGTATCCTTCCTACTCTATCATTTATTTCGTTAGAAGCCTCTTCTCTTAGACGGGTTTCAGTTCTAATATTCTTGTCCAACTTTCCTATCTTGTCATCTACCTCTTCCTTATTGTCGATAATCGTTCCCCATAACTTATCATTTTCTCGGTGCATGCTATTGCTTAATTCTTCCTTCGTTTTGTCCATTTTATGCACTAACTTCTCCTTATCGTCCTCCCACTTACTCACTTGTCTATCAATACTTTCTACCAACTTGTTAAATTTTATTTCCATCTTCTCATCTGCTCTACGTATATCCTCCCTTCTATTTTCTTCAAGCTTGTTAAATTTACTGTCGATATTTTCTTCTGCTTTTATTCTATTTTCTTCTAACTTGTTGAATTTAACATCCATTTTTTCATCTGCTTTTATCAGCATCGCTATAATCATGTCCACGTCTAAGGTTTTGCTCTCTTTTACTGGACTTCCCCCTTCTTCTTGTGCTTCAACATTCTTTTCCCCTTCCATCTTTGTAACTAGATCCTGTTTTTTCTCTTTTACCTCAATATCTTTAGGTCCGTAAACTTTTCCTGATCTAGTTACCCTACGATCTTGCATTCACTAGTCGTACTAACTAAATTTGCCCTTTTATAAAAATCCTAACACTAATAAACCCATAAACAATAAACAATAACAAATAACAAATAACAATGAACAATGAACGAAAAATGAAAAACTAAATATCTATAAAATTTTTTTGTCTTTTATATCCAAAATCTTCAAACTAAATCGTGCCCATATTTACTATATTCAAATGGGGATGTATAATAATATAATTGCTTTAATATCAATAATTTCAATATGATAGGTTTCAAATTTGATGTTGTATGTAATAATGAAAGAAGTTATTTATTTTATTTTAAATGTTATTATTGCACAAACTAGCTCAGGGATCTCAAAGGGAAAGGGTTCAAGGATTTAGTTGAAGATAATATATTTTGTATAGAAATATCCTATACTTAATTGAATTTAACGTATAAAATTTGCTCTGAATAAGTTTTGCTTTCTAACGCATGCGTTACTGACTTTAAGTGAAAATAATTAAAACTGTCAAAAATGTCAAATAATTAAGAAATTTTAATGTTTGGATCAAAATGTGAAAATTTAGAAAAAGAAAAGGAAATGATTTGCTTCACAGGTGTTTACACAGGTAAATAATTGAAATTCTTAATTAATAACATAAAACAAATATAGATTGCAGGGAAATACCAATAACAGGGTTATAAAATTTTAAAAACTCACAGATACAATCCTTCCTGTCGATTGAATGATGTCTTCAAACTTCAGCTGGAGGCAGGCAATGTTCACTCGGCTGTTGTTGTTACGAATATCCAACTGCTATCTCGGTTCTCGAAGACACCAACCTTCAATCTTCAAGATGTTTTCTTTTCCAAAAACGGCAACCTCCAAACACTTATTTACTATGGTAACTTTTATTAAAAATGGTTTTAAATCTTTATGACTGATTTCGTTTAAAATGTATTATTAGTATCCAAGATTTTTGTTAACACAATTTTATTTTAGTTACCGAAAATATAATATTTATTTAAGAGGAATTGTCCGGATAAATAAAACAACTTTTCACCAAATAAAAATGGAATTTAATTTGGTATTTCAGAATTATTTTAAATCGGAAAACATGAAAACAAATTTTCACAAAATCGTGACGTCAATTAATCGTACAGCAATAATTTATTAACAACGACAGGTATCGGTGACCGAACTATTTAAATTTTAACCGAAGTTATAAAACAAGTGCTCTCGAAATTATTCGTACCGTAAACTTTCTCGACGAAAATAAATTAGGTTATGTAAACACTAAATTTAGCAACACTGTTTTAATCTTTTCACTTTTGAACAAAAACTGGAGAGAGAATGACTTCCTGAGCTCTTGCTTTTATAGGTTTCTGGTTGCTACAGAAATTTCAATTTTTTACAGCCATATTGCAAAATTTACAATGAATGTGATTGGCTAATCAAAATTAAGAATTGTACAAAATGGAATTTTGGCCGTAACTTTCTTATACATGGTCGGAAATGAAATTTAAAAACAGAAATGAAAACTATGTGAAATTTCGAATAAAAGGACACCGAATAAGCAATAAATCCTACCACTAATAAACGAAACAACTTAATCTAATCAAAATAAGCTACTAACTATACACACTTACAAGCTACACTAAAATTACTTGCGAAAATGGAATTCTGAGGACAATTTACATAAGAAAACATATCTTTTAAATTCAAAACATTTACTTTAATGAAATTTTAAGTTTTTGTAAATTTGTCTAGAAATCACCTTAGATTTAAAATTTTGCGGATAAAACGCTGTATCCTTATAAAAACTTATTTATATTGTGAAAGAACATCTATTATTTGCTTTAAGAGCAAAAACTAAATCTAATAATATGGAAAAAGTATAAAATTATGTGAAAAATCTAAAATTTACAACGTAACCATACTTAAATTTTAAATATGAAATAAATTCATATAAAAAATGTTTTTAGCACTTTAAATGTTATGTTTAAGGTTTTACAACTTGTCTTTATTGTTCACACTACTTATTTGCAATGCATAATGTTATTTAGTCTTGCATTGAAAAATCTCATCGTCTAACACTGTTTTGGGATTTTTACACTATAAATTGTACGGCACTATAAATGTTTGTATGCCAAAATGTTCTAAATGTCTTTCTTGTTGTGAATCATTTATTATAAGTTTTGTCACTAATTCACTAACAAAAATGTGTGCGAAAATTGTCTATACTATCCATATTATAACCCTTTTAACTAAATTTTTGTATTTCCTGCTTTTAAAAACTAAACATACCTTATCCCTAACATAATCCTAACTACATAGTCCATGTTTAAACACCTGTGAAATGTCTACTTGCCAAATTAACTTTGAAAAATTGAATTTTATTGTAAAATTGCACTACTAAAATGACTCTACGAAAATGGTGATATTTAACATCTTTGACAATTTTGGTAGCAACAAATTGCTTTTTATGATGAAACCAAACTTAGCAAATGATATTCAGATCAATTTATACCAAATAAATTTATTTTAAACACATCGTGAACCAGATTTATGTAAAATTGTGTCTCGCACTTGTATCGAGCCAGAAATCACCCCTTTTTCTGACCCAAATGTCATGTAAGCTGCCCGATACTTCCATTACCTCTTTCTAAACATCTCAAAATATATATATATATATATATATATATATATATATATATATATATATATGCGATTCAAATTCGACCACCATCATCGCTTATTATAAGAGATAGGACATTAAATTGAATGCTCTTTAATAATTTAAAAAGAAATCTGAAATAGCTCGAAGCATTTTCGTTTTATGTGAAGAAAACTGAAAACTGTTGTTTTCGTTTTTTAGTTAGAACGTTTTTATTTATAATTATTTTTCAAATCTGTACACACATTTACATTAACCCTTTTTATTCTGTATTCAACTATCTAGCTAGATTTTTTTTATTTGAACCAGAATCATTATTTTTTAACCAACCTCATTTTTTCTTATGGACGCCATACCTGATTTGTAAAAAAAAAACCTATTTTATTGCGAACCCAAAAATGTATCACACTTTGTTTTGCATTATTCTTGGTTTAACAATTTAAGTTTTTGTGATTGGTTTATCTAGTTACGTATAACTTCCAAATTAATAAAAACAAAAGTACGCCATAATAAGACCAACGCGCGACCGGTTTCGTCGTTGTTGCGCGACTTTTCAGGAGCAGGTAGATCTGTCATGGAATATCTCGACTCTGAACGCAAATATGATGGCCACAATAGAAGACGATGTGTGAAAGATATGAGTAGATCCATCTGTAAGCCCAAGAGTGGGTCCTCTCATCAAACTAGTATTATAATTTGATATTCAACAAAATTGTTAAAAAATTGTTAAAATAAACCCACCAGTACGACTTAGCTTTCTTACTGTTCATAGGCGAGAACGTCATAACAAGACCACTGCCCCACCGGTTTCGTCGTTATTGCGACTCGTCAAGAGCGGGTTTATCTGTCATGGAATATTTTGAAAAGGAAAAGGCCACGTATTTAATTCCCTCATCAAGGAGGAGGGCGGGCTGCTTGACCTTTCCAAGCTCCTTCAGCCGCAATCATGGATTCCCAGTATACATACATACGTTATGTATATATGCATGGTGGGATTAAGGATGGGCGTGGTCCGGATAGGATCGGAAGAAACGGAGTTAGGGTTCTGAGGGGAAAATATTACCCCAGTACTCGCCTAAGTAGCCGCATGTTGTGTGCATATACGCAGTGACCCCGCCGCTACATGTGTATGAGAAAAACCCCCTGAAAAAATCTCATACAAGGTAGACGGTAACGGCAATCGGACCCATCACCTCTCGAATGCTAAGCAGGTCGTGTCACCACTACGCTACTAGCTCGGTTCATGGAATATCTCTGAATATGTCTGAACCCAAACATGACCACAAAAGAAGACGATGTGTGAGAGATACGAGTAGCGCCATCTTGTTATGGCGTTCTCGCCTCTGAACAGTAAGAAGGCTAAGTCGTACTGGTGCGCTTATTTTGCCAATTTTGTTAAATTTCAAGTTGTATACGCTTTCTTTTCGAGAAATTTATATTTTCTTATATTTTATATACATTAGTATATTACCAGTTTGATGAGAGGTTCCACTCTTGGAATACCGTTGAATAGTACGAGCTGGAATGCGTTCGAGTAGAACTAAAATTCTATTTCGTAAAACATCCACATTTTAATATTGCTGCTTATAAACGAGAATTTTAATTGACCACCAAAGATAATAACCTAAGGGGGATAAATCGGGCGATTTCGCCGATGATTCAACGATTCATTTATTAGGGAATAGTTCGCTTAAACATTGCCTAATATTAGCTGAATTGTGTGGTGGGGCATCATCCTGTTATCACCATACGCTTTGCACTTTATTAAGTATAATATCATTAAAAAATCTGCTGGGTTCTAAAAAAATTTAGATATCTTTCTGTATTAAAGACTTCCTTGACGGATATACGGACCCATAATTCGGTTATTCCATAAAAACATTGATACCAAATCGTTGCTGATTTCTAATTTGTCTATTCTGTCCAGGATTTCCTATCGACCAGAAATGTTCATTATTCCGATTGCACATCCCTGAATTGGAAAAGTAACTTTCATCAGTCCATATAATCCTGTTTAAAAAACGTCTATCTTCATAAATTCGTTATTGCAGCCAGTTACAAAAACGAAAACGCTTAGTTGCATCTCCAATATGTAATCGCTGGCTAACTTGTATTTTGTAGTGCTCAATATTTGCGTTTTTGAATGCTCTTCAAACTTTAGTTTGTGGTAGTTGAAGATTAGTACATATATCGCGAGTGGACGTCTACGGATTTTCATTTACCTAATTACAAAATACTTTAAGATTATTTTAATGATGAATGTTGAAAAGTTCTGGCTCTTGAAGTATGGCTTCTCTAGTTACTTGACAAATTCTTGTGCCGTAACTGTTTCTAGGTTTTTGAAAACTCACGTATTTTACTAAGTTGCGATGTAATTTTAAAAAGTAAATATGATTTGGTTGTCGCCTCTCTGGATGTTTGCAAATAAGTTAAACATAACATAACATAAACTGTGACATATTTTTGGATTCGCAGAAAAATACGAAAAAAGTTGGTTAAAAAATATGATTCTGATTTGAATAAAAAAAAATCTACTTAGATAGTTGAACGCAGAATAATAAGTGGCAACGAAAGTTTTTTTACAGATTTAAGAAATAATTATAAATAAAATAGTTATAACGAAAAAACTAAAACGACAATTTTCAGTTTTTTTCAGATAAAACACAAACGCATCGAGCTATCTCAAATTATTCAACAGCAATAAATTTAGCAACTTTTCCAAATTTAAACATACATTCTAGCTCTTATAATAAGCGAGCGAGATCCGCATGGTGGCCTTCGAATTTGAATCAGCTTGTATATGAAAACACACACACACACACACACACACACATATATATATATATATATATATATATATATATATATATATATATATATATATATATGTAAGTTCTAAAAAATATGTATCGGAATAGTCAGTGGCTCAGAGGTAAAGGCTTGTAAGTGAAAGGTACCAAAGTTCGAATCTGAGAGTAAAGTGCTTTGGAAAAATCACAATAAATGAATTTCAGTCAAGTACGAAATCAGTCCTCAAGACTAAGCCTGATGACGTAATCAGAGTCCGCTTCCGAAACGTCGCACCATAAAATGAAAAACTATGGAAATAGGTCTATCAATACAACTAGTAAGGTTTAAATGTCACATGATCCTGCTGAGAAGAAATTTCAAACGTAACCAACGAAAAACTGAGCTTTTAGATCTACAGATATTCTACTTGATAAAATATTCAAAGCTAACCTGAACTTTTTATAATCTCACCCGCGCAATACATTAAATGTTTAATGCTACGTAAGATTCTTGATTTGGATTAAAGTCTATTTATATGTATTAAACCATGTGTTAAATATTTATACTGTATTGTATCCTGAGTTTCAAAATATTATTAAATCACGCGCTACCCTACGTTAATTTTAAATATAAATTCCTTCGTGTACGGTACCGATTTTGGTTAATGAACGGATCCTCTAGTGTCGTTCTTGCGGACATAAATTTACATTTAAAATGTTCCAGTAGCGTAACCAAGCTATACTAAAGAAAACCGTGCGTAAAGCGTTATTTACCCAATTTATGTTATTTATATCGTACATGCTTCAATGTTATCTCACTAACCAACTATTACGGCTGTTATCACTTAAAATCAAAAGAACCTCACAAGTACCGACAATGGCGCGCTATTTGACACTAAATTAATCCGGATTTATACTTTATATAGTGCCACAATCTTGTAGACAGTTAGCTATTACCTTGAAACGTATTAAATGGGTGCTAAAACCTCGCATTACGGCAAACTAGCATATATATGAATCTTGCTAATGTTCAATCAGAACCAAGGATAATGTCACTGGATTTACGGTTTACTTCGCATGATGTGGCAAGAAACCCAATTTGCTCGGAGATATCTTTCTTCAACGTTGGGTTGTGAAAGTGATGGAATATGGAATAAAGTTAATGACCAAGTTGGCATGCAAAGATCTATCTCTGTTCGTTCGGATGGTCTAAAATCGTTATATGCTGTGGAAAAAGATGCTAGATTATGTAAATCACCTCATTAACATTTTTTTTAATTCTTCTAGGTTATCGGTTGGGTTGCAAAAGTTTTTGTTTTATTTATATTATTTTCCTTCTTGGAATACCTAAAAATGTATTTCTCTATTCTTTATTCTATTCTACTGATTGGAAGTTGCTTCAATCATTTATCATCTTTTGCTCGACTAGTTTCTTCAGGTTTAAGTTTAACTCTCACCTCAGTTTTGTCGTGGGATTCCATTTCAGTTTAGAATGAATCGGGTTTAAGGTTTTACGGCTATTTGCCTTGAGCGAAATATTTTACTTCAATTTGTCATTTGTAATTTTTTTCCTCCTCCTTTCTAAAGTCCTCAATCATGTAAGAGTTTGTGAGAATAAATTGTCTCGCCTTTTACTTTCTCAGTGACAAAATCTCTGTTAAGCAAACAGTATTTAAAGCATGTTACTATTTAGACGTATCTGATGGCAAACCACTGGATCTTAGAGAATGACTTTTATAAAATCAAAATGACATAAAAAATAAAATTTTTAATATATTACAAAACATTTCAATTGAGCATTTTTCTTTCTATTCTTTCAGTCCGTAAAAATTGCAAGTCAGTATGTAATGGAGAGTAATGAATTAAATGTATTTGCAAAAAAAGGGAATAATACAATTGTTCAACAAAATAAGCAACCCATGTTAAGTAAAGGAAAATTTGGAAGAATTTTGGGATTCTTTAATCAATTTTCACCTGAATATTCGCATAAAATAGAATACAAAAAATTCCAAGACGGTGAAAGGCAAAACAGATGCAAATGTCAAGACGACCAAGAAAATGTTGCTAATAAAGGTACAAGTGTTCATAAAATATTTTTCAATACATACTTTTTTTTTAGAAAATTTTAGCGAAAATAACATAACAAGAATGTTAGATAAAATTGATTCACGATCGATTAGTAAACAACAAAGAGAAGAATGGCATATTTTGAATAATTCGCAAAATTCCTCTCACAAACCAAGCCCAGTAAATCATAGTTCTCGTAACAGCGTCAGTTCTTTAAAATCTATCGAAGTTAGTCCAACAAATTTATTTTTATCATCTCAGATACAGTTTAGTGATGGCTCTCTAAACAAAAGTCTTTTTACTGACATAAATGATGACTCTCAAGGTTATTTGCTTAATGTGATTAAAAGTTTACCAAAACTTTTGGAAAGAGATAATCGAACGGCGGAAAATTCATATCAAGAGAATAAGAATTTCCAAAATCGAATTAAATGTGCGCAAAACATTAACACGAATGGCCCAATTGATAAGTTTAATACAGAACTGAAAGGTGAAATAAAAAATGTTTCTGAAGTAAGAAAATGGAAATCCAGTATTCCTAAATACAAACATACATTACCAATTAAAAAAGCAATATCATTAAATCAAAACGACGTAGCTCTGTTGTTAGACAGTACCGCAACTATTGACGAAGCGATACAAGAAGCTGGACATAAATTACAACATGTAGCTGTTTGTCAACAAGAGTTATCTTATGACCCGTGTTTTAGTGACACATCAAAGAAACATAATCTGGCTTGTTCCGATGATGATTTTTCAAAATCCGGTGTGGTTTATTTAAAGGTTCCTGTAAATAAAATAAAACCATGTCTGGTTGATTTGGTGATTGGAGGAGACAATTACGAAACTTTGAATACCATAATGCAAATACCAGAAAATGAAGTTTCCAGTGAAAGTTCAAGCTCAGATTGCGTGATAAAAGTAGAATCACCCAAAACGGAAAAAGATAAAGCTAAATCCAAAAAAGATAAAAAGGAGTCAACCAAAAAAACGAAAAACAAGAAAAGTGATAGTTCTGTAGCATTTAAAGAGAGTAAAGTAAATTTAAAGAAAAAACGTGCAATAAACGCAATATTTGTACCAGATACAGATCAAAGCAGTTCTTACAGCGTAAAAAAGAAAATGTCTGGTGATAGTGTAATTATATGTGATGCATTTACGAATACATCTTCTCTTAATTTGTGTTTGGGCTGCTTCAAAACTAACTTGTGCCCGCAATGTAACTTGCACTCTGTTTCTTCCTATACGTATTCCCATAAACAATTGCCAAACAGACGCAAGGAAATTGCATGTCGACAAAGCCCACATTATGGTAGCAATTTTGACTTTAAAGATACGTGTCATCTTAAACGTTTACCATCTCGAGGTGATGAAATGACCAATACCGGAAGTTGCCTGTCTTTATTGTCCAAGTGTTCTTTGAGGCGGCCAAGTAATGCATCGTTGAATGTACGTAGTTATGGTGAATCATGTTGTAAATGCACAAATAATCAATTAGGAATGAAACGTATTTCAACTGCCGTCCAAACACAAAGCTACCAACAGGATACATTATGTAGTTGTTCCAGTAACCAAACAGAACCAGCAAAAACCGTGGTAGCAAGTACTTCAACTAGTATTTCCCGATTCCCTGTTCAAAGAAAATCAGTAGCAATTGGAACAAGTTGTAGTACCAAGTCATTACCTCACTACACCGAGTCACCGGATCCAAATACAAGTAAACAGTTTAGGTGCTTGGGTAAAGTAATACCTGGTAAAATTTGTAGCGAACACCGACAATATCAGGAAGCAGATAAAACTAAAGGCAAGTTACAAATACTTTCCCAAAATAGCATTTGCCAGTCTCGTTTGCAGAATAACATACTACTTGATTTACCATCTCATAAACTAAAGTGCGCATGTGCTACTAGCACACTGAGGACAAAAGTATCTATAACTGATGAAGTAATACAAGGTTTAATGAAAAAAATTGCTATTTTGGAACAAACAATTAATAATGCTACAATACAAAAAACTGGTTGTCGGCATATATTTAGATGCAAAAAGCATTCAGTACCTGAAGATCCTCAGATACCAGCTCAAAAAGGTTATATCCGTAATAAATGTAAAAGACCAAAAAAGACTGATTCAGAGCTATTGCGAGATGTTGCTGAAGATTTTCAACGCGCTATAAATAAAATGAATGATATTGCTAAGCGCCCACTTTTTCCGCACTAGAACACCCGTGAACAAAACCATAAATTGTAATCGTTTGGATAAGTCGAGCTTCAGTTAGTCCATCATCACTTCCTTTTATTAAGCCATCATACTACAGATGCAGACACCAAACCGTAATTCAATAGAAACTGTATTTCGATTGCGCATTTGTATGGTGGTTACACCGTGAGGAATGCTTTAGATTAAAACGGTATACATCTGTAACCCTTAATATTTACAAAACCCTGAACAATATTCACGAAGTACGTTATTTACCTTCATAATGTGGAAAGTACGCACTGATACAATGGATGCGAGAACGCTCAGGTGTTATGCAACTTGTGCATATAGTAATACTTCAAATGTATTTCATTGTATCTACTTTAAAGAAAATTATTAGAGCGGAGTCACTACTATCTTTTCTTTACATTTAATACAGTTGTTTAGGATAACTCTTGACCTTGACTTTGTTTAGAACAGTTTAATTAGACAAGGTGGCGCCAATTACACTTTATGGGCCCTAGCTAGGACAGGTGAGAAAGGTTACGTTGTTAACGTATTCGAGCATCGATGACTTTTGTATTCCGGTCTTGACACCGTTTTATCCCAAAACATTTACTAGTGTGACGTTGATTCTAGTAAACTATTGATTCATTTTTATATTATTAAAAATTCTCGCAAATGTATTTTAGATGTTTACAATTTTTATACTTGCTTTCACAATCTTTATCACTTAGGTTATTTTGTACATGCTGCCAGTACCTTTCGTATTATTCAATAAACATTTACTTTCATCATCGCTAAAGTATGGCCGAATACAAACTATTACCTCGTTCAATCGTGATACGAGAAAATGAAAGGAAGTTGTATACTTCTTTCTAGTTTCGCTTTGTGCCACTTTTCGCTTTTGCGGTCACTTCGTCATTTGTTTTCTACTTTATTACATTATTACATATTACATTATTTTACATTATTTTAAATGTGTCAAGTGTGTAAGCGGGAAGCGGAGGAAAAGGAAACGGTTATCTCCTCACCTGTAGGTAGTTAAGCAAACCGTCTAGCTCAATGTCGGTTCGGGCGGAGTTGAGAGATAAGAGATGTTAATGCCGACGCCAGAAGCCGCTCCCCTTTAGTGCAAACAGACCCCACTATCCCGACTTCTGAATAGTGATAGGGAAAGAGGCGAGTAGGGAAAACAGGAAAGGAACACACCAAGGGAAGGGAAATAAGAGACCACTGTAGTGTAACTAGCAAAATATAATATAACCAGCCAAAAGAAACAAAAATAAATAGGTGTAGGTACTACTCCACTCAAAAAGTATATTTAAGAGAACAAAAAAATATTTCTATCTAAATTATTCAACTAAAATATATCGTGGAATATAGGAAATAAAATTTGACTAAATAAATAAAATGTCGGCCACTACGGTTATTAACCAGAAAAAAAATCAATGATAACGTTCGCAAGTTGATCAGGTTCGGTTAGCTTTGAACCTACTCAATGATTAATTTTTAAACACAAAATAAAATCTAAAATATAAACGTTTCCCTTCATACAATGAAAGATCTTTCATTGTGTTGACCTGAAAGAAAAACATAAACAGTAACGCTAGCACGGCGTCCGAAAATACTCAAACGTAATAAACTGTACTATGCTGCAGTTATACAACATCCAAAAACAACCGTAGGTATAATTGAGAAACTTGTTAAACCTAAATTAAAGTACAAATGGCCCTTCGGCAGAACAGTTCAGTTTGCCTCTTTTTTTTTAGTGACAAAATAAACTACAGGAAAAGAAGACTAACACTGGCAACTGAACTTTCCCTCCAAATATAAACAGTAAAATGTTTGATTTAGAATATAAAAAAAAAACTTTACTGAATTCGTTCCACTATTCCAGGTATCAGACCCAGTATGTATTAAACAAAGTTACAGATATGGCACAAACAAGTAATACCAAAAATTTACAGGTATATAACCTTTGAGCTAGGTGGCAGTGAACATTAAACCAAAAGGATAACTAAAAAAAATACAGGAGCTATTATCTCTTATGACGCAATTTCTATTGCGCAACTCCACAGTAACAAAACTAAAATGGTAGCTAATTCCGAATGGTACGGTTGTGGTTTCTAATTTATCAAAAATTTAAAGCTAGTAATGAATATTGTAAATAGAAAAGTTACTAAAAACACCTAAACATAAAATCGACAAATGTTTTAGCAATTTGTGAATCGTTAACAAATACCAGTATAATTTTGGTCAATTACGTTGACTAAATTTGAACTTCATATAAAGTAAGTATGATAATATTGTAATTCTACTAATTAAGTCGCTATTATTATTTTATAGTGAAAGAAATATCACTGTCGAGTAATCTCAATATAACGTGACGATAAAGTATGTACTTAAATTCATGTGATAGATAACAATAACACTCTGACCTTTGTTCGTAGGGGTTAAAGGATTACCCTAATGTAGTTACAGCACAGAAGGTGGTGCAGCCGAATCCAAAGAGCAAAATGAAGATATCAGTTGAGCGTTCACAAAAGGTGTAGCGAATTGAACATGCAGAGGAATTGTGGAAGCTAAATTCCAATCGTTAACATCCAGATATTTAGAGATAACTAGTAATTGCTAAACCATTAGATTATAACCATTACGTGATAAAAGGATAAGGTAGGTAAGTATTACATAAAACGAAGATTACATTAATTACCCCTTTTGTTGTAGACGAGCACATTACAATGGTATGGATTGTTTTCCGTAGTCGATCGAAAGGATCAGTAGTTTGTTTAGGGGTGGTATGCCTTCAAACGCTAACAAAGAAAGTTACGTTTCACTAATAAGAAAGAAAAATCTATGTCATCTTGCTCAAATTTTAGCAACTAGAACATTTCTTTAAAACTGCAGTTAAATGCGAGCAACAAAGTTGGTACGGAGAGTGTAGAGAAAACCAACTATGCTTTGTCGTAGTTATTTCTCCTAGATTATACCCGAATAATCGTTATTAGAAATTTTCCAGAAGAAATGTTGAAACTTTCTAGCGTTTCTAAGATGGCGATCGGCAGAAGGAAGAGAAAAGTGTTATCAATCCTTTTTCAACAAAAAATTGTTATATAGATCGCTCTTGTATCGATAAAAGTTTCAATAAAGAAAGTTCTAAATTATTGTATTTTTCATGTCGCCATCGGGCAAAAATTATTATATGCTATTAAACAAGTAAATACCTAAGTTACATTATGTTATTGGAGTATAGAGGGCGTACAAGTGTACTTACGATTACATTTATGTTGGCGAAATTTAGCACGTTACAAATGCCAAACTGTTCTCCGATTGCTATAGGAATTTCTCGTACAAAATAATTAAATACTAATCTCCCATTTACACAAGAAGAAAAGTTCCAATAAACCCCTTCATTTCAGAATTACAGGGTGTCTTAGTTGGTAAAAAAACTGTTTGCGATAATTCAATAACAACTGAACATGTAGGCATGAGACCCAGAAAACTAAGTTTGCATAATGAAATAGTTATTTGTATTACAAGGAAAGAAAAATATTATTTTTCTTTACGAATCGCGATCTTTCTAATCAAGGCGCAGCCAAGGTTAGAAAAGCGATGAGTAAAGAAGAACCTACCTTTCTATAAGAATAATACATAAAATTGAAATAGATCACATTTTAAAAGAAATTATTTAAAAAATACATGACAAGCGCGAGAATCAAATTCCCGTTTCCATCACTGCAGTAACTAAACAAAAATAGGTAAACAAAAATTTTGACAAGTGTTATGGCGAGAAAATGGAAATAAATAATGAAAATCATCCTGAAATATTGGCATTAGCGCTTGAAGCTGTTGCTAGTTTATTACCCTTAAAATTACTAGATAAATGTGAGAATACTTACAATATTTTCAATTCTTGGAGGATTTCCAAGAATCCAAGAACGTAAGGGATATCGATGAAGAAGTTATGCTTGCTTTTCTTCATGAAAAGGGTATTTATTTATATTAAGTTTAATCTTTATATTTGATTACAGACTGAAAGACTAAAATCTTCCACGCTGTGGTCGACGTATTCCATGTTGAAAAGTACGTTGAGAGTAAAAGAAAACGTTGATATATCGAATTATGAGAAGTTACATTTATATTTAGAGCGCCAAAGTGAGGAATATGAAGTAAAAAATAAAAAATTCTATCGCATGATGATGTGTCAGAATTTTTGACAGAAGCTCCTGACGATACTTTTATTATGATTAAAGTGGCGTTAATTTTCGGTCTGTATGTGCCATGTCGTAGTGAGGAGCTAAGGAAGTTAAATGTGAAGAATATCGAGGACACCGCAGATGTTGGCCCAGAACGTACTGAATTATAGTTGGCTCTTATTCTTAAGCTATAAATCTCGTTGTTTTCCAAAAACCGACTCCGAACGATTTGATATGTATCATTTTTTCAACATCTTCGTTAACACTTTTACTAAAAATCCCATTACGTTTGAAAGCATCCATGTTGGTATTTATTTTGCGAAATCGGTGCTGTTTATGACTTCAGAATAAGATTACCCTTTTCAAGAAAAAACTTCAAAAAATCTAAGTTAATCCACATATTTAGGAAAATGGCAGTAACATTTAAGTTAGGGTCGTTGAAGTATCAGACAATCCTAGAAACTGGAATATTTTTGAAATATGATAGTTGAAATATGAGAGTTCCATTAGTTACCGCAGTTTTTTCTATTCTGGGACACCCTGTATATTTCCTAATTGCTAAATATTGCATGCACCCTGTGAAATCCAGTGGGTTCTAAAAATATGTCTATTCTTGACACTTAAATTTAAGCTGGTACCTGTCGCTCTAGTGCTTTAAAGTGTAAGGTGTAGGAAGCTCCTGTGCTAAAGCCATAATAAAAGAGGTTCGTTTTGCAGAAAGATTCTTGAATGTTGTTTTTCCCTTAAGAAACAGTGAAGGTTTAATCTGTACGTAAGGTGTGTCAAATACTACATTATGCCTTTGCTTGACCATTTTATGCCAAGTTATACTTGCGACGTTTGGCGGACTCATAAGGCCCTTTAGATACTAGTTAGTAGCTAAAGGTGTCTGTTTTACACAAAACAATCGCTTTTATTCTCAAATTTCTGCCGTTGTTCAATCCTAGATTAAACAACTGATTCAATATAAAGCACAATCTTGAAATTAACACAATTTCGTTTACAAATATAACACAAAATGTGGTTATTGTGTTACATTACTACGCAGGCCCCCCGCGAGGCTCAGGGCCGGGCGTGTGCATATCCGTTTGTTGTGCCCCCATTATTTCAAACTTCAATAAGGAAATGATAAACTAATATGTGATATTTTATTTATTCATATTTTTTTATCATAAAACTGCCTGTATATTTTTCAGCTTTGCTTGCAAAGTACAAAAAAAAACAATACTGAAGGTAAACAATATCTAAGTAAAAATAGCGACAAAAGTACCTACTTAATTATATTAACAAAATTAAAAGACTAAACTTTTCGACATTTGGTCTCAGCGAATTGTTTTATTACGCTCTCTGTATCAATGGAGTCTAAACCCTCGTGCTCTATGGCTAAAATGGCCATGCCGGATAGTATTTCCTGAGAAACAGTGGATTTAAAAAATTTTGTTATTATTTTTAATTTTGAAAATGAACGCTCACCTGTGGCCCCTGATACGGGTAAAGTCAAAAGAATTCTCAAATAAATTGACAAATTAGGAAAAGTGGATAAAAGATTGTTATCGAAAATATATGGTAACATATGATGGGAATTTTGAGAGTCAGTAGGTAAAGAAAAAAAGCTTAAATAAATTTATTTCGTTAAATAAGTCAGTACCATCAATATCAGATTCCTGTCTGACCTCATTTGTCAGTTTTATGTGCAAATTTTTGCGGTGTTTTAACAAGTCTTCTTCAGGCATACTAAAGATACTTGAAAAAATTCAAATGTGTCATTATAACTAGACATAAGCTCAAATCGCTCATTCAAGGACATCAGTTTGATCAATAATTCTATAAAAAACAATTAATTTTAAAATTTTGTTTCGGATCGCCTATTGGCTCATCAGCATGCTCATAATCAAATAATTTTGATTTAATCCGTCAACGAATAGTATGTATAGGTAGAAAATTTGCTTCTATTTCTAAACTTGTTGCAATATCCGCAGCTTTACCAAGAATTTTTTTAAAGTTACTACCACAACGGTAGTCTTTTAAATACTGCACTAAATTTTTTAAGTAATCTAGAGATGCTTTAATATTCGTAGAAGGATATTGCAACGTTTTACTCAACACATTGATTTTAAGTAAAACATCATGTCAAATAATAACAGAAGTTACAAATTTATAACACTGAATATTTGCTAGTAGTGGCGAAACTTTGTGAGTTGCTTTACAATTAAAGGAGGTATCTTCGCCTATTTTTAAAAGAGCATTACACACATTTTCTAAATAGAATCTTAAAGGTTTAATAGCATCTATCCTGCTTGACCACCTTGTGTTACACAAAGGTTTAAGGTTCAAAACTGACAAACATTTTATAATAACTTTCCACCTTTTAGTCGAAGAAAAAAATACATATTAATCTGGAATTAAGATCGGAAATTCGTTTCTGCAAACTAATATGTTTGCTGCGCATATTTGCGCCGTTGTCATAACCTTGGCCGCGCATATTATACACGTTTAGGTTTAAGGTTTGAAGCATATCAAACACAACTGACTTAGACCTTCCCCAGTTGAATTGGAATGAGATAAAAAGAAATAAAACTCTCTTTTAGCTCAACCTTATTTCTTAATATTTCTTTGCTCGGTATGGCTTACATCTGGTGTACAATCCAATATAATTGATATAATTGAAAAATATTTTGCCGCTCGAATTAGTTCCAGAGTATTTTCTTTCGTGTAGGAAGATATTAAGCTTATAAAGTCATTTTGGGTTTGTTCTCCCAGATAATGTGGCATTCTCTCTAAAAGGCTTTGAGATTTTCTTACACGATTTACGGGTTCACTCATAATAGGGTCTAATCAAATCTATGTGTCTGTTAACAACAATAAAATATTTAATTTTTTAGACAATTAAGAAGATAGTTAAAATGTTAAATTCATCCGGCATTTGACAACGCAATTAGTGAAAGAATTGCCCAATGAATACAAGCCTTAAAGAATTAACTAAAAAACTTCAACCCCCGGTGGTTAGGATACCTAATCCTAAAACAAATTAGGAAATTTATAAGTAAGAATCATTTCTGACACAGTTAAGCAGTGAACGATTGATTGTTCTGTGAAGGTTCCATTGGTAGTATTGTAAACTTTGATTGGGCCGTAAAGACAATCAATTCCAACCGTTACCTTTCATTGTACCCTAGTTAAGACAATAGAGTAAGACTTAGTAGGGAAAGCTTAGATAAGGTACCTATTTTTTGTGCGTTGCTTAATTGCGGCAGTCATTATACAGTTAATATGGAAAATTTGTTAATCATTCAAGTTTTTCTTTTAAGTGAGCTACAATAATCCTTACCTAACAATTTTATTGTGAAACTTAAACTATCAGCTTAGGTGTTGCAGATTAACAACGCTTTATTGGATGTCTTTATTTTTTCATGTGTATAGTTACACGAAGAATTGACATAATGTCTTTATTTATTCTGGACAAGTCGATTACAAAATTTGTATCGCTGATTTAATCAGACATACGGTCTTGATCTTAAATACAGTGAACGTTATTTATGTTTCTATGACGTAAATAAAAAAAATAAAGAAGAAAAATACGATTTTAATCAAGGAGATACATACTTTCATTCGATTAAATACATATTATCATGATAAAAATTGCAATCAGTGAGAGGAAATATAATTTATAAAATAGATACAGATCATTACGCTTGTTTTAACTTTGAGATAGTGATTTTGTCGTTAAAAATTAATAAACTTAATCACTATTTTCAAAATTGGATAATATTTTTTTGACAACTGTAAACATTAATGTGAGGGTAAATCGAAGGTTTACAGATAACGTCTTACTATACTCTGCTCCACTTTATTTTGCATTAGAGCAGGCCATGGAAATTTAGACAATGCGATAGCATTGTCAAAAGAACAAAAAGACATCACCATACCTTTAGTTTTGAAAATTGTAGGTTACATTTCTAAAAAATCAAACTAATGCAGCGTTGCAACATTTACACGAAAATCGTTGAATCTCGAGTAACCTATTTAACAAAAGTGCATTTTAGTTTGGAGACTTTGAACGTCTATGACCTACATGAAACGTAAATTGTACATTCTTTACATTGGTTATAAATGACAACATCGTATGATCTAATACAATGAGATGTTTTGTTAACCAAATCTGCGCAATAACTAATAAGAATGCCTTCTCTTTTTTAACTCTTCCAAAATGAAAAACATGGGAGAAATATGCCGGAAATCCAGAGCGCAATTTCACATATAAACCAATGTGAAGACTTGCTCTCGTGATAAAATGTATATGGAAACTTATCTCTTCGATCGCAAAGTCAATAGGTAAGCAGAAGATGAATACGTGTCTATTTAATTAAACCTATCCAGGACATCCACAGCGCTTTTTCATAAATAATCCAACGTAAAGATTTGCTTTCGTGATCAAACCTGCTGCGTCATTCTTTACTTTACTGTTCCGTGTATATGAAAGCAAATAACAAGAAATATATCAACTTCAGTCGTAGTTAAGAATTGACCAGAGGATTGTCGCTTTCGTATCCAAGGACAAGACTTGACGGAAACCAAATATTTAAATGTACTTTTACTAAAATTTCGATGTCAAACAGTCTGGTCTTATTCCAACTGCATTATGTTACCATCTGAATCGGATTCTCGTAGTACTATAATAGAAAGTGGGATATATTCAAACGAAAAATTTACCACTTTATTCAATCATTTGAAATAATCTTTCCGTGTGAGAACCAAAATTTCGCCACATTGTAGGAGAACATTTAGATAAAGCCTCAAGCCATACTTTCTGAACCCTATCTTTTGATGGAGGTTTAGAATTTATTTGCTTATTGTAATAATTTTACAAAAATCCCATGTCGTATCAATATCATTATATTGACCGTGGTAAACAGGTAATCGTAGAACTTCTGTTACGTGCATAAAGGTGTCGCTGTGCCAAAGGTAAAAGGTGAGCCGTAACTGCGAATAAGGATTAAGTCGAAAGGCTCGGTCAGTTAGTTAGGCACTTGTACACGAGGGCGTGTGACTGACGGAGAAACACATATAAGAACAAAAAGTCACCGCTTGATTTAAATTTATATCACCCTAAACCAAGAAAAAGGTTACGACACAAATAAGAGGTACGTTACAGTTAAAAAAATACGGTGGACGCAGTCCAGGAAGAAAATAGACCCGGTTGAGAACAAAATCCTATACCGCAGTAATCAAAAAACAACTACTGGTCTAATTGTTGAAATAATCTATACCAAATATAAGTAACTAAATCTTTATAAAGCTCCGCTAATATAGCTAGATAATTGCATCAATTGTAAAGTTAAATAATTATTAGAACAATCGGTATCGTAAGTCTGGATAGCTACAATATTACTAAACAAACCGAGAATTTTTATCAGTATACACTGATTTACCCAATCGTTGTAATAGCGGAATGGGACAACTCGCCGTGGCCGATTGGCCTTCGCCGATTGGCGGTCGACGATTCGCCGGCGGCCGATTCGCCGCCGAGACGATTTGTCGGTGAGACGATTCGCCGGCGTTCGATTCGCTGTCGGCAAATAAACTTCCAAGTAAATAAAACATTAAAATCAATTTATGTTTTTATTCAAAACCATGTATTTATTGGTTTAGTAGAAGTATTAAGTTTTAAAATTCTTTATAACTATCATCTGAGGACAAATGGAACATTAATGACATCACATTAACTAAGATAAGTAAGTTGATATGTTCTGCTAATTTCTGTAACTTAAAAATAAGGAATCGTTGAGACTAATTAGTTATAACGATAATTTATTATACATTAAAGAGTAAAATTAATATTTATGTTTATATCATAATAATTTCTAATTTCTGTAACTTAAAAGTAAGGAAATCGGTGAGACTAATTAGTTATAACGATAATTTATTATACATCAAAGAGTAAAACTAATATTTTTGTTTACATCATATAATTATGAGCTAAACCTCTAATATATTCTAACATTTCAGTGTCGTTAAATCGCTTAACTAACGACAATATGCGCTCGTGGGCATCCCTATATTTTCTTAACTTTACAGGCCAGTGATTACCAGCCACCAGTTGCTCGTAGTACGCATCTCTCCCCTTTTGCTCTTTGCGTATCACATTTATAACTTTCCAAATTGTTGGATGCTGCATACCCAGTTCAAGTTGGAGTTTTTTGTGTGCCGCCTCCGCAAGATTATTCCTCCGATTGTCTCCATTCAAAGTACTATCGTAAAGATTCCACATTTCATGGAGGAAACGGGGTGGACGCTTACCATTTCCTCGTTTATAATTGATCATTACATTACCCAGTATCAAAAATTACGAAATATCTATACATACCTATTTCTGCGGCCTACATAATTATCTTCAAACCAATCCAAAAGCGGTTGCAGCTCTTCGGGAAAGTCGTCCGATAATAAATCAATAGCTTCGTCCAAATTTGGAATGGGCACAAACGCTTTCTCATATTGTGAGTTAAATGGAAAAAAACACCCGTATATGTTTACGCAGTTTTTCATAGCGTTAAAGGCTGCATGTTCAAAGTCACAGTGAATTGCTTTGAGCTGTAATTTTGGAACCAACCCTTTTAATAATCGGAACATTTCGTTGTACGTAGCCCGTCGTTTATTTGGTAAAAGCGCAAACAATATTGGGTGTACGCCATTATTTTTAGCAACCATTAAAGTGTAAACTTGCGTAAATAATGGAGGTGCTATAGAAAATGTCCTATCAGCGTACCATACACTTGAGGTGTCCAAATGTCGAAGCCAACTTTGTCTTCCAAAAGTCATAATTCTATTGGGTCCTTCGCTATCTGCCAGTGGAAAATTTTCTTGAATGCCAGGTTGCACATCGTAAATTTTATAACACTCTGGTAATATTAGGTGATCAAGATCTATAGGATTTGGGGGTGCAGCAACTATTTTTTTAAGGCGTAGTTATTTGGAAGCCTAGCTTGTGCTGCTTGTGATGCATTCGTTTATCACCTTGTAACAAGTGCTCTACGTTTAGATGCTATATGTATTGCGCCCTCTGGTTTGGTAACCCAACGCGGTTTTATTTTGCTTCGGCTTTGCTCAATCGTGTTTATAATTTATTTTATAAACGGGGTGTGGTTCGTATTAAGTACTGGATAGGCTTAACACTGTCACCTTAAATAAATTTCTTAAGCGGTTTATAACGTATATTTAAATAAAGTTAACAATATTATAAAAAGTAATTAACATCAACTCAAAATGTATTGGGACTTCTTGGACCTGGCGGCTCCTCACTCTCGTTCTCCTGGTGGGCGGCTAGTTACTGTGTGCGTAGTCGCTTCTGTGAACAGAGATATTCTTTTAATCTACTCCTTACCTAATACGTAAAATTTATGTTACGGTCCTGTATTTACAGAAGCGAGAGTGTTATCCTTGATACCGTTTTTGGTCGAAGGCGCCAGCGCAATGAACTCGAGTCGTTGCGGGGACTGATAAAATCAATATCGTGCTTATACTTTAGTAACTCTGGAGCGCTGAAGTGAGTATGTCCTACTCCCGGGAAATAATACACGCGAAATGCGCGTATGCAAATGCGAGGTCTCGGGACTGTCTTTCTTTAATTATAACCGGTTTGATTAGGCAATTAGATTATTTATCTAACAGAATTTATTACGGATTTTCATACTAAGTCTAATTATCTACAATCAATCAAGGGAACAAAATACTTGATATTAAAACTACTCTAAAACGACTTTAATAGGTTTAAGGTAAATATTGGATAATTTACGTACTATCTAATCTATTTACAAACGATATCACACCAGGTGTTTGCGATGGTTATATTGACTACAAATTTATACAACCGATTTCGGGTGTACTCTCCTGCGGTTAAAGACACCGTGTACGGTTATTGTGTTTGTCTGTATGTATTGTAGGTGTGAGTTTCGAGCGGGATCTCAGTAATACTCAGAAGACCTAGGCGATGGCCTGTCTTAACTGGATAGACTAAGAGAAAGGTCGTAGGTCTTTACAGCAATGTAACAACCCTTCACCCTCAAGTGTTTGCGGGGTGACGTCGGGGGTTACTCCTGCGTGACCCTCTAAGTGTTAGTGTACTTTGTATTGGCGAGTGACGACGGGATCTACCCTTCGTGGCACTCTAGGTGTTAGTGTACTTGGTATAACTCCTGGAGACTCAGCCCGGCGTTATTTACGGTCTGTAGTGTTTGATTGTAAATTGTCAGATTCTATAACTTTACAACTTACGTGTCTATCAATGGCAGTACAGGATTAAACTTTAGGTTGCCCGGTGCGAGGTGGTGCGCGTTATCACACGATCGCGATGGACTCTTCGACGGTGAATAACAGGTAGGTGCTTCCACGAAGCAAATGGGGCGGCGGAGGCTACTGGTTTCTGGAACGGCTTGACTTGAATCTACTTCGATTCATTTCTTTTTTACGGTTATTAGCAGGTCGGTGCTTACACGAAGCGAACGGGGCGGCTGGATATCGGCTTGACTTGAATCTACTTCGATTCATTCCTTTTTTTACACGCGTCGCGGGTTTATAAAGGTGCATCTGTGGGCGGCTTCGCGGCTACCGTGCGGGGAATGCTGTTCTGCGATTGGTTGTAATCGTTCTGACGTGCAAAAACTTACGGGTTTTTAGAAATACACGTCAGCGGTGATTAATAAATTACTCGTTGTGCAATATCGCGTAAACTTTTGAAATTTTAGATATAGGATGGTCCGCAAATAATTTATGCTAAAAAACATACGTAAAGGACGCTGGTTCTTTACAACCTATAACAGAGAATATAAATATATGAATATTGAGATAACAATATTAAATTAATTAATAATAACAAATAATTACCTGCGCCGTGCCTTCCATTGCTTCCTCGGCACGTTTCTTCACATTCGTCACTACCCATGCAACTTCCACATCAACCGCTGAGGAGTCACAACAGTGCCTGTTGATTTCTTTAATAATTTCACCGTTTCTAGTGTGGGCCCCAGTTTTACATAATTTTCTTTTCTCGCATCTCCAAAACTTAACACTGTCATCACTTTTACTACTCGAATCGAATACATAAATGAAACCATTCAAACTGAATTTTTCCTTTCCTCTTTCAGACATAATATAGTGGGGTTGTGTAGTTGTAGAAAGTGGTAGAATATTTCAGTTCTGGCGGAGAACATCCCTGTATATTTTTTGGCACGTATACCTTTCAATTGTTCATCCGGGTTATTATCGCAACGAGCTGCATTAGTTGCAATTAAGATCTGTGTATAGCTCGCTTCATCTTCGCCAGTTATTAGACGTTTATCTGGTTCATTCATGATTATTAGGTCATAGAGACCGCTCGTACCACTGTATCAAACTCCCTTAATAACCAAATCCTTTCCATCTATTTTTACTGATGTCTTGCCTATTGCCCACTTATTGGTGGAAATGTCGTAAAGAATTCCATTAGTGGTATCAATTGCATTCGATGAAATGCTTCGCATGCGCTCTACGTATATTCGTGGTAATGGATCATATTGTTCCAGAAATTCTCGCGAGGCAGAGGTATTGAGTGACATAGAATCCGTCGTAGTCGCTACACGTTCTTCTTCCACTCAGGAACGATGGTGTCTCTTGACGCAGACGATTTTTTTGAAAATACGAAAGTCGAGCGAATGGACTAACGTAATTACTGCCACTTAAAGAAGTTGATCTTCGTTTGTTAATTCCTCGCAAGTGACAAGGTATTGATGGCGTGGTACTATACTGCTGAATTGGTGACCTTATGTTTTTGATAGGGGACGAATGACGCTTTGGTGACGGTTTCACGAGTACCTCCTGCTCCGGCTCCGTCTTTCGTTCGATCTTTAGTAGCGGTACGATTTTTTTTTCGATTTTTGTTAGTGGTTCAATGAGTGGTTCGTAAGATTTAATGAATTCTGTCTCTTTAGTAAATCGATCCTTCTTAAGATGATCATATTTTTGCTGTATAGCTTTACGAACTTGAATTACACTTTTCGTCAAGGCTAATCTCTTGTTATCCATCGGTGCAGATCAACAAGAACAACAGATAAACAGGTCTAACAGGTAAATAAACAGGCCTGTTTAAAACAGGTCCGTTATTTATGCTGTTTACTTGTAGGTTGTTTGATTCCAAATGATATTTTAACGATACCGCTAGGGTATTATATACTGATCGAAGCCTTTCCTGAAAGGACCGTTTTGTACTACAGCATCCTTATTTATTACCATGAATCCGTATCGATTTCGCCAACTCTCTGAGCACACGTCACGAAACAATTGCATGCTTACTATTGGGGCGATATGGTCTTCATATATGTGACGCAAATTCAAATCATCCTGTTCGAAAAGCACTATCAAATTGGCGTTGTCTCTAGTCAACTGTTTGGGGATTTTGAAATCGTTGAATCAGGAAAAATATCGACTCTTGGGTGAAATTCTAGATCCCATGAAAGATATTGGTTATTATTGCTGCAGCGATAATGCTGATATTATGGAACCGAGTGTAGCAAAACCCAATTCAGTGTTTAACTTTGACGATATCGCTTGCGAAAAACAGAATCATATTAGAGCGTGCTTTTCAATGGGTCGTCACAATATCATTGACTGCTTCTACTTGGGTCAAACCCATACTAAAATCCCCAAACAGTTGATTAGAGACAACGCCAATTTGATAGTGCTTTTCGAACAGGATGATTTGAATTTGCATCACATATATGAAGACCATGTCGCCCCAATAGTAAGCATGCAATTGTTTCGTGACATGTTCTCAGAGAGTTGGCGAAATCGATACGGATCCATGGTAATAAATAAGGACGCTGAAGTGCAAAACGGTCGTTTTAGGAAAGGCTTCGATAAGTATATAATACCCCAGCGGTATCATTAAAATATCATTTGGAATCAAACAGCCTATAAGTAAACAGCATAAATAACAGACCTGCTTAAAACAGACCTGTTTTAAACAGATCTGTTTATTTACCTGTTTATCTGTTGTTATAGTTGATCGGCACCGATGGATAACTAGAGATTAGCGTTGATGAAACGTATAATTCAAGTTCGTAAAGCTATGCAGCAAAAATATGATCATCTTAAGAAGGATCGATTTACTAAAGGGCCAGATTTCATTACAGCTTATAAACCGCTCATTGAACCACTTACAAAAATCGAAAAAGTAGTTATAATAAAGGTAGATAATTGAGTATCGGAAATATTTGCATTAATAACGGCCTCATATATGAAATCCTGAAGTGATGCTAGCTTTAACATAATACTTATGAAAAGGATAACGAATATTTTTATAACAAAAGGATATATATATATATATATATATATATATATATATATATATATATATATATATATATATATATATATATATATATATATTTGTGCGTACATAAATGGAGAATGACGCAGTATAAGAGTAATTGTATAATATAAAATTAGTGAATTAATAATGGTAACCAGAAGTACTAAAATTAATGTGAGATAAGAGTGTGAAATCAGTCGTTTATTAGCTTCCCAATTGTAATACTGCCATAAAAATTAAGCAAACATAAGGCAAATGAAATGATACAAAATAGTCAGCAAATGTGTAATGTGTGTTGCATGTCTGCAGGACTTACTTAAATTGTTTTCCACTTTATACTTGTAAATGCATGTGTGTTAGAATGATAACAAAATTTATATTAAAAAGTAATCAATTCATGAATTGAAACAGAAAAAATTTGTTGAATTAAAGCCATGTGTTCTTTAAATTTAAAAACTTTTCACATATCGTTACTCCTGTTTCATAATTTTTCGCTAGGACGTTACACTCCTCTTCACTAGAATCACCTCGCCCGTAAACCGCCTCATGTTGGGCATCGAATACTAATGCCGAAAATTCTTGCTTCATGCGTTCCACCGATGTTCTCAGGTTGGTTGCTTTGGTCCATTGCTCTTCAGCGTATGCCATCCACATGTTTTACACAGCACTCACTACGCATTCTTATATTATTATCCTACCCACTATGTTTCATTAGTGCAGATATGAACCATGTGATTGATTACCACACAAATATGGTTACGCGCTATTTCTAATAATGATATGCATCAGCTATTTTTTTAATTATGGTTCTGTCACTATATTTTTTTTGATAAGACGCGAACCAACTATTTTTAGCTTTGACGCGACCACCTTTTAGTGAGGACATAAACCGTCTATTTTTAGCTATGATACAACCACCTTTTAGCGAGGACGTGAACCAGAGGTGTGTCTAGCACAGACAAGACGCACACGTATCTGGTTATTTCCTTTTGTGACATATTTTCATAGCAGAGATTCAAACCACACATGTGTTTGGTCACCTACTATTTTTTAATAATGATTCGCACCAGCTATTTTTAATGATGGTGATGTCACTATCATTTTTAGCTATGACGCGACCACCTTTGACTGCAGTCATGCACCGACTATTTTTAGCTATGATATACCACATTTTAGCGAGGACGCGAACCAGCTATCATCTGACTCCCACGGTGACCTTGCAAATCTAGTGACTTTTTTCAAATCTAGTAACTTTTCTAGTGACTTTCTGACTTAGGATCGGCCTTGTATTACTACTCCGTTATTTAAGTACTTACACTTGGCGCCTTAAATAAATAAAGTTTACATCTGACACTAACGTCTAGATTTGATTAGACAATAGTTACAAATTGACCCTAACATCTGGGTTTACATTTGACACAATTTCAAATTAGATAAAGCAAAGGGTTAAGGGGCGACTTACAAATTGCCGACCTACCGTAGGGGCTCGATTTTATTTGACAATTACCAGATAAGATTGACACAAACAAACTGATAAGATTCTGTTACAGGTCCAGCATCCAGTCCGGTATAATAACTTACATTTTTTCAGAGTTAAATATTTTCAGAGATTTCGAATCCGGGAGAAGACAGTGATATACGAGTCGGATGGATTTCTAAATTAAGGAAAGAAGAGTTGAAAGAAGAAGCTCGTAAGTATGGATTAGACATCGAAGGAAACGCTGACACACTCCGAGCCAGAGTAGTGAAATACCAAAATGCAGGAGGACAAATGCTGGAACCTAGTGAAATAAGGCCGACATTTACAGGTACATCAACATCCGCCGACACACCAATTTATGATCCTCCGGTTACACATACAAAGAGAGCAGACACTTGCGATCCAATTTGTCCATATTGTCAACACCTCCTTTAGTTGCATTGTAATATGTAGTAACTGCCGGTTTTTGTTGAGGTCCGGTGAAGCTTACATTGTTGTGCATTGTTGATGGTAAAGTAACAATGCGTTCCTCCTTTAGGACGTAGGAGCAAATGGTAACTTTACCATCTTTGATGAATCCGAATATAGACGACTCTTCCTCTTTTTCTTTACTCCTCTTCATCTCCTGTGGGATGTAGGACTTATTTTGTTTTAGTGTTCCAACAATTGAAAGGTTTCAACAGAGCAATAGACGAGCCAATGGTAATGCCGTGAAAAAGTTGTTCATGGTGACATTCCTTCCTAATCCTTTGAGCTGGAAGCGCAAGTCCATTGCAACTCAATGTCCCTGATCCATTTCTGGACCGTTTGATCCTTTACTAATATATATTTGTCCAGTAATTGGATATGATGTTTGTGCACCACAAACCCAGCAAACTTTATGCCGTACTTCGCAGGTTTGGACGGAATGTACTGAGTAAACCTTGCCCTCCCTCTGAAAAGGAAAAGTTGCTCATCTACCGTCACACAATTGGTAAGATATATTTGGATGATAGATTAGTATTTAACATCAACCACAGATCCGTTATAGCAGTTGCCTAGTCTGTTTTTACTCTCTCCCGAAATCGGTTGATTCGCATTGTAGCTCGATACAAAGGATACGAATCTGTCTTCCATAACATTTTTATATGCTGATTATTGGAATGATATACTCCCATCGTTATCAGGATACCAATATCCTGGATTCTCTGCCTTCCATTTCTGGTAGGCACGGATAGCTTTTCTGTTGGTTTCCCGCACAATAATGTTTACCAGTTCTTCGGAGAAGATACATTTGAACGTATCAACAACTGATAAACTTTTGATTGATGCCACGGGACCAGATTTTTGGACGACAATGTTGTGTTTCTGAGTACGGGTAACAGAAGCTGGCGGTTTTGTACATTTAGTGCCATCCTTAGCTAACAAATACGATGCGGCAACATTTTAATAACTAGCGGCAGCGTTATCCTCATCAGCTTCCTCTTCCCTTCCGAAGAATTTGTCTCTAATTCTATTTCAACATATACGTCAGTATTCACATCTTCGACATCCGAAGACTAGGACAAATCAGCTGTTTGTTGTGGTGGAATCCACTCGTCGTCAGAGTTCTCATTAACATATTCGTCATCACTACCACTCAACTCTTCTCCATATAGGATTAATAAATATGCCTTTTGTTGTCCATAGGTAAGTTTAAATAGAAAAAACAAAGCAACTCTTAGTATACTACTTATTACATCAATAAATGACGTCAAACGCACCTGTTATACAGGGTGTGGCGCGAAGAGTTTTGATTAAAAGTAATGTTAAAAATCTGAAATTACGAAGCTGTAGGTTTTGGATGACGCTGAGTTTAAATATAATATTGTCTTGAATGTGGCACTTCCGGTTATACCGGAAGTAGACGTCAACTTTGTTATTTTAAATGGAACCTAATATTTTTATTTTCTTTTCGAATTCTACATGAAATTCTAGACAAAATTTGTAGACTATGTCCTATACCAAAAATGAAGTATTTTCGAGATATTTCGATTTTTTTTTTTAATTTTGAATAAATGCTAGTCCACATTGAATAACGATATCTCCATTAATAAGGAAGCTAGTGACGTGAAATTGTAACAAATAAACAACAAGCGCTTGCCCGTTAACTCCATGTATCCATCTCATTGATATTTCATACAGGGTGTTTTAAACATAGCCGCCAACCTGCACAATTAAAATCATTTATAAGTTGCTTACTTCAAATAGAATACCCTATATTTTATTACATTTTCCGCTGTATTTTTTTAAGCCAATTCGTTTGGTATCAGTATTCCCTATACCTAAATCTAACCACTTTTAAGATATTTCATTATCTTAGTTAAAACATAACAACACTTAATTATTTCAACATTAGTAAAGGGTAGGCCATGATTTCCATTATTTAAGGTGATATTTTGTTATTTTTTCATAAGTTATTAATTCTGAAAAGTAACCAATAGCCTGAAAGGATTATTAATTGTGGATATCATTAAAAATATTGACTAGGTATTTTGTATTAATTTAATTAGATAACTTACAAACAAAAATAACTAAATGTAATATTAAACAAATAAAGTTTTATAATAAGCGTTCAAAATTAGCACCATCTACTTCTAAACATTTATGAATCCTTTTCATTAAGTTATGTCTTGTAATTCTGGAAATATGGTCGGCTGTTAAAGAATTAAACGCAAGTAAGGCTCTCTACATCATATCTTCCTTTGTCGTAACAGGTTTGGAAAATACCTGATTTTTAATGTAACCCCAAATACCAAAATCTAGAGGAGCCAAATCTAGAGAGCGAGCTGGCCAACGAAACGGACCCTGATTGGCAATCCATCTATCATCAAACATGTCGTAAAGATGCTGAGCAACAGGCCCAAAGTTATGAGGAGGTGTTCCATCTTGCTGATACCAAGCTGAAGCCGCCTCTCAATTTCTTAAAGTATGTAACGCCGGTCGTATGGCTTCTTCTAAAATGTGGCAATATCTTGTACCATTTAAATTTTCAACATAAAATTTTAATGCTAAAATGTTATCGTCTTTTATTGCAAAAAAAAAAACATTAAAACTACAACTATCTTGGAAATAGCGTTCTCTACTAACATGTGGATTTTCATTAGACCAAAAATGGGAATTAAGTCGATTAAATAATCCATTTTTGCTAAACTTTGCTTCATCACACCATATAACTTTTTTTATGAAGTTTTCATCCTCTTGGGTCTTCATTAAAAACCATTCACAGAATTCTATCATTCGAGGAAGATCACCTAATTGTAAGTGTTGCATCAAATGGTATGAAACTGGTTTTCATTTGTGTTTTTTTTAAATGCGATGAATTGTTCTCGTCGACAAAGTAAGATCTCTCTCACAATCTCTAATGGAGGCGTTTGGAGAGGCCGTAAAATAACCCAAAACATTAATTTCGTTTATGTCACTGTCCACTAGTGGTTTATTTTTATTAATTTTTGTCTTAAATTGACCAAACTGACGGCAGTTTTTAAGCAATCTTATTACAATATCACCAGTTGCATTTGGTCGATTTGGATACCTTTCTGCAAAAACACGGCAAGTCCGTTCAACAATTCTATTACACTCGCCGTAAATAATAATAAGATTTAAAAAATCATCATTAGTAAATCCTACATTTGCCATTATTTACTATGAAATACAAACTGGTAAAGAAAACAGTCAAAACAACATAAACAATTAACGTTCTTAACTATCAAATCTTTGACAGCCATGGCCTAACCTTTACTAATGTAGAAATAATTAAGTGTTGATATGTTTTAACTAAGATAATGAAATATTTTAAAATTGGTTGGATTTAGGTATAGGGAATACCGATACCAAACGAATTGGCTTAAAAAGATACAGCGGAAAATGTTACGACAAAGGAAGATATGATGCAAAGAGTCTTACTTTCTTTTAATTCTCCAACACCCGACCGTATTTCCAGAATTACAAGACATAACTTAATGGAAAGGATTCATAAGTGTTTAGAAGTAAATCGTGCTAATTTTGATCACTTATTATAAAACTTTATTTGTTTAATATTACATTTAGTTATTTTTGTTTGAAAGTTGCCTAATTAAATTAATACAAAATACCTAGTCAACGTTGTTAATGATATCCACAATTAATAATCCTTTCAGGCTATTGGTTACCTTTCAGAATTAATAACTTATAAAAAAATAAGAAAATGTCACCTTAAATAATGGAAATCATGGCCTACCCTTTACTAATGTTGAAATAATTAAGTGTTGTTATGTTTTAACGAAGATAATGAAATATCTCAAAAGTGGTTGGATTTAGGTATAGGGAATACTGATACCAAACGAATTGGCTTAAAAAAATACAGCGGAAAATGTAATAAAATACAGGGTGTTCTATTTAAAGTAAGCAACTTATAAATGATTTAAATTGTGCAGTGGCCGGTTAAATTTAAAATACCCTGTATGAAATATGAATGAGATGGATATATGGAGTTAACGGGCAAGCGCTTGTTATTTATTGGTTACAATTTGACATCACTAGCTTCGTTATTAATGGAGATATCGTTATTTAATGTCGACTAGGATTTTTTCAAAATTTTTAAAAAAATCGAAATATCTCGAAAATACTTCATTTTTGGTATAGGACATTGTACACAAATTTTATCTAGAATTTCATGTTGAATTCGAAAATAAAATAAAAACTATTAGGTTCCATTTAAAATAACAAAGTTGACGTCTACTTGCGGTATAACCGGAAGTCCATATTCAGGACAATATTATATTTGAACTCAGCGTTATCCAAAACCTACAGCTTCGTAATTTCAGGTTTTTAACATAACTGTATCCACCATTACTTTTAATCAAAACTCTTCGCGCCACACCCTGTATTGTGCCGCTGATAATTCCTTCATTTCAACATATCAATATTGATACTTCACTAAATAAAATGTAGAATATTAGCTTCACTTCACGGTCAAAAGTAGACAATATAACTGATTTCAAACAATTTATGGCTTTCCTTATAAATACCACAAAACGGTAATCACTAATCAGCTCTATTTTCACTTTGACAAAATACCCATTATCCCAAAGGGTAATGACCAATTGCTTATCAGATATGATTGGATACTTAAACTTTTACAACGCTCATTATTCTAGAAGATATGCTAAACTAATCATCAGAAATCATAATTAGGTACTTAAACTTTTACACAATTATCTATTCAGAGCTTAGAAAGTAGGTAAATCATTAGAGATAATTTACAGAAAAAATTCCTACAATTAGCGGAATTGTAGACATTCTTAAGGTAAATGGGTAGTTACATGGCCAAACATCTATTTAGGAATGTAGTTTATAAAATTATTTCGAGTAAATATGTATTCTATATGCATCTGTAAACACAAAAAAAAAAAAATCAAGCAAATACTGCTTTTCTCATTTAAAACCTATGTAGGTACCCGGGTACCCTTACTGTGCACAATCAGTATAAAGGTCGATTGTGCACATGACGGTGAAACGAAAACGAGACGAAAATAGAGCAAGGTATAAAATTAAATTTAGGTACGTCACAGAATACATTAACTTCTGCGTAATGAAAAAAAAAGCTCTAATTGAATGTACGATTTACTTTAATTTGATTTTACTAATTTTAACGTAGTACAGTAGATCACTATTAAGTAATTTTGTATCATCGATAATTTTTTGTTGTATGACTACAATTTCTTTCTAAAATTACGAGAATTAGTTGGGTCTCTATACTAATGATTTATCACACAGTTTTAGAGTATTGAGTACACATTATATAACGAATGCAACGTTTTCCTAAATTAAAATTCTTGGCTTAAATTCTGAAGTATGGCTTACGTTTAAATTGACATTAAAAATTAAACCAGTGCGTAAATGTAGTAGCTGTCAATCACTTGTCATTTTCTAAGGTTTGAATATGGATATATTGTGATCTCTTTAATATGACGTACTCCATAAACATGTAAACACAAATAGTATCGATATCAGCATTATAATTCATTTGCTACGTGTAATTTTAAAACGTTCTTACAAAATATCATCATGGTAATTCAAAATAGAAAAGGGATTATGTAAATCTAATATGTTTTTATTTTGGGCATTTAGAAAAAGAACACTTTATAGCTTACATCAAGCCAAAGCGAATGCAGCTTCTTTTGAATTTTCAACCTGAATATTTTATGAGAACGATGCAGGCAATTTAAAGGTTAGAAGTAGAAAGCAGTAGAACTTTTATAAAACATGCTTTTTACCCGAACGCCCTCACTTAGAAGAGACCTACTTCTGCTTTTCGCCCTAAGCCAATTGAAGTGCAGCTTTCCACAAGAGTAAATATACACCTGAATTTACTTAATGTAATTCAGTGGAGAAGATGCATCAAGCGATTTTAGTTGCAAATATACTTAGTGTGCAATTTTGGTTAGTGCTGTATAAATATTCAAATTGCTATTCATATTTCTTAACTAGTACGTTTAATTAATATTTCAAAGCCGAAATAAAAATAGAGTTAGAAGTTCTTTTTATTATTCAAAAATTCATTTACATTTTCATTATTGGAAAATGTACGAGTCTTAAGCAAACTTTCGTGACATCTCCAAAATGAATTCATTCAAAAGAACTCTACACGATGTTAAAAGTTTAGTCAATTAACTACAGAAAATTTTGTTCAAGTTCTTTGTAAATTTGAACATTTTCAAATAATATTATACTTTATGTAAAATAGTGTTATTTAAACACAAAGTTCACGTTTAAACTTCATATCTAGAAAACAAATAATTTTCGGCCTTATTAAACGCAATTCTAAAATGAAAGTAAAACTAAAAAATTTGTAATAATTTCTATCGAACAGGTGAGCATTCATTAGATATGTCACAATCAATTGTGAACATTCAAGTAATCAAATCACCCTTTCAACGATATAAAAAGCCATGCGCAATAACCACGCTCTATGCTTATGATGAATGTTTTTGCGAAATGTAGAGAATAATGGCGATAAAATACATACCTGTAAACTCCTGCAACTCTTGCGGTCGAGACCAGAATGGGAGTGAACTTTATCAATGGATATCCTATCAATTAGCGAAAACGAACAGTAAAACGATTTAATCTGTTTAATAATTTGTATATGCCACGCGACAATCCCGTACAGCGATTATGACTGGGGAGCTTTAACTCGGCACCACACAGCAGCTAGAGAAGATAATTAGAGCAATGCAAGGTCATAAGATTTATTATTTGAACTATACCAGTATCAATGTTGGTAAGTATATTAATAATAATCTTTAATTACATATTTACCAGCCAAATATTTAATTCCTTTGTTTATGGAGTCACATGGCTTTAGTTCACATTTTCTACTGAACTATTCAGTCTGTAAGGTTATTTTGACGCATGGGTGTATATGCAGTCTTGTGATAACATATGGAACGTATTTGAATCTAAATGAAGTGAGTTTTCACGAAAACAAAGATGTTTGTGTGTGCAGAATGTAAATTGGTGTAAATAATGCGCCACTGCAATTTTAGTTGAGCATTGTGTGTTATATAAAAGAGTATTTGAATATTGTAGAAACATTTTCACGTTGAAAGCATTTAAATAACAAAATTAAAAGTGTGTCGATTAAGCTAGATAGTATCGGACATTATTGTCATTGATTGTAGTACAGTAAAATAAAGTCAGGCAAGGTAAGGTAAGGTAAGGTGAGATGAGATTAGGTGAGGTGAGTCGGGGTGAGGTGAGGTGACTCCCGGCGGGGTAAGGCGAGGTGGGGTGAGGTAAGGTAAGGCAAGATATGGTATGGTAAGGTAAGGTTAGGTAACGTAAGGTACGGTAAGGTAAGGTAAGGTAACGTAAGGTAAGCTAAGGTTAGGTAACTAAAGTAACTACCGTTGCCACTACGAATATTAGTGTAGAAAACAAAATGTCAATGGGAGTCCAACTACTGAAAATTGTGCTTGCAAGGAGCAAAAACCCATCAGTCATTCGTTAATAGTAAACTTCACTGTTTACACAACACATTAGTTGTATGTAAAACCAAAAGACGTAGACCGTTGAGCTTAAGGGTATAGGTACTAGTGTAGCGAAAGGTCTGGTAATTTTACCTAAAATAAACCGAGCTTTAAACGTGAAAGCTTATATTAAAGGTTAATAATACAAGGAAATAAATGCTAGTTGCACAATTTTATACTATATATAAGTAAATGCACATCAGTAGCTATACAGAGATTCACAAAAAAGTATTGCGAGGTGGTAGTTAACCTTTCACCCTTAGCAAAAATTGAAAATTCATTAAAAAGCAATGTCGTAATTCAGATTTTTATGATATAAAATTGTACCCCTGAAAAATGTAGAGGATAGAATAAATTTTCACTGTTTAACGACGTGATCATTTTTAAATTTCTTTTTTTATATAGTGCCAATAGTCACATAACTTTTGGGTGTGTAGTTATATTACAGCTTCCTGGTAAGGGATTCCAGTTCTCTGTTGTGTTTGAGTACTAAGATAAGGAAACATTAAGAATAGATATTGTGTATTTGTATGGTAGTCGCGTAATTTAGCAAGTTATAGATAAAGTTACGTTGGATTCCTTTCTACAAAATTAAAAGCAAGTACTTGTTGTATGTAAACTTATTGTGCGGTTAAAGGAATGACGTAATATTATATTTTTGATATATTCGGAAAAATTAACTAAATTCTGTAATTGCAATTATATGCATGTATATGATGTTCACCTTAGCTTTCAGGATGGTAATGAAATTGATATCCTAAAACATATTTACAAATTTAAAACTAAGTCCATATGGTGAGATGGCATTAGCATTAAAATTATAACTCTTTGTAGTCAATCAATTATACCGCATATCACATTCATAATTACTCTCTGTTTCAAACATAACATTTTTCCTAAAGCATGGAAAGGTACAAGAATTGTTCCTCTATCAAAGACTGCTTCTCCTTAAACTCTTAATGGCTTAAGGCCAATCAGTATTCGTCCAGTTATATTGAACGTTTTGGAGAAGGTCATAGCGGAGCAAATAAAACAACACTTAGTTAACTTTAACATATTGTATGCTACACAATTTCCGTCCCGGTTACTGTTGTACAACTTCGTTACTAAACATCATTGGCAATATTTTAATTGCTCTTGAGACTGGAAAACTGTCATCTTTAGTATTACTAGACTTCTCCAAAGCCTTCGACACAATTAACCACCAAATGCTGGTTAGTATCTTACATTATATTGGTTTCAGTACTGAAGCTAGCCAATTAATTGGTAGGTTTTTGTCTGGAAGAACACAACATGTTGTACTCTGCGGAGTTAGGTGTCACATCTGGCGTACCTCACGACTTTGTTTTAGGACCTATACTTTTTATAATTCCTTGAGGTACATATCACCAGTATGCGGATGATAACCCAAATTCAGCATGACTTTTATGCTACTGATGTGGAGTTTGCAGAGTTTTGCATAAATCAGGACTTACAACGTCTAGTACAGGCTTCAGAAGACCATGGGTTTGGATGAGTTCTATGAAATCGGCAATGATTCTATCTGGTAAACCTAAAGAAAGAGATCATGTATAAATAATTTTAATTTAACCAATTTTACCAAATTTGTACATGATGTTTGTGTGAAGAATTTGGGTTCTCATATTGACTCTGACTTGCCAATTAAAAGTTATGTGTCTTTAACTAGTAAAGGATTTAGTAATTCGAAACTGATTTATAACATTCAACAAGTTCTTTGCATAAAGCTTAAAAAGTTGCTATTTGAAACCTTGGTTCTTTTGCAATTTAAGTATTGTGATTGCATCTATGGTATGTATATTGACAAAAACGATGTCAGCCGAATTAAAAAGATTCAAAATGCCCGCGGCTAATATATGGCAGGGAGTTTAGTCATATAACATACAGGTTAAAAGGGTTGAGATAGCTAAATACGATTAGTACACGGAAATATCACTCTTTGGTACTATTTCATAAACTTATCTTGAATAAAATTCCGACTTACCTATTCGATAGAATAAAATTTAGTTCTAATCTTAGATATAACATGTTAGTTATCCTTCCTTTCCACAAAATTAAACAGATTACCAATGAAAACAAATTTATCCAAAGCTTAATAAAACTTTGAAACATACACGTTGTTGTAAACTTATTGATCACACCCTGTATATTCATAAAATCAGAGTAGTAAGACGTCATCTGGATACTTTCTAATTTATTCTCGTATACGTACAAGCTAATATATATATATATATATATATATATATATATATATACACATCACCAAATTTGGAAAGGTAATAATTTGATCTTTTTAACCACAAAACATTAATTCGTATCTTAAAAATTGAAAAAAGTAAATTCCAAATTGTGTACAAACGGTTAATTATGTGCTTTTAATAAAAGTATGTACATTTAACCCTCAAAATGGGTTCTTGCAGTACAATTGACATACCGGGTGTCCCGTGAATCGATGGCCATACCTTCAGAGTGTATTCTTTGGGCAGTTCTAAGTCGAAAGTGCCTTATACACTCTTGTCCAAAACTCAATAGTTACGGAGCTATGGGCAATATTAGATTTAACAGTAAACCAAATCTAGTAGGCCATGTTATTGTTTTGTCATATTGTTTCCTGACCATGTTTATTCTTTGACGTAATTTTAGGATTAATTTGATATGTCTACGTTTTCAAGTCAAGCATATGCTGTTGTTCATTCTATTTACGGATAGTGTGACGGAAATGCGAGAGCGACAGAGTGGGAATATAGGCGTAGGTTTTCTGATCGAACCATACCTATTAAGCAAGTGTTCATAATCGACATCTGTCAGAAACAGGTAATTTTCCTAAAGCTACTGCAGAACGTCCCGTACAGAAAGAACTTAACGAAGAAGAAGTTATTCTTTATATGATCGAAAATAGTCCATCTAGTGTACAAAGAATATGTAATCGTGTTCCTCTTACTAGAATGAAAGTGCGCAAAACATCACATAACTTTTGGTTTGTACCCATATTAAATACTATCTGTTCAACATTTACAAGCAGCAGACTATTTAGCATGTGTTGACTTTTGACGTTAGTCGAATGCACACCAACAGCTTTATGGATAAATTATTTTAAAATCAGAGAAATGCATTTTCAGCATCGCTTTTCCGTGAATATTTTGTGTGGTGTTCTTTATAACCTTCTTATTCGGCCATTCGTATTTTAAGAACGTTTAACATCCTACCATTAGCTAAATTGTTTACAAAATGAGTTGCTAGGATTAATGGAGGATGTTCCACTTCAAAATAGAGTTGACATGTGGTTTCTGCATGATGGCCTCGTGTCGATGTAAATGTGCGGGAATACCTAAACAACAATTGCCTCTTGACTATTATTTTTGGGAACATGTGTGGCGACCCAGATACTCTTTAGAAAGCTACGTTTTCAATTATTAGAACAGCAAAACTGTGTTGTGGCAGCAGGGAGACATGTTTAAATAAAATTGTGTTAGCCATAAAAAAAATCTTAATTAATAAAGCATTACATTATTCTATTCAACATGATAGTTACTTTATTCTACACTTTTAATCTTCCCCATAACCCCGTAACTATTGAGTTTGGAACAAAAGAGTATAGGGCCCTTTCAATTTAAAACTGTCCAAGCAATACGCTCTCTTTTAAGATATGGCCATCGAGTCACGGGACTATATATACATATATGTATATATATATATATATATATATATATATATATATATATATATATATATATATATAATACTGTTTCCAAGATAAGGACTCTCACTATGTGGACCTCGGAAATGGTAATAGATACAATTCCGGTTAAATGGGAAAAAAGTTCTGTAACTAGAAACCAATAAAGTGACACAAAATAGTCGAGGTTGGGTTTTCTTGTTTTTGAAATATTTGAAACAATTGGAATTTTTTTGAAATTTCTATTTTATTATTTTCTGGCGTTATTATAAATGCTAGAGCAAAAATACAAACACTTCTTCATGGCAACACGTTACGGACTTTAACATGGCATAGTCAGTTTTTCAATCGGACGTTTTCCATTTTTAAAGCCATCAACTTATTTATTTTAATTAAGTTCCTGTTTTTAAAGATTTTTTTTATTACAATGTATCACATTTGATGGTCTGGTCGCCTTTTGAACCTTTTATGGATTGAATTTTCAAAAAAGTGTATTTAGTTAACTTTCTTTGTGTTTAATATTTTACAAAATAAGGAAAAGTACTAAAACAAAATATTGTAAATTATGCAACTTAGCATAAAAATACTAAATCCTTGTAAAATTAACATTAAGGTTACCTATTTAAATGATCATTATCAAACACTGCTAAAATATATATTTATAATTTCCAACAAAACAAATTGATGTTTCCAAGCTGATAAAGTTTTTAATGAATCTCCAAAGATAAATAATATCTTATAGTTCTATCTGAGACATCATAAAAGCGATGTGATGTTCTAAAAAGTTTAAACAAAAACAGGCGGCTTTGAAAAAAATAAAAATAGACGGTTTTGAAGTAATTCAGTAGGTATCTGTCATAATTTTGTATAGTACAACTTTGTATTTAGCTGGTACTAGTATTTAACTCTGAATTAGTAAATTTGTGGTAGTTATTTGTCAAAAAAGTATGGCGCAATTTTCAAATGTAGAAAAATATGAAATTTTATCTTGTTGCATACTATGTTAACGAAATTCCAAAGAGGCGGAACGCATGTATTTAAACAATATCCAGAGAGCAGCCTCATAAAACCACAGCTTGTCAGTCCATTTACAAGAACTTGGTGCATTTAAAAAGCCTGTAAATTCCCGTAAAAAACCTTCCAGTGAAGAAAATGCAATTTATATTTTATTAGCTGTTACGGAAAATCCAGAAATTCCTACACGACACATAACAAACAGTTGATGTGGCCCATTCTACTATACATTTTACTTTACAAAAAGAAAACATACGTCCATTTAAATTAAGAATTTGTCAGGGACTTCGACCAGGGGATTCAGTGAGGCGCAGAGAGTTTTGTGAATAGTATACCAGGCAATGTGCACATAATGAGCAGTTTCCATATAAAATCATTTGATCAGATGAAGTCACGTGACGAATAATGGAATTTTCAACAGAAGAAATGTTCACTATTGGGCAAAAGAAAATCCTATAGTTTATAAAGTGCGCAGACGCCAACACCGTTACGGTTTTAATATGTGGGCTGCAAAATTCGCAATGCGAATAATAGGTCCATTTTTCTATAAGAGATCTTTAAATTCTCAACGCTACCAAAATTTACTAGAGAATGAAGTTGTTTTACCTCAAGCTCATATTGAAGATTATTGGTTTTTATAAGACGGTGCTCCGGCACATAATTCCACAGCCGTCCAGGAATATTTATTCGTAAGGCCTCCAGCAAGATGGATTGGAACATATTCGAGAGTACGATGGCCAGCGGGATCCCCCGACCTAACACCTCTTGACTTTTTTCTCTGGGGTATGTCAAAAATTATACTTGCCGGCACAATGTTGACAATGACAATCAATTGCGAAACTTAGTTCTCGAAGCATTTGAAAGTATTAAGTCTCAAATGCTTCGCAATGTTTTGAATTCAGCTGTAAAACGGTGTTATTTGTGTTTGGAGAATAATGGAGAACTTTTTGAACAACTATTATAGGACTTCAGTAATAAGTAATTCTTACTTCAATTTATACAGAAACAAAAGGAATTAGTAGTTTTTCCTTTTGCCTTCAATTTGTTTGTTGATATTAACTTCTAATATTAAGAAACTTTATTATGGTGTGTGTAATAATCATACGGGAAGGTTACTGCATAAACTTCTTGAAAATGCAGGTCTGTATTAAAACATTTCGTGATGATGTTCCATAAAAGGTTCAAAACGCGATCAGAATATCAAATGTGATACATTGTTGAATTTGTAATAAAAAAACCTTTCAAAAACAGTTTTCAAAATATCAGGACCGTATTTAAATATATATATATATATATATATATATATATATATATATATATATATATATATAAGATAAGGATTATCAGTATGGAGTTTTCGGAAATGGTAATAGATACAAATCCGGTTAAATGGAAAAAAGATGTGTAATTAGGGACCAATAAAATGACAAAAAAAAATCGATGACATGATTATCTGTTTTTGAGGTATTTGAAAAATTGGAATTTTTAATTTGTATTTTATTGATTTCTGGCGTTATTGTAAATGCTAGAGCAAAAATACAAACAATTCTCCATGGCAACTTTAATATGACATAGTCAGTTTTTCAATCTTGTGTTTATAGCCATCATCAAGTTATTTTTTTAAAATACGGTCCTGATATTTTGAAAACTGTTTTTGAAAGGTTTTTTTATTACAAATTCATCAATGTATCACATTTGATAGTCTGATTGCGTTTTGAACCTTTTATGGAACAGACCTGCATTTTCAAGAAGTTTATGCAGTAACCTTCCCGTATGATTATTACACACACCATAATAAAGTTTCAAATATTAGAAGTTGTTGCATAATTTACAATATCTTATTTTAGTACTTTTCCTTATTTTGTAAAATATTAAACACAAAGAAAGTTAACTAAATACACTTTTTTGAAAATGCAACCCATAAAAGGTTCAAAACGCGATCAAACCATTAAATGTGATACATTGTTGAATTTGTAATAAAAAAAATCTTTGAAAACAGGAACGTATTTAAAATAGATAAGTTGTGGCTTTAAAAAATTGAAAAAGTCCCATTGTGAAACTGACTATGCCATTTTAAAGTCCGTAACGTGTTGCCATGAAGAAGTGTCTGTATTTTTGCTCTAGCATTTATAAAAACGCCAGAAAATAATAAAATAGAAATTTCAAAAAAATTCCAATTGTTTTAAATATTTCAAAAACAAAAAATCACACCCTCGACTATTTTGTGTCACTTTATTGGTCCCTAATTACAGAACTTTTTTCCCATTTAACCGGAATTGTATCTATTACCACTTCCGAGGTCCACATAGTGAGAGTCCTTATCTTGGACACAGTGTTAATATATATATATATATATATATATATATATATATATATATATATATATATATATATATATATATATATACCGGACGTCCCGTGACTCGATGACCATAGCTTAAAACAGAGCGTATTGCTTGGACAGTTTTAAAATGAAAAGTCCGTATACATTTTTGTTCAAAACTCAATAGTTACGGGGTTATGGGCAAGATTAAATGTGTAGAATAAAGAAACTATCATGTTGTATAGAATAATGTAATGCTTTATTAATTAAGATTTTTTATGGATAACACAATTTTATTTAAAGATGTCTCCCTGATGTTACAACACATTTTGCTGTTCTAATAATAGAAGACGTAGCTGGGTCGCCTCACATGCATGCAGCTGCAGCCATAATATTTTTGGAATTAGTTCATCTCTGGTTTGTGGTTTATTTTAATACACTAGACTTTTATGTGTTCCCAAAAATAATAGTCAAGAGGCGTTAGGTCTGCTGAACTCAGAGGCCAGAGAACTGGACCTCTTCTTCCATTCAACCGGTAGCGATTGTTATTTAGATATTCCCCACATTTACACCGACACGAGGCCATCATGCAGAAACCACATGTCAACTCTATTTTGATGTGGAACATCCTCCATTAATCCTAGCAACTCATTTTGTAAACAATTTAGCTAATGATCGGATGTTAAACGTTCTTAAATTTTTTAAATAATTTATCCATAAAGCTGTTAGTGTGCATTCGACTAACGCCAAAAGTCAACACATGCTAAATAGTCTGCTGCTTATAAATGTTGAACAGATTGTATTTAATATGGGTCCAACCAAAAATTATGTGATGTCTGCACACTTTCATTCTAGTAAGAGGAACACGATTACATACTCTTCGTACACTAGATGGACTATTTTCGATCATATAAAGAATAACTTCTTCTTCGCCAAGTTCTTTCTGTACGGGACGTCCTGCAGTAGCTTTAGGAAAATTACCTGTTTCTGACAGATGTTGATGATGAACACTTGCTTAATAGGTATGGTTCGATCAGAAAACCTACGCTTATATTCCCGCACTGTCGCTCTCGCATTTCCGTCACATTCTCTGTAAATAGAATGAACATCAGCATATGCTTGACTTGAAAACGTAGACATATCATACTAATCTTAAATTATATATATATATATATATATATATATATATATATATATATATATATATATATATATTAGCGTGCGTATACGAGAATAAATTAGAAAGTATCCAGATGACGCCTTACTACTCTGATTTTATGAATATACAGGGTGTGATCAATAAGTCTACAACAATGTATATGTTTCAAAGTTTTATTAAGCTTTGGATAAATTGATTGTCATTGGTAATCTGTTTAATTTTGTGGAAAGGAGGGATAACTAACATGTTATGTCTGATATTAGAACTAAATTTTATTCTATCGAATAGGTAAGTTATTTAAGGTAAGTTTATGAAATAGTACCAAAGAGTAATATTTCCGTGTACTAAGCATATTTAGCTATCTCAACCCTTTTAACCTGTATGTTATATGAACAAACTCCCTGATGCCATATATTAGCCGCATGCGGGCATTTTGAATCTTTTGAATTCGTCTGACATCATTTTTGTCAATATACATACCATAGATGTAGTCACAATACTTAAATTGTAAAAGAACCAAGGTTTCAAATAGCAACTTTTTAAGCTTTGTGCAAAGAACTTGTTGAATGTTATAAATCAGTTTCGAATTTCCAAATCCTTTACTTATAATTAAAGACACATAACTTTTAATTGGCAGGTTAGAGTCAATATGCAAACCCAAATTCTGCACACAAACATCATGTATAAATGTATAATTAGGTTTACCAGATAGAATCATTGCCGATTTCATAGAACTCATCCAAACCATGGTCTTCTGAAGCCTGTACTAGACGTTGCAAGTTCTTATTTATGCAAAACTCTGCAAACTCCACATCAGTAGCATAAAAGTCATGCTGAATTTGGGTGTCATCCGCATACTGGTGATACGTACCTCAAGGAATTATAAGAAGTATAGGTCCTAAAACAGAGTCTTGAGGTACGCCAAATGTTACACCTAACTACGTAGAGTACAACATGTGTTCTTCCAGACAAAAACCTACCAATTAATTGGCTAGCTTCAGTACTGAAACCAATACAATGTAAGATACTAACCAGTATTTGGTGGTTAATTGTGTCGAAGGGTATGGAGAAGATTGAAAAACTGACTATGTCATATTAAAGCCCGTAACAAGTTGCCATGAAGAAGTGGTTGTATTTTTGCTCTAGCATTTACAATAACGCCAGCAAACAATAAAATAGAAATTAAAAAATTCCAATTTTTTCAAATTCCTCAAAAACAAATAATCGACTCTTTTTTGTCATTTTATTGGTCCCTAATTACAAAACTTTTTCCCATTTAACCTGATTTGTATCTATTACCATTTCCGAAACTATACTATACTATACTATACTATACTAATAATATATATATTATATATATATATATATATATATATATATATATATATATATATATATATATATATATATATATTAAATATGACTATGAGCCGAGTGTACCATCCTTCACCCTGTCATTCTTTTTCTTATATACCTACTAACTGTTATCTATTTTGCAAGACGTCATCGTATTAGTCGCGCTAAAATGAAAACAGCCTACCCCACAGAAGTTTCTAGTCGCGTTTTTGCCGAGCAGGTAAGCGAAAACGGTCCCAACGTGACCGCTGCAATAATGAAATTTTTGAAAATAACTTAATCATTCTTCGAAATGATCAAATTAAACTGTTTATGAAAGGTTCACATATATGCGAACTTTCTTTCCGCAAAATTCAATAAATTTTAACATTGCGACAAAACGTAACGACCTCCTCTGGTTTACACTTTCCATCTTGTATGTAACGTTTTGTCGATGCAGATAAATCGTTACGTTTTATTGTATACTCTAAACCAGCCTTAATACGTTCAACCTGTGTGTATTTACAAGATCTCTTTCATTACATGATGATCCACTCATCATGTAATGAAAGTGATCTTGTCGATTATTACATTGAATTAGGCAATATTCACACATATTTCAAATAACATATTGCGCAAATTATCACTAAAAAACACCCAGCTGTTTAAGTGTTCTTTAATTAATTATTTCGATCTCATATTAATTTACACGACTTTATTGTGAAATATTGAATTCGTGCCTTAATTAATTTAATTAAACACTCCAAGAACATTTGCAGGGAAATTAAAATTCTGATATCAAATATATATATATATATATATATATATATATATATATATATATATATATATATATATATATATATATATATATATATATATATATATATATATATATATATATATATATATATACATACAAAATGTGAGTTATGATAATATTAATCACATTTGAAAACATAAACACAGTATCATTAAGAACCACAAATAATTTAAAACTTACAGTTGAAGCGCTTGGAGACTATTATTTATAGGATTAACCCGTCCTCATATATCAAAAGCTTGCATATTTCTGTATGAATATTTGGTTCATGATTTACATTACATTTAAACAATTATATAACACAAAAAAACTGTTTAAACTCAGCTATTTCATAACATCCAAAGAGAATGTAATTAGTTCAATTGTTTGATTAGATCTGATACATGCCCGTTAACAGTAACATTCGAGAATGTTAGTTACTGCTGTGAGAACAGTAAACACGAGAAGACAATTAATCAATTACTTATTGTTGAACTGCTACTGATTGAGCGAACTGATACATTAAATCCTTTTATTTCTTTTCTGCTATTTAAATGTTACACTTCGATTTATAAATGTTTTCTAGAGGCATAAATACACAAAATTTGATCTGAAGTGTTAAAAATATGAGTAATGACTCAAGTGTTTTACTTAAATTTGGTATATTTTAATATGAAGAAAGTATATTGATTTGTATTTGGTAAATCTAAAATTGTGTCCCTTGAATGATGTAATTAAAACCACAATGCGTACGTTTCTTGTGAAGTAAAAATCAGTTTGTATAATTGTGACGCTCATAATTCTATTTAGTCCGTTTTATAACACCTTTGTTATCTTGCTCTAAATGTATGGAAATATTTATTTCATGAGCATATGCATATTTACTTGTCTTTGTTGATTGTTAATTATTGTAAAATTGTAAATACTTGCATTTTGCAGAAATCTTGAAATTTTACATACTGTCCTGTCTCACTTCTGGTTATTACTAATAAAATTTAGTGAACTTATCACACGTGTATCTTAGGAAACACATATTACTTTGAAATTCGATGAAATATTTTCTACGAACTCTGTTACTTTGGTAACAGCTCATTAAGGTTGTCAATTTCTCAAATGTTTTATTTCCGTTTGTTGTACAGGACTTGTGACATGCGTAATATTTTTCTGCTAAAAAATTTATTGAGATCTTACCTTGAAATTGTTCCTACAGTCCAGTATAACATTGCTCCACTACAAACTTACCGTATAAAACATCCAGATAGTTCTACAAATACATCAGACAAAACGTCAGATTTAATTTGTTATTTACTTCACGGTTCAAATGTGATTTCCTTCGCTAATGAGCTTAAAATTTACTGCCCAACGTTTTTGAGCCTTCAAAGCTGATAAAAATGATTAAGATTTTTGGGCGTCACACCTTATTATCTATGCGGTTTATTAAGGCTTTCTGATGTAATAAGAATGTGGTTTTGAATTCATTTAGTCATATTCAGTGCTACTTCTAGTACAGAGACTAACGTCTATGAGTAACATTTACATTATACAATGTGAATTATTCTGTTTTCTTGCATTAACCTATTAAATTTTACTTTTAGCTATTGTTTCTCTTTGAATTTTATGGAAACTTGCACTGAATTCGTGACCGTCCGTAAAATTAGTTTTCCTTTTCAGCCCGAGTCCTCTCGTTCCTTCTTTCTTTGAGTTGCTGATATTTAGTGTCCATGATATTTTTAAACTACAGACACAGAACGCTCGTTACAAAATTATACCAATATTACGTAAATGGTAATTTCTGAACAGAAAATTAATATAATCTACCTAGTTATAAAAATGGCAAGATAAAAGATTTACATTTTATTGCCAAGTCAGTACATTGTGTTGCCTACTTTTTAGTTCTTTTTCTTTAGTAGTGCCCAAGAGTACATACACTGTTTCGCAATTTGCTTGAAATTGCAGGGTATCTTTGTAATTTGAAAAGGAAAGACTTTGAAGTTTTCGCGAACTTGTGCCACTTTTTCAACTACCTACTAATGTGCAAGAGAAACTCAGCTAACTTGTTTTGTTTTTGAGATACAGGATGATGGTAAAACTGGCCGGGATAAATATTTTTTCGTAACACGGCATATTTAAAAAAAACTCTTAGCGCGCCGTTTAAGAGATATAACCCAAATTGGATCTTTTTAAATGGTACATCGTGTATTTTAGTCCCAATTGAAAGACCACGCACTACAATGTGGCTTGCGGTGAAAATCGTTAAATTTTTGGTTATCAACCACGAATATTACCAAAATTGCAGGAAGGTACAGACTGAGTCAAAAGCAAACCGGGTACTATTTTCATATTACCTGCATTTACCCTTCTAACAGAGCGTAGCAATATTTTTGAATGCTACATTGAACAATTATCGGTAAAGAACAATCGCTCGTAGCGTGTACCTTGTGTACACGGTGAGTCAAGAAATTATATGTGCGTTACCATTATTTAGGAAAGCAACCTGTATATTTTATTATGTGTCAAATGAATTCGTTCACTACGTAGCTAACGTAAAAAAATATTTAACCCTACACTGCCCAATTCTTTATTTTTATGAGAAAAAAATATTTTATTGCGCATTAGGGTCTACAGATTATAGGAAAAATAATGAAAAATTTTTTCTGTAAATCTATCTTTATTTATTAGAAAAAAACATGTTGTATCAGATCAGATACATTGGACCGTTATATTTATAAATTTTCAAGAGGACTATGGCTTATGGAATTGGTAGTAACTCGAATAGATGTTAGATATGGATCAGGGTTATACGAGGGTAATAGGGAAAATTATGGGGAGATCACAGTATAGGATTACCTTACAATTGGGGTCAAAACCACCATTAATAGAGTAATACTATTAACAATCTTTATCTATCCTTCGAGGTACGTACACCGATAGGGCAGCTCTGAGATTGTTTCTCGGATATTAGGAATTAAACAGGAAAGTGGCTTCGTAAAGTAGCCTTACTTCTTGGGGCCGCAGCCACCAGTAGTAGAACCACGTTACTAGGTAACTACTTACTACTCGTCGTGGTACAAACACCGAGAAAGTCCAAATAGCTACTTACTGTTCTGGAGAATTATTTTGAACTGGCACTAGGATATGGAGAAATCAGGAAATATGTCTGGAGGGTTAGAATGGGAGTAAAGACAGGCAGGTTATTTTAAACAGGCAGGTAATTTGAGATTTTCTGGTTAGGATTTCTAGATCAAATAGAGTCGGATTCGAATTGAAACAGAATAGGATGAGTGAAGGTGAGTGTGGGTATTTATAGGAGATTTGCTAGGAGAGGGAAAAGTAGTGGGAAACTGATAGGATTTATAAACAATACTACATTCAGTTTAAGGAAATAAATAGGAAAGAAGTTTTGATAGGAATTTCTGGACTAGGATTGGATAATTATTATGTAATGAATTTTTAGGATCATTACAAACTTTTATTAGTATACGTACTGTTTATAAAAGATAGAAAAAAAACTTGTAAATGTGTTACAATTAAAATGCTGACTACACATATTCGTTCCTTTTGAAGCAACATTCTGTTCATTTATATTGAGGTTTTAAAACTGTACGCATATAATTTTTATATCTCATTCAAAATTTGAGTGTCTTAATCGAATTAAAGTTTTAAATGGTTCAGCAAGTTGTGTGTTTCTTATAAATTAACCTAAGACGTCAATCTTTATGATGTGCAAGAGTGAAAGAAAACGATGCATTCATGTGAGAGAAGAAATAGTCACTGTGTGAGTGAAGCAGATACTCCTTGTATGAGAGAGAAAGTATTCGACAGCTTGAGAGCCCGTCGTTGACCTTGAAAATTATGTTTTTAGGTTTCTAAGAATTGTAATATGATACCAATAAAATTTGATCTTTAAGTGCTTGACTCAATTTAGTCAATACAACCTATTCCAGCACCTCCTTAGTCAACGGTTATCTGTATTTGGGAAACGGATTCTCGTAATAGTCCCCTTCTTGTTCTAAACCAATGATTTGACACGTGTGTGTGTGTGCGTGTGTGTGTGTGTGTGTGTGTGTGTGTGTGTGTGTGTGTGTGTGTGTGTGTAATTTACGTATGGTTGAGGGCACTATTACTACTAACAAAATCTTAAGTTTGTTGTTTTTGACTACATCCAAACTACCCATGAACACATCCATTGTGTGTGTGTGTGTGTGTGTGTGTGTGTGTGTGTGTGTGTGTGTGTGTGTGTGTGTGTGTGTGTGTGTGTGTGGGTGCGTGCGTGCGTGCGTGCATGCGTGCGTGCGTGGGCGCGTGCGTGCGTGCGTGGGTGCGTGCGTGCGTGCGTGCGTGCGTGCCTGCGTGCGTGCGTGCGTGCGTGGGTGTGTGTGTGTGTTTGGCAGCGTCTTTAATTCAATTTTCATCTTTGAAATACTCATAAAAGCACTGAGGTAATATAAGTGAATAAGATATATATATATATATATATATATATATATACAGATGTTAGTTAATAAATATCTATTTATTAGAATTTTATTACAATTTTTTTATATAAATGATATGCATGAGCCAAAGCGTAGTGACAAGTGTTTTGTGTATGAAAAAAACAGCATGCATTAAGTTTGGGTAAAGTAGGTTGTTCTTCAAACACCGCAATACGTTGTTTTAAAAATTTTTTGAATATAATCGGATTTCTCTCGTCCTTTAACGTATACCTCATCTGTTGCCGATATGAAATCACTTAGTATACGAGGGAATAGACGTGGAGAGGTATATCCATATTCCCACTTGATAAAGCGGTGGTTGTCAATTAACCAGTTACCTTGTTTTTGAAACTCACTGTCTATAGTGTGCCATGGAAATGGAGGCTTGAATACATAATGAGCAACTTGCTCTCCATTATATATCGCTAGTTACTTAGGTGTAAACATATTTCTTGCTGTTTTGAATCATTGCACATCAATTAAAGCAACCATTACTTTTCTATATTTGTTTGACTGCCTTGGTTAGCGCGTTGTTTGTAACTACGCAATCGTGCAGTATTTCTGCATGCTACAATTAAACAAAAGAACAAATTTTCTGATTAGGTTTACAATAGTAAATACGTAAGCGATTTTCCTGTGCAAAAAACAGTGCTTTACATATACACTTTTTAGAAAAATGTCGAAGCGATTGACATGTGATTATAAAATGTCAACTTATATAGATGGGTTAATTCCATGAGGATAGCTGAGCAATACCAAGCATGCACAAAGTTCGACAATATTCACCTTGACCTACGCATGCGCAAAGCCAGTTACAGGAATCATTGGTTAAGAATGCTTATTTTTCTATTCCTAAGAACCTTGATGAGCCTACCATAAGAACTGTAACATGATACCTTCTGTATGTCAATAAACCGTGACCTTGAAAATTGATGAATGGTAATATGATACAATTAAAAATTTTGGGCTTGAAGAGCGTAGCTAATACAAGAACCTGCAGACTTTCAGAAAGCGGGTGCTATAAATAAATGTCTAACGCTAATGATTTATTAACTGAAACATCAAGTTCATATACATTTTATGGATAAGCGAAAATGGTGATCGAGCGTTTTACACTAAATAAATTTATAATTTTTAAAACACATAGAATTTGACTTTGAAGAACCTGTTTTGAGCTGTTTTTTGTGGGAAACGGCTATCTGTACTGGGGAGACGGATCCCCGTTTTTGACCTGTGCTCATTTATAATCAATGAGATATCTTTACAATTATCGGGAATTATGTGTCTCCATTTTCCAGATTTAAAATATATAACACAAAAAAAGGAAATATTTGCTTTATGTAGTAAATGCTATACATTAGATAAGCATAATGATAATACAATATTTTTTCATTAATCATACAGTGTTATGTGAACTAATATTATACTCAGCATTTATAACACCTTCAATTGGTTCATTCACAATTTACGTATGGTGGGGTTGTACCGTCACTATTCAAAACAAAATAGGATGTTTGTTGTTTTCCCGACTGCACTCAAACTACTTATGAACACATCATTCGTGTTAAGTAGCGTTTTAAATTCTTCAATTCGTGTTTCTTCTTTAAAATACTCATAAAAGCGTTGAGTAAAAAAATCATCCGTTTCCATCACTATACGTTCACCGTACTTAGTATTAATTATATCTATATTCGTCACTTTATACTTTCTCGATATCTCGAGGCCGCACGCATTTTTAAAGGGTTTGCAATAGGTGTGCTGGTTTAACTCTGCTAATTCCATGTTTAGAAGTTGCTGACTGACTGATCTCAACATACACATAGTTCCTTGCAGTTTATATAAGAAAATGTGTCCTTGAGTACGTATCACAACTTGTTAAATACCCTTCTTGACCTACTTTTAGTGTAGACTATTGACCTTGATTCAATTTAGTCATATGACCTTGATCTACGTATTGGCATATACAACAACCTGGCACTCTTCTCGTTTCCATGTATTTTTACATTTCTGGGAAATGTAATATGATACACCCTGCGGGGTTAATAACCCCTTTTGACTTGAAAACTACTTCCTGTTTGCCCATCTAAGAATTATATGATGATGATGATGGCCCCCGCCTTGACCTACTTTCAGTTTATTGACCTATTAACCTTGACTCAATTACATCTTGATTTATAAGAAATGCACCGCAGTTCAATGATTTTTGACCTTGAAAATTCTATTTTTAGATTTCTATGAAAATGATCTTGCTATTTCTATTTTTGGCTTTACATTTTTCGCTCCAAAAATTTTAATTTTCCTCCAAAAGTTTAATCTTGAAAGAGCTGAAGAGCAGTGACCTTGGACATTCACACATTCTATCTCTCACTCACATACTTATTGCAATCGTCACGTGAGCCAGGATCGGTTCTATATGACTAGCTATGTGAGCCAGGATCGGCCCTACATGGATAGCGAAGGATTACGCACGTACACGACAGATTAGCTGACTTGACCTTCAATAGAAAATTCGTATACCGTGAGTCAGAACCGGCCCTATATGACTACATATGTGTAACAGGCTCAAAATGGAAAGATGAAATCTTTCTATTAGTTATACCAAAATATGCTGTTAATCGGATTTTGGACTATTTATTTAAAATTTTATATACTGATAGGAATAAATCAGAGTAAATCTATAAAAATACAATTCGGTCAGAAGTTAAGAATACCTAGTTCGGCCCCGTATTCTCCCATATTTCTAAATGCAATTACTTTTAAATGTCATCACGCTTATTTGGGATAACCTGAGCAGCTTTCAGATTGCATGATGACCACCCTGTAACTTAAGGGTTTCATAACCCCCTTCTATGTGGTAACTGGTAAACAGTATTAGTAATTTAGGTATAAATAGGTCTGTAGCTGCAGGCAAAAAAAAAACTGGAACAGATGCTTTAATTTCAGTGTACATGTGAAAATAACGAAGCAGGCCCTGAATAACATCTGTCAACTACTTAAGCTATCACAAGTGGTGCAGCGTGCTTTGCAAAAAGAGTTTCTAATTATTTTTTAGTGATTTAAAATTGCAAAATAGTGCCTACTTTTAATACAGAGTAAAGTAATTCAATAAATGACATAAATTCATTCAGTAAGGGTCATTAGCTTTCTTTCATTTTGTTAATATTGTTCACAATGTTAAGTATTAAATAATTCTGATTTGTACTCGGAATCGAACTGTGTGATACGTACTAAATCATTATGGCATTTCGAAATAGACACGTTGTTATGTGTGTGATAGACTACTCAGTTTGCAACAAATGAGAATCCTTGATAGGGAGAATAATTTCAACATTAAAAAAATAGCTATAATCAGGCAAGAAACTGAGGAATAGCACCTTTAGATATCGAGGAAAGTACCAGAGTATGTTACCACCAGTCATAGATACCGACATTCGCAATATTGAGGATAACCCCAACAGTCTTAATTCAAACATTACTTAGAACAACAAAGGTGTACCCAATTGTAAAACAATTCGTTGTAATCTTATAACCCACATTGCACCACTACACCTTGTTTGTTGATAACTGTAATTAATAATTTAATTCTGCAATAAATTTGGGGTTAACTGCTTGTGTACAATGCATACCTTTAATTTTTGTTTAATTAACCAGAAAACCTATTTTATTTCCGTTAAATATTATTAATTTTATTATTTCGCTAATTTTTATCCAGGGTTGTTCCATTTTTGTTAATATTCGTTACAATAAATTCTTAAAGTTATTTTCATTTTAATTTATATACTAGGCCACACACAGTACATCAAAGTAGTTCATATTGAGATCTCCCATGAGAGTCGAAAAAAGGCAAAAAAATAAAAATATAAATTAGTAGAGCTGAAGTAGCTTACAATGTATTTACTAAATTTGGTCAATCACCTTTATAAGAACAGTAACCTCCAAAATACATTCATAATGACAGCTAGTTTTAAACAACCATTTTATTTATCACTATATAATGCAAAATTGTATCTATGTAAATTTCAATTTTATTAAAACGTATTCTGCCATTTTTCAAAATGGCCCCAGTAATTTGTTATCAATTGAAGACGCCTTGTAGACTGAATTTTACTTCCTCATAAATTTCTTATACAGTACCCGTCTAAGTCTCCCCCCTCCCCCTCAACCTACTATGTAAACCATAAAACTGAAATTAATAAAATTTTAGGAAATCGAACTAAGGCACATAGAAAATTTTTGATGGTAGTGAGTGACGTAATCATTAAAATGGCGGACAACATTTTATAAAATAATTTTAAATGGGATCATACGGCAAGTAGTAGCACATTTGAAATCTCGCTCCAAGTCCTTTTCAACAACATTAACAACATTAAAATATTACTATTGATTCATGAGTTTCAAACAAAAAACGCCAATTAATGTTTTGAGGTTTTTGGGCTGCTCATAAGTCAGTAGTAATATTTGATGCTGTTGAGGTCGTCCAAAAGGACATGAAACGAGTTTTTAAATGAAGTATTACTTGTCATATGATCCCATTGAAAATTATTCTTCAGAACGGCGGCTGTCCGCCATTTCTAAAAATTTTATTAATTTCAGTTTTATAGTTCACATAATAGGTTGGGGGGGGGGCATTTTAGACGGGCAATGTATACTTAACCTTTTCTCTTTCATGCGTATGTTCAAATTAACCAATAGCAAAATTTAAGAGGTAAAATGGCCTACTATGACCGATTTCATCTATATCTTGGAAAGTGCTAAACTCACCTCATGTGTATTTACGCGATGGTTTGTTGCAAATACTTGTGAATAAACCTTTTTTTCAAGTGAAATCGATTATTGGACCAATTTTTTCTATTACAATTCGAAATCTACATCAACAACTAATACTTTTTATTATATTATCGCAAAAGTAAATTAGAAGGAATAAGTTATTTGCTAAACTAATCTGCAGCCTTTAATCTTCTGGTTAAGCTGGTTATAGTTTATTCTTTTCAACAAGTAATTTTAAATGGTAAACAATCTATACCTTCTACACTAAGCTATGGTGTTCCACAAGGCTCAGTCCTTGGGCCACTTTTATTCATGCTGTACACTGCCACACCTAAACACCTAAAATACACGACTTGCCATCAGTATGCGGATGATACTCAATTACAATATACTTTTTATGCTAAAGACGTACAGTCAGCAAATAATTATGTTAATTGTGACGTTTCTAATCTCGTAGAAGTGACCAAAAACCATAATTTAGCAATAAACCTAGCCAAATCGGCAACTATCTTGTTTGGAAGGGCTAAATAAAGGGAAATGAATAAGTCTAAAATATCTGTAAAAGTACCCAATGGGATTATAGCTAATTACGATAACGTAAAAATTGTCGGGCTTCTAATTGACTGTAAATTAAGGCTCAATCAACATATAACAAATGTACTTAGGAGAGCTTATTTTAACTTGAAGCTGATTTTTAATAATAGTTATTTTATGAATCAGAATACAAACACAATGCTTTGCGAATCCTTAGTCTTATCAAACTTTGTATATTGTGACAATCTTCATTGGCCATGCTTACAGCTAAATATACTCCATTACTATTTATATTTCACATCCTACTTTTATTTTTCATTCAAGGTTGATAACGGGACCTCGGCAACTACACCGCTTCAACGTTCTATCTAATCACACACTTAAGGTCACCTTCTGTTCCACTTCAGTAAATACGAGGTCGTTAACGAGGTTACCCATGCATATATCTGTACAAGGTCATTTATGCTTTAAAAGGAGGGATATCTACACACATATAGCAAAATGTCATTTCTTACAGTGTCATTATATCGAACACCCCATTACAAAACGATTGAGAGTCTAGTGAGTGCTACCAACCATCGTCCGCTTAAACTTAATGGTCGGAGAATATGTGAACTATTACTAAACTAGGTTCAGTTTAAAAAAGGGGCAGATACTTTCTACCACAACAGAAGCGCTATGGAATATATGTGAGAATGTGCAGTATAATTCAGAACGGTACGCCAACTTAAATAAACGAATTCGATACTTCCACCATCATGGCTTCATGCGTAATTTATACTATTATTCACTCACATTTGCCCTTCTCACTCGCTATCATCTTGACGGCCATATATATCTATGCTATGAATGTTATAAAGCGTCGCCACCGAATTATTGACCACCATATACATATGGAGAGATAGGTTGCACTGTATAGCATGTTACACCCAGAATTCTGGTGCTCATCATGTAGAGCACTCCTATTAATGTTACACGAAGTATATGTCCAGACGATTAATATCTGTTATACTGTATATATTGTATATAATAAATTATTTCATGTTAGTGGATTACTATCTTTTATGGCGAATTGTACTGTGTAACCTTGAAAATGTGAGGGTGGGTGGTGTAATCTTTGTACTATGTAACCCTCAAAATCTTGGGGGCGGGGCTTAGACCTTTCTAATATGAGACCTTTGTACTGTGTAATCTTCAAAATGTTGGGGATGGGGCTTAGACCTATATACTGTGTAACCTTGGAAATGTGGGATTAAATACTCGTCCACGTCGCCCGTGTGACCCTTGCTCCAGACGTTGGAAATGAGGTGGAAGTTGCAGAACTGTCCAAACATATTAGTAATGAACGCGCCAAAACCCGAAAAATATTTAAAAGGCGAAAGATTCAAAAAGTTTATCTAAGAAATGATATCTTGTGTATCTGTGCTACAAAATTGATTCATGAAATGTTTTGCATCAGGTTTAAAATAACAACCATTAGTATATTAAACCAAAATCGTCTAGACAAAATTTAACACAGATATAACTCGATTTCTTCAACGCTTGCTACCTTCGCGTTCCATGTATTTCACACCTGTAACTCTCAAATTTTATACTAAACTTAAGGGTTCCTAACACGCCAAAATACATCCAACGCATGGTGTCAGCACGAACTAAAGTGCACAAAAATATTTCACATTATCACGTTCTTTAGAAACAAAGTTATACACTCAAATTTTTTACAATATTGTTGGCTTTTTAATCTAATGCCAGATCAAACGTTTAACAGTAATTGATAACGTGTATATCTCATGTGACTGTCCGCTGTACGATTACTCATTCTCATCTCGAAAAATTCTAGAGTGTCATGGAACAATAATATTCATGTCACCAATGCGGTATCTAATCAGGCGTGTCACAGTGCATTGTATGAGGTGGGTTAAACAGTATATAGTTAGGTACCTAACTGTTCAAGTGAATGTATTTCACAGAGTCTCTGATACACCTAAGCATTACGTAGTATTTTGTATTGTTTATAAAGATATTGCATGGGCAGTTTGATGCTGCAAGTTGCAAATAATGAGGTTAACCAAATACTAATTTGTATCAACATCGTTTGCGCCATTAATTTAGATCTCCCAACATTTCACCTTTGCTCTACTTATTTAACAGTTGTAATCAGGATATATCGGTTTCCCGGGTATCCACTCTAGTTATTAAAAAATAAAATTTTGGTCCTTCGAGCCGGATGAATTGAAATTAAAAAAATGAAGGTAAGTATAGAGACGGGTTGATATAATATAGACTAGCGTATTTAACCCGTTGATGAAAAAAGAAAAAAGTACAACTAACGGTTCTTCACAAATAGAATTCATGATCTCCATCTGAACATAGCTGACAATAGAATTTTTACTACAAAATTTTACCCAAACGTACGTTTGTCTTTTTTTGGCAATTTACACCTTTATTGTTTTGCTTTAAACTGCACATAGTAAATATCTAATTGATGTTTGAGCATTCATTATTGCATTATAATTTTAAATGCACGCCAATTATATTGAATTGCTAATTCAGTAATTCAAATCTTTGCTATATATATAACTATAAATCCCTCAAACGCACTTTCGTTATTATTTAAAAACCTATGCGTGTGGGTTTTTTGCTTAATAGTTTTGAACGACAAGCATCGTTGAAGAACTCAGTAATTTATTTAAATTACAAGTTTAATCGTAAAATTTAATTTGATTCTAATGTAAATGAATCCAATTAAAGCTCGAGGCACCATTTGTGGTCGCCTGACTAGGTTAGATAGTTACTTGTCAAGTATTGAAGATAAATTCAATGCATCGCACACCTTATCGCAAGTCGAGCTATTACAGCTAGACAAACGAGTTGAAGATATCCGCACCTTACTAAGCCAGTTCGTAGATTTGCAAACCGCTGCTGACATTTCCGCGGAGCAAGAATACGCTTAAGAATTCGAAAATAAATATTACAGATTGTTAAGTACCGTAGAGTATATTCTTCATCCATGTCGGTTAAAAAAAGGTCGCTTTCACCAGCTAATTCTATTGCCGAGATGCAAAGTGTTGCATCGTCGATCATAATTAATCCCAACTTATCCGCTCAGTTTGTAAAATTGAGAACAATTGATTTCCCCCTCTTCATGGACAATTCTGAAGATATGTTGAACTTCAAAGATTTGTTCACCAGTCTCATTCATAGCAACGGTCGCCATCTGACGTTCATAAGTTCCATTATATACGCGCACCGATTAAAGGCAAGGCTGCCGAAGCAATAAAAAACTTGAATCTATCTGCCTCCAATTACGTTATTGCTTGGGACAACCTAAAGGATACAAATGATAATAAAAAATCTTTCATTTTTCAACATTGAAAGTACAGGAAAGGTGTCTTTTTCTAAACTTAGACAATTAATAGATTGTGCGGAGAAAAATCTACGTTCACTGAATACAATCATATCTAAAGAGTATGTTTGGAAAGCCTTTCTCGTTTATTTAATTAGTTTAAAGTTAGATACGTTGCAAGAGTTTGAGAACTCTCACGATTCAAAACCCTACCTTCCTTTGATTAGCTATTAGAATTCTTGAAGAAAAGGGTCTCAATAGTGGAATCTTTGGAGCAAAAACAAACAAAAACACATAATATTGATCCTCAAGTTTTAAGGACATTCTTGTGGACTACACCTACATGCTCCTTATGCAGTAATTCTCATGCGCTATATTCTTGTGAGCAATTTAAACGTTTAGGAATAATGGAACTCTTAGCTAAGGTAAAGTAGTTAAGATTATGTTTTAATTGCCATTCCAATGGTCATTCGATAAAGTATTGTAAATCCAAAGTTGTTTGTAACCGCTGCAGATCAAGGCATCGTACCTTACTGCATTTGCCAAGCGAGTCGACGCCATCTCCTACTTCGTACTCACTTTCTGCTAATGTTGCGACCGAAGAAAATGTGTCCCTTTCATTGTTTGGAAGTTCTAAAGATGGTAAACATTACAGGGTCAAGGCATGCATGTCTTCATTTATAACTTCTGATTTGTGTAGAAGTTTAAGATTGAACCAACACCCGCTAATATATCCGCTCCAATGTAACCAGTTACCAGTTGCAAACTAGTTGTTATGTAATTACTAGCATTTCAGGTACCATTTCAGGTATTAATGTCGATTTTGTCGATATCCCAACTGACATTATTCTTGCCAATACTGATTTTGATCAACAAGGTGAAATCAGCATCTTGTTAGGAGCAAATTATTTTTGGTAAACTCTTAATGATGGACAAATTTCTTTGGGTCCAAGGAAATCCATATTACATAACACAAAGCTTGGTTGGGTAGTCTCAGGTCCTACAGCATTTGTTTCTTCTGAGTGTAAAGTTAGTTGCAATCTTTCAACTACTCAATACCTACATGCCAGTTAGCTCGATTTTGGGATTTAGAAGAGGTTTCCTCAAGTAAAGTAATGTCAAAAAATGAATTTAATGAGAATCTTATTTCTTAAGAACATTTAGGCGTAACCCGGATGGTCGATGTGTGGTCTCGCTCCCGCTTAAAGATTCTCCTAGCCTTCTAGGGGATTCTTTGGAACAAGCCAAAAGGCGTTTTTTCAATGTCCCTTGTGACCTATGAAAGTAATCAAACCGTTTTCTGTCTAACCCATCAAGGAGTAAGTAAAGAACACAGTTTAACTACAAAATTGAGAGTAGTGTTTGATTGTGGTGCTTGTAGTTCTACTGGAGTTTCAGTTAATGGCATTCAGCACGTTGGTCTCGTTGTGCAGTTAGATCTTCTATCTATATTTTTGCGATTCAGGAAATACGTTTTTACATTTTCTGCAGACGTGGAAAAAGCGTAAGTATTGGTTACCGCAGAAAATAGAGATCTTTAAAGAATTGTTTGGCCCCGAGATCCAAGTGATCCGATATCAGTTAAATACTGTTATTTACGGCATTATACCCGCTAGTTCTCTTGTTACTCGCTGCTTAATAGAATTATCTCAAGATTGTGCTCAATCTCATCCCAAGGTCTCGAATACTATTCGACACGACTTCTATGTTGATGACTTTTTATCAGGAGCCGATTCTCTTTCAAGGGCACAGGAAATTCGTAAATCCTTGTCTAGTATACTTGCCGGTGGATGCTTCCATCTTAGAAAGGATTTTGATTGTGTTGCAGTTTATCCAGATCTCCCTAATCTGGGAGAAAATACAAAAACCCTAGATGTATTGTGGTCGAGTCACCCAGGTAATCTGACATTTAATATTGCTAAATACTTAGATAGAAAATTAATAAAGCTAGTCATACTTACAGACATATATCAAGTATTCGATCTCTTAGGATTACTCCCTGCTTCAGTCATAGAGGCCAAGGCATTATTAGTCTCTCTGGTTGTGAAAGATTTCATGGGACAATCCAATCGAAATTGAAGAAAGGTGGTTAACCTTCAGAAAAAGTATATCCCTTCGTGTTGATGCTGCGTTTCCTATACGGGTTATTTGCAATAACCCAAAAAGAATTAAGCTTCACGCTTTCTCAGACGCTTCCATGATAGGTTACGATACATGCGTTCAGATTCGATCGGCTGATGACAAAGATCAGATACATTCTAATCGTCTCTGCTCCAAAACTAAAGTGGCGTCTTTAAGGTCTATCACTATTAGTAGATATACTATACAGATCCTAATCCACTTTTCTACTATACTTTTCCTACAAGTGTTTTTTGCTCAACGTCAAGGTCATCGTACACATTGCTTCGAATCGAAGCATATTCCTCAAGGTCATCACATTGTCTACGTCTAAGTACATGGTTTTCAAGGTCGCTCACATTACCTACCTATTCTTCAAGGTCATCGCACACATTACCTGCGTCCAAGTACATTACCTACGTCAAGGTTTTCGAAGAACCCACTGTACACGCTGCCGGCATATATTCTTCAAGGTATGGGGACTCACATTCCCTACGTCGAATGCAATGGTTTGTCAAGGTCATACGTTTCCCGTATGAGGGTTCCATTTAGGGTATATAGGAGGATGCTCTTTAACGCCACCAAGAAACCAAGGTCGATTCTAAATCAAATTTTGATGGGAAATTTCAAAGCCAACGTTCATTAATCTTTTCAAGGTCAGACCCCCCCATCAATTCTAGGAAGTTCATTGACCTCTCTCTCAAGCCCTGAGGTGTTACAGAATACTACCGCCTTAGGATTTTATCCGATACCGACCTTTTTCCTCCAGATGGGAAGTTGATACATATTATATACCTTAAGCTATCGAAACACTAAACTAGGAAATTGTAATCTCCCATAAGAAAATAGAACCCCTTTCCCAAGCTGACGTACGTTGGAACTGGCTTTAAAGAGGCGAAATTGGACTATGTACAACGTATAAAAGAAGAGTATGCAGATTTATTGGAAAAAAAAACAATGACACAGTTTAATAAATTGCTTGATATATTAGAAAATATGGACTCGTTGTCTTTGGCTAGAAGGAAGAGTGGAGGAACAATATATAGATTTAAATTACATGTACTAAAACGTAAAGAAAGAATTGTGTGTATGTGTGTAATGTTTCCGTTAATTAAATAACATTTATAAAAAATGCAGTTACCTATTTGTTTGTGTAAAAGTGTTGTAAATCTAAATGATCCCTATATTAACAAAAAATTCGATTTAGTTGCAGATTTGTTGGTTTTTGATGTACGTAGATCGCTAGACACTGAAAGAATCTAATTTACCTGTAAATGAAAGAAACGTGATTGATTTTCTATCAATAAATGGCATTTATGCTAATTCCCTTAAAACTCTTTTATTATTGAAGCGTTATAATGAAAAAATACATGACTTTGCTCTGTATAAAGGATATTTAAATTGATTTTTTGTAAAGCATGGTCTTTTCGAAAAAATGCATAATTATCGAGATTTAGCCCAAAACCTAAAAAAATCACATTTTTATAGAGTTTTCAATAGGTGCTTTGGTTTAACCCTGCTAATTCCATGTTTGACAAGTTATCCTTGCAGGCGACCTTGAAAATTGATTTCTAGGAATTAACACATGACCTTCACTCGACTAAATTCTAGGAATTGTTTGGTGACCTTGAAAATTTCCCGTCAAAAGAGTGTTACCTTGAAAAATTTAAATGGGTGACTCACAGCTTTAACGAACTTGACCCATACTAAGAATACCCCTACGGTTAGCATTGGGAATTGATTTCTAAGGATACCCCGTAGACAACCTTAAAAATTGATTTCTAGGAAATGTAATAACCTCTAAGACTTATACAAAAGAATTTCGTGAACAGTGTGGCCTTGACAATTTGCATGGTGACCTTGAACACATGACCTTGAATCAATCGAGAATTGATTGGTGACTATTTTTCGCCAAAAGGACGTTACCCTCAAGGATCACTCGTACCTTCAATGACAATTCTAAAAATAAACTTTGATTTTGTAGCGATGGCAGGAATTGATTGGTAAAAACTTCCTGTCACGATTTGACCCTTGTATTACTATCGCATAGGATCGGGATACCTCTGCAGGTGGCCATTGATTTCTAGGAATTAACACATGGTCTTGACTTGAGCAAAATTAGCCTTACCTTGGCAAATTAGTCCAGAATCAACATACGACTTCTTTGACCTTGATCTAGATATGCAGACACAGAGCCAATAAAAGAACCTTGAATAGATTGACTTTATCATCTTTAACCAGGATAATTCTATTTTTAGATTTCTCAGAATTGCGACCTTGACATTTAAATGGTTGGGATAGCTGGAAACTACAGGTAACCTTGGTACCAAGCAACGCAGAGCCATGCTTATTTCACTACTTGAAGAGCGCCAATACAGCAACACCTTGTCCTATCGTTTAACTTAACGTTGAAAATCTATTTCCACTGACAAAGTCGGATTAGTATCCTGCTCGTGACCTTGAAAGCTACGCGACGTCATTCATTAGGAATGCTACTAAATGCAACCTTGAAAATTTCTCGACACATGCTCTCAACAAGTTTGGTAACCTGGCCCTGACAAGTAGAATTATGACCCTGACGCGACCAGAATTGCTTGAGCAGTCGATCGCCTTTGTCCTTAAAAATTGATTTCTGAGAGGTGTGACTGAAGAATATGCAGGAAAAGTGTAGGTGACCTTGACCAAATGCACTTGCGGGTTTTCCTTAATAAATTAATGGATGGATCGCTATACATGGCCTTGAAGAATATATGTGGGCAATGTGTACGCAATGGCCTTAAATACAAGAAAGTGGATCCTATAGTATACGTAACCTTGAAGAGCATCCTAGTATATACCTTTACCGGCCATGTACTGGGATACCTACAGGTTGATTTCTAGGACTTATGACCTTGAAAATTGATACCAATACATTTTAACCATTGACAATCCATTCGATAACCCTTAGTTCAGACAAGAATTTCTGTGTGACATTGCGGAATATACGTAGGAAATGTGTATGATGGCAAAACAACCTTGAAGCGTCGGCTGAACAATGGATCGTCTTTATTCTTGAAAATTTATTTCTCAGAATTGAGTCTGAAATGATGGGGGTAGCTGGAAATTGATCTGTATAACAATTTACTTTCAGGAATTATGACCCTAACTCGGTTAGAACAATGGATCGCGTTTGTTATTTTCTCAGAGGTGTGGACTTGAAAATTTTAAGCATAAACTTTGACCAAGAAGCGTCGCTCGTCTGAATTCCTTGAACAATGGATCGCCTTTGTTCTTGGAAATTGATTTCTCATAATTAAGTCTGAAATGGTAGGGGTAGCTGGAAATTGAACTAAATAAAAATCTATTTTTAGGAACTATGACCCTAACTCAGCCAGAACAATGGATCGCATTTGTTCTCTTCTCAGAGGTATCACCTTGAAAATTGTATTTGTGTTTGGAAAACGTCTATCTGTATTTGGGGAAAGCGACCACTTGAGAGCAATGAACTTTGCTGGGGGTGTGAGCTTGAAAAGCAAACTTCCAAGAATTGCTTGATGACATTGAAATATGTTTAGCATAGACAACAGTCTGTATGATACCCCTAACCTTGAGAATTGTAATAACTTAATTAACACCTCAGGACTTGAGAAAAAGGTCAATGAACTTCCTAAAATTTATCTGGGGGGGGGGACGTGACCTTGAAAAGGTTAATGAACGTTGACTTTGAAATTTCCCATCAAAATTTGATTTAGAATCGATTTATGTTTCTTGGTGGCCTTGAAGAGCATCCTCCTATATACCCTCAACGGAACCCTAATGCGGGGAACGTGTGACCTTGACAAACTGTTGCATTCGGCTTAGGGAATGTGAGTTCCCACAACTTGAAGAATATACGCCGGCAGCTCTTTGAAAACCTTGACATAGGCAATGAGCTTGGACGCAGATAATACGTACGGTGACCTTAAGGAATAGGTAGGCAATGTGAGCGACCTTGAAAACCGTGTACTTAGACGTAGACACTATGATGACTTTGAGGAATATACTTCGATACGGGGCAATGTGTACGAGGACTTTGACCTTGAGAAGAAGCACTCGTAGAAAGAGTATAGTAGAAAAGTGGATTAGGATCTGTATAGTGTATCTACTACTATTCCAAAGTTATAATTATGCGGTGTTGTTGCACTGGCCCATCTTGCAAAACAAGTGATCAAGAATTTAAACGTCAAATTTAACAAATGCGTGTTCTGGTCTGATTCTACGATCGTTTTAGTTTGGTTAAACATTTGTGGCAGAATAGAGTTGCAGAAATACAGGAACTCTCCCAAAATGCTACTTGAAAACATGTCGCATCAACTTCAAATCACGGTGATTTGCTTTCCCAAGGTGTCACCCTCAAGAACTAAAACGATCTAGATTCTGATTGTATGGTCCTGAGTAAATAATAACTCTTCGTGGTCACGCTCTATTGATAGTAATTCTGATTACGCTCTTCCTGGACTAAAGGAAATCTCTGCCTATACGTCGACTAACTTCGCGTTTGAAAATCTCTCTCGCTTAAAACGAATTATAGCATATTGTAAGCGTTTCTACCACAATTGTAGAAGGCCAACCTCTAAAAAAAATTTTTGTAGTTTAATCCTTCCGAAACAAACGATGCTCGTATTCTTTTAATAAAATTGTTGCAATTTGAATCTTTCCAAAGTGAAATTGAGTCACTTAAAAGGGCGCAATCGCGATTCGCCCAAGGCTTGGTAGTTTGAACCCATTTATTGATTCATCTGGTATACTACATATTGGGGGACGATTAGAATATTCCGCTTACCCTTTTGATGAGAAACATCAAATTTTAATTTGTGGATCTCACCATTTAGCCAAGTTAATTTTCTAAATTTCTAATTAGACTGTTACATTCTGGACCTCAACAAACGCTTTCCTCCACTAGAGAGCGTTTCTGGATAACTTCAGGACGAAATATTCGTAAGAAGATAATTTATAACTACGTTATATGTTTTTGCGCCTCGCCTTGGACTTTCAGAGCGGTTATGGGAAACTTACCATGTAGCGGCGTTGAACCTTCATTGCCTTTTGTAAATGTCAGTGTTGATTATGCCGGTCCTTTAATATTACAGGATAAAAGGGGTAAAGGTAGTAAATTAACAGAGTGTTAAATTTGCCTATTTCTATGTTTTGCTATCAAGGCGGTTCACTTAGAACTGGACTTTGATTTATCTACACATTCTTTTATAAATTGTTTGAGAAGATTTGTAGCTGCCGAGGGCGTCCAAGTCACATTTTTCTGATAACGGAACCAATTTTAATGGAGTTAGATGAATGCTTCGCGATCTCTGTAATTTTCTTAGAGATAACAACAATTTCATTTGCTATACCGCTGAAAAAGAAGGAATTTGGTGGCACTTCATTCCTATTTGCTCTCCTCATTTCGAAGGTTTATGGGAGGCCGCTATTAAATCTATAAAACTACCTACATCGCGTGTTAGGTAATACAAAATTAATCTTTGAAGAATTCTATACTCTCTTGATTCAAATTGAGGGCAACCTCAATTCCCGCCTTTTAACGTCTATATCCTCGGACTCCGAAGATTTGGAGCCCTTAACCATAGGGCATTTTTTTAATCGGAAGAAACAGTTCTATTCCTGATTCTGACGTCATTCATTCCCCAGTATCAAGGTTATCTAGATATGAATATATACAACAGCTCACGCAGAACTTTTGGAAAACATGGAGTCGTGAACATGTGAATCTGCTCCAGCAAAGGACTAAACGGCGTCAAACTATGACATTAGAAAACAATGCTTTAGTATTAATTAAGGATGATCATTCGGCACCAATTAAATGGAAATTAGGCCGGATTATCAAGTTATATCCTGGAAAGGATGGTGTTTCATGTGTGGCAGACATTCGTACAGCTAATGGGAACTTGCGAAGAAGCCTATCTCATATTTATCCACGGCCGATAGACTCGAAAAGGTTAGGAAATATGAAAGTGTGAAGTGTTTAATTTAATTTGTGTATAATTTAATTTTTGTATTTATACTTGAACGACTTTTATTTTTGTCAATAATTATTTTAATATTAACCACCTTTGAAAGCTATATCTTTCAAGGCGGGGAGTATGTTTGCGCCCATGGCTTATGCCTTTAATTTAGACCACCAATAGTTCACTTTTGCTCTATTCATTTAATAGTTGTAGCCAGGATATACCGGTTCCAGAGTATCCACTCTAGTTGTTAAAAAATATTTTTCTGTAGTGACAAGTAACCCTGTCAGTTTCCTCAACTATCTGTATTATATTGCAGGCTCAAATTCCATTAATATAAGCATTTGATTGTTGTCATATTATATTTAGAATGTACATCAGTTCTACATACATAAAGACAAAATTTACATCGATTGGGGATTGGATCTCGATAGCGCAATTGGTTAGCGCGGTACTCTAGCAAAGTACAGGTCGTAGGTTCAAATCCTACTCGAGGTAAACTTTTTATTTATGTATTTAATAAAATTAATAATAATTTTTAATTAAAAATAGGTTTATTATAAATAAAAATACAATGCATGCACATTAATCGCCATCTAAATCTCACACAAACATACTCTCCCTTTCATAACCATGGAAAAGTTTAAATCATTCACGAATTATTTAGAAAATTCCTTATTTTAAAGTGTAAAATTACCAATTTGGCCACGTCAACAATTACTTCAGGTTGTTTGTAATATAACGTATAGTGTGTTAAATCTATTCAAGTAAAATTGCTTGATTTTCTTGAAATAAGAAATATAGACATAATTTCATAAGCGAAAACAGGAATTTGCTAATGAAAATCTAAGGAATTTTACACAAGAATCTAATTATTTTCAGAAATTACTCATTTTTGTGGTTTTTCAGAGTAATGTTTATTTTTAATTTTCCGCCAAGATTATTATTACGTGTGATTTATAGAAGATTAAGAATTCTTAGTACGCACTTAAAAATAAATGGCTTTACTGTAATAGCCTTATATTAATTACTTTCATAAGTTTATCTATATCTACATTAATTTTAACAGATCAATGTTATGTATCTGTTTTGAACCACAATCTTTTAATGCATTTTGACCTAAATATAACCTGCGTTCCCCTCAAAAAGATGAAAGTTAAATTGACAAATCGTTGTAGAGCATCCAAAAAACATCAACTTCACCACAGAGAAAAACGATTTTCTTTTAACATTAATAACTGACATAGACAGATTTTCTTACATACATTATCTTTAACGTGGTTTTGTATCTAAGTTGATGAGTCTTTGACGTTGTTATTAAACGTCAACTATAAAGATAAATTATTCGAAAATTATACAGCAAACGTTAAAACTTTCTAAAATAAATGAAGAAAAATAATTTCCACCGTTCACACCAGGTTAAAATCGCTTTTTATTAAAATTTGCATAATTAACTCTAGTGGAAAAATTTTTTCAAATACCACTTATCTACAGCATTTTCAATGTCTCCTGTGTCAACAAAGAAACGAACAAAACTTTGGTTAGTTATCATACGCCAATATAGTCTGCGCAGTGTAAGAGCGCTGGATGCGTAATAGTAGTCACTAAAAGAAATAAAATTAGATAGAAGATTAAAATATGCACCACACATTTTGGATTATCGTCGAAAATTTTGACAGAACACAAACGAAAATAAATCATACAAACAACTGAAAGGGAGTAAATAAGCTAGCATTAAGAAATTATTACGTTGATGATGTACCAGAGTGAGGCAAAGGGACATAGAATTTATAACGCAAGGTAATATCACAAATAAATTAAGAAGTGAAGTGAAAGAGAATGAACAACGCAAGATTAACGATGCAAATATATGGATGAGGTTAGAGGTAAGGCCCTACCTAGTAGGCTCTGTAAAACTTGGCTTCATGTAGTAGAATGTATGATAAAGAAAAGAAAGGTAAGCGAGTTTTTAAAATAAAAGGGCAAGCCAGAGACAATGTATGAATCTTGCGGAAGCTATGGAGGTATGCGGCGATAGGAAAGCACGGAGAATGATGGTGAATAAAAAATAAATAAGAGGTAGGGATTATTTTGTCTACCCCCCAGGAGAATGGCGTGAAGTTTAAGTTAAGTGTTTTGCTTTCTACTAAGAATTAAATTGTAACCTAAGGAAGTCATATCTTAATAATCCAGAGCCAATTTTTTCTTGGCTAGAAGGTAACACTTTCCTCAGTTGTATTCCGGCCTTGTCTATAAATCCTTACGTATGCCTTTTCCTACACAGAACCCGTCCCTGTAAATATCCAATGCCATGCCTCCAACTTCACTTCGGCTTTGGATCACTTCGATTTTGAATATAATTTGATTTGACATTAATTTTTGAAACTTGTTCTTTCTTAAGCGAACCTGCAAGCGTTTTTAGTTTGAATTACTTATTATTTACGCCCAACCAGTATTTTTGTTTTATCTGGTATTTGGTCATAATACTCCTTAACTTTCCACACACGCCGGAAATATGATTCCTAATATATTCACCCAGTATACGCATCTCTAGAATATGTTAAGAATTAATTACGGACACACCCTTTCCAACGGGGATTTTGTTCCAAAGGGAAATAAATTGCTCCTAAAGATCTTTATTCTAACCCCCTTCAAGAGGATATCACTGGTAACAGTTTTCCCCTTTTTCTTCAAACTCCAGAATTGGTAATCCTAAACTGTAATGAGTTCTTTCTCTACAGAGTTTTTCCCATTCACTCCTGCCTACCTAAATGTAGTTTTATAACTCTATAAAACTCTCTCTCTCTCTCTCTCTCTCTCTCTCTCTCTTTATATATATATATATATATATATATATAATATATATATAATATATATATATATATATATATATATATATATATATATATATATATATATATATATAATGCTCAATTGAACTAATGTCCTGTTGTCCGGTACCCTATTTATGTTTGATGTACACTTTCACCATTTTCCCTTTCTTCACTTAGGCTACTGTCCCCTTTTCCGTTTTCTTGTGGTTGCTTTGTGTTCTTTCTGTTGTGGGCACTATTGGTATACGTGATTCTTCCGAGGGTGAGGGTTTCCTTGTGTGATAATGTTTGGCGAGTATTAACTTCCATGTATTGTGTAATCTTAGAGAATCGTATCGTGTGTTGAGATCTATCAAATTTGATGGCTTCCGTGTGCTCCTTTTCTTCGCGATTTTGATGTTGGTTATCATCTGGTACTTTCAAATGCTATGGTGTGTGATGTGTTATAGACGTGGTGCGCTAGAGACGATGTAGATGTTATTATCTGCTCAGAATTTTTGTGTTCCTCGCATCAAACGTTGGTCCTGCTGTTTGTTTTATGGACTACATCATTCCACGACTCTCTCACAATATTGCCTTATTTTGTGGGGTTCAATTCTATTTATTGTCGCTTTTACTGTCCAACATAAATCTTCTAAAGTTTCATTGGATCTTGTGTGTAGGGATGCCGTTTTGTTGCACGAATTTATTTTGTAATGCAGCCTGTGGAAGTTTCATAATTCGGTCTGCAATTGTTGTTTGAAAAAGATTTGAATTATAAGCAAATGAGTCAACTATATGAGAGCCAATAATGCCAATCCGTACATTAAATCTCCATTTGATTTGCTTTTTCACCTTAAGAATTAATCGTGAATTTTCACAGGACTAGAAAACGTTATTTTTGCGATTATATAATCCGCAGTTGTTGAAACGACGTTCGTTGAACCACATAATTTTTATGGTAAAATTGAGTACTTCATTTTGCTTTCTGCTAAACCATTCACTAAATTCCCAGTACTTTCAATCTCGACGATTCTTAACTACGGTTTGTAGAACCATTATTTTTATTTGCATGTTTTCTGACATATATAATTCGAATTTCGATATTTTAGTCCACATTCGCAACTTGTTTTGTAAATTTTTTGCAATATACATAGTAATTCTAACCCTAACTAGAACCACTATGTGAAGCTATTGACTCTTATACATCATTCTTTTATGCATTCTCCAATTAAATTGAAATTTTCTGTTTTGTGGGTATAAATGAATATTTAACTCATGGTTATGTATATTTATTTTCATACGGCTTCACTGAAATTTACTTGATGACATAATTATATAAATTTCATGAAACTTTATAACATCCAGTGATAGAATTAGAATTAAACCTCTTCCCAAAAATGTATTGAATCGAAAAACACGTGCACTGGAATTCTCTGTTTAATTGTTAAATAAGCAACCCAAGTTAATTTGGATATAATCTAACGTACTATTTATATCGTATATGGGCTAGTATATATTCCTTTTCAACGAGCTTCCTCGGCAAATAATGTTTCTCTTGTCAACATATTTGTAGCAAGTTATGCCATTTCTTTAATTACACATAAATCTTATATCTGGGATTGTTTGAGGAATTTTAAATTACTTTTACTTTTCCTTTTCTGGACTATTCTAGACTTTCTGTACTACCGATATCAAGATTATGGTTATGCTGGAAAAATAACTTCTACGAAATGACAAAGTCACTTTCTTCTCCATTCCACATCACTTACAGTAAATGTAAATTATATTATCTACATACAACCGGTAAACCTTTGACGCTCATATGTCTCATTGAAGACATCAAAGAAGGTTAGTCTACAATTACTTTCATTTCACCTGGTTATCAAGGCAAACAATGATAACTAACCATATACAACAATCTACTGTCTGTTTGCATAAGTGGAAATTGTTTAGCTATTATATTAAACGTGGTAATTCCAATTGAACTATTTAGCTATATAAGTTGTACGATTATCTACCGTACTGAATCAAGGTTAAATGAACCAACTCTACATATAACATTTACTTACTTGTATATTCTCTAATTTATATACGTATGTAACTTGTATCTAACAACTATTAACCATTGTTTACTTATTTTCTCTGTCAACTTACATTGACTCTTATAGCTCTGACCTCGTTACTGGCCGTTAGTGTCTCATCGGCAGTCAGAATCAAGTATAACGAACCTCAATGTAAGTCCTATTTTATTTGTATTTATCTTTCATTTAAGGTAAAGACTTTGTGGCACGAGCATTTACTTAGATATTCAGTTGAAATACAAAAAGTTTCATATAAAGTTTGGTTTTCTTAAGGTTAAAGTACTTAATTTAACACATACATCCTTGAATTAATCCATCTACGTTTTCCTTAGTTTTACTGTTGCGTTGAGTATACAGTAATGATTACAAACAGCAAATTACTTTGACGTACTACTGCTCTCTCCAGAATTAAAGTTTAGGTAATCTAGTTCTTTATTTATCATTTTCTAAAATAATGTTCGTGCTAGGAATGCACAACTCACATTAATTTGTGTGTTATTGAATAAAACAATTAACTTGAGTAATGTAAAACTTGATATGTATATATATATATATATATATATATATATATATATATATATATATATATATATATATATGAAATAAATATTAAACGTTGCACGAACTGAAGAATGTGTGTAACAAAATCTGCGCGGTAGTAAAAGAAACTATTAACGTGATTCTTCTTTACTAAGGAAAGGTTTTTGGATACGGTAAATTAAAAATTACGGCAGTACTAACCGATATTAAAGCTGATATGAATATGTGTACGTTTGTGGACGGCATAAAATAAATTTTATGTATAGACAATTAAGAATTTAGGCACGAAGTGAATTGAAATATTAAATTGAGTAACAAACATTTAAGAAGGTATTCATTAAACAAATTGCTTAACTGATTTAAGCATTAAGCCCGTAAGTGGTCGCGGAAGAAATATCTTCGCCTCCAAAGTTAAAGGCCGATCGTTGCGAGTACGTACAGTTTCAAGAATGAATTAGTTCAACCCTTTTAAAGTAGGAGTAGAAAATTAAGTAGGGCCAGTTTTTATACTGTTATGTTATGGAAGCCTGATTTTATGAAAAACTGGCTATTACTGGTACTGTAATCCTAATTAAAGGTATAAGGGCAATCAATTCCAATCCCTACCATTTTGTGTTGTAAGATTTTAATTACGATAATTATTTCGTGTTGGTTAATTACGGAAGTGAACGTTTACTTAATATTAAAAACTTTTGTCAATAGAGTTAATCCTTCAACTCATTATTTTTTTGGATTGCAGTTAACCTTCCCCAACAATTTTACTTTAAGGTTTCTTGTTTATCCGTAAAGTTACAAGAAGGATCACAAAAGTGCAGCATAATAATTTTTTTGTTGCGTTTGGTTACATTTATGAATGTTGGCTTGAATTTAGATTTCTTTTAGATTAATTATTACAGTATTTAATTAATTTTGTTCGGTTTATTACCTGTTTTTTGCTTTTGCCTCCATTCAAAATACTTTTACAAACAAGTTCAAAAATTACTAGGTTTAATTATTGTTTTCCAAATTGTTTATTTATTTTGTAGTATGGTTGGTAGTCATAAAGAGTTAATACTTCTACGAGAGTTGAACAAAAAGTTCAGTTAGGATTCATAATATTTTGTTTTTGAAAAGTACTTCACGGACTTGATTACGTTCAAAGTGAATTATGCAACGTTTATACTGGAAGTTTAGAGCTTTATGTAAATGTCTTGCAGTATACGATCCCAGAAGATTAACATCTTAGCTTAACTTACTTCTTTTTTACGTTTTATCATAAGCTCGCCTATCTTCATTGTAATTTTCGGCGCCTTCTTTATTTTTAAAAGTACTACACGACGGTAGGGCGGTTTTATCGTGTAAAGAACCAAGCAGCAAAATACTTCGAGGAAAAGAGTTTTATTTTAATAAATAAATAAATTAAATTGGAGAAATGAGGCATATGTTGTGAAAGACAATGTGACCTGAAACTTATAGCTACTTAAGTTCAGATGTAGCAGTATACTATAACCGAACTTGACAGACAAAAAAGAAATTAAAGGATACAGTAAAATAAGTAACCGACTATAGTCGAAAAGCAAAAGACGAAAGCGCTTGAATAATTTATCAAAGACAAGAAGATTCTTATTTAGATAAAGGGTTTAATTTCATTTATCAAATTGTTGCACAATTTCGATGGTTTGGATATTTTGCCAAAACCCTTTTTCGCAAACATAGTTTTCACAACTGTTTTTGGGGTCCATCGAATGACCAGTGTCTAGAATACCGTTAGTAAAATAGGAGCTTGAATTGATATCACTTTTAATACAAGAAAAATTCTCTGAAAACCTAGTTTTAAATTTGGGACCAGTCTGGCCAATGAAAAGAAATTACAGGTGCCGCAATTTAACTTATTAGCGCTTGATCTATTTAGTATATCTATCTCGTATGTAATATAAAATAGAATGGTTTTCAAGTTGTGTTTAAAGACTAATGGAATGTTTATCTCATGTTGCTTAAACAGATTTTTGAAGAACAATGAAGATGGTCCTATAAACGGCAAATAAAAATAGTTTTTGGTTGTTTCATCAGTGGTAGACTGTAAAGCACTGTGGTTTTTGCAATTATGGCGTCTCAGAAATTGACCATACATCTTTTCAGTTAGGATAACTGTTGAGATAAGCTAATACATAGAATAGACTAAATTAAAATTGGATTGGTTGAGAGGAAAATTGAAAAGTCGGTCGAATGGCTCTAATTTGTGTGAGATCAAAGAAAAGGGAATAACATGGTAGGTATTCGTTAATTTCCTGAAAATATTTATGTCAAGGAGTCTAGTGATTTCGACAAACAAAAGATGTCTGGTTTCTAGGGTAATAAATGCCGGACGTAATATCTTGATCCATTCGGATTCCCGGGAGGACAGAGCCCAAGCGACCTCGGTTATCGAAAGTACTAACTTTCTGATCCAATACTGCAAGATCCGTGGTATAAGGTCTAATCTGAATGCTAGTCATCAACATCTTGAACCATTACAACATTTTGTTTCTATGTGAAACACAAGTCTCCTGTGTAAGAACCGATTCATCCGACTTTAAATTTCCTTAGTACAACATTTAGTCGCACATAAAGGAGGCGTATGTGACTATATCAGTAGGTAGGATTGGGGACTTTTGGAACACACCACATTTACAAAGTCCCACATTTCCAAGGCTACCACAATTTCAAGGTCCCACCAGTTCAAGGTTATGAAATAACTAGGTCATGTTTGCACACAACTTTCTCAAGGTCTCACATTCCCAAAATTCCCACAACTTTAAGGAGTAAAAATACTTAGGTAACTAATACTCAACACATTTTCAAGGCTAGTTGCGAACCCTACTTACTCAGATAGACATCTCACTTTTTAAAGGTTTGCACAAGTAATTTTTTTACACTTCTCTGATACCACACTTAGAACCATATTAAGAAAGGATAATGATATGCTAATATATTCGTTTGTTGTATGTACAAATGTAATCAGTGTATTATTCAGATATATGATTTTCTCTAGGAATAAAACATTTTGATTTAGTACAAGTGCAAAAGGTCCTTTCCACTTTTGTATCAGTACACCTGCGAGGACGTGGTGCAAGTAATTTAGCGTACGTGCAGTGTGGTGCCCATCAGAGATGCTCCTGTAGAGGAGTGTCAGATGACCGCCATTGGTTTATTCGAACTCCACACATGAAGCGTTCAACCGTATCGTCTGAAGATATGGAAATGAACCCTGCCGCTGCAAGTGATGTGGGTGAGCGAACTCCAGACCATGTTCGATACGTAAGTAAACGTTTATCCAAACAATTGTAATACTGAGGATGATAAAAGGTTGGTGCCACGTAGCACATCTTCTCACCGTAGACCACAGTAAGATACTAACAGGAAACAATTTATTATATACAATATATACATTATAAAAAAACTAATTATCCAAATAATACACTTTATAGCAAAGTATGCATGAATCGTCTTTACATACCTCGTGCAGCATTGTTAGGGGCGCTCTACACGATGAGCACCAGTATTCTTGGTGTGACATGTGGTAAATGGCGACCCATCTATCCACATGTGTATGACGGTCAATAACTCGGTATTCACTTGGATGCAATGCTTTGTAGCAGTCATAGCATACATGCATATAGCCAGCAAGATGATAACGGGTATGAAGAGCAAATGTGTGTGAATAATATCCCAAATTACCCATGAAGGCATGATGGTGGAAGTAGCGAATTCTTTTATCTAGGTTGGCAGACCATTCAGTATTCCACTGCGCATCTTCATATGTATTCTTTAATACTTCTAATGTCGTAGAAGGCAGGAACCCTTTCTTTCCAAATTGCACCCAGTTGGGAATTAGTTCACATGCTCGTCGCACCCTTAGATTAAAAAGTGATAATGGATGGTAGCACTCTCTATCATCCCAATTGTTCTGTACTGGGCTAGCACACATACTAACACTGGTGGAAACAACACGACAGTATATGTGAAGTTATCCCTACTTTTAACGAAAAGAATGATAAAACATGTAGTTAACCTGGAATAATGGCATGATTGATATCTGTATTGTGTAACCTTGGAAAAGTGGTAAACGTAAGAGGTGGAGGACATTGTAAGTGCGGGAACCTTGGAGTTGTGGAAATCTTGAGGGCATGTGAACCTTGGAATAGTGGCGAATGTTGAAATGGAGGACTTTGCAATTGAGTGAACCTGGAGAATGGGAGACCTTGGATATTTGGGAGCCGAAAAGATGAAGAAGACACCCTTGAAGTGATTGGTGAGATCCCGCCAACCTTGCAGGAACGCCGTGAATGAAGGCATTGAAACGGTAGGATTGCTGAAGTAACGTACAGTGTGGAGGTCAATATGAAGCTGGTAACCTTGACGGTAAAAAAAGTGGGGAAATTAAGATATAAATGCAGAGGGGAAGTACATGTGAAACCAGTATTAAATGTAATTGAGAACATATTACTTCAAGCGGTAGAAAAGGCGAAGATTGTGAGCGTCATGAATTCAAGTGGATGTCGTGATATTTTAATTAACAATGTGCAGTATTTTTTAAATAAAGTAAATAAAGTAAATCGAAGTATGTGAGTGTCGGTCTGTCACCCCAATTCAATTTTGAAACAGTCGTGCAACTTGGTGGATCTAGGAGTAATGGAGTGGTGTTTGATAAGCAGGAATGGCACATTCTTATGGACAATGAAGGGATAATTACACTATTATTTCTACACACCTGAAGGGGCATGGCTACCTATTAAGATATCGGTTCGAAAACGATATCGTATGAAATTATTAACAAAAAGAAAATTATACGCATCTCTGGTTGTGAAGAATCCAGAAATCTAGTTAGGATGGGAGTTCATAGAACAGTTATGGAGACTTCTTAAGATAGTCAGTTACCAGTTGTATTTAGTACCTACTATGGAATATCCTGCATTTTATAATAAAATAATACATGCGGCAGCGGAAATGCCTGATGTTGACATACACAGGTTAATGGTTCCATTACAAGATATATTTGATCTCAATGGAGATCAAATACCGGTACTAATAGCGCTTAAAAATCTGCATATATTACGAACGGTAGAAACACCTGTTTTTGATAGTTTCGAAACGCAAGTATATTTTCCGCATAGAACTACAAGATTTTGTCTTTTCTTTGCATTACGCGAGGTAATTTAGTATATACGAAATTACAGTCATGAGACACGTGTCGAGTTAATTGCTGCTGCGTTCTAAAGTAATGAATACATAAATCGCAAAAATATGTTGCCCCATTACGTCGGCATATTTGGTTGCTAAGTAAACCAGAAAAATTATTTATCCATACATAATGCTGATTATCCGTTTGGTTACTCACTAATAGCAACAAAGTAACATGAATAGGTTGTTTAGCTCTTGTATAGTAGAGAGGAATACGATGACTATCACAATACGTATCCTCCAGTCCATAAACATTGATGGAGATATTATTGTTGGACTCAAACGTTGAGATGTTAGTCAGCTTAACAGGAAATTCTACTCCGCTCCAGTTGAATAACGTCCTGAAATCAGGGTAAGAAGTCGTCGGTTGTGGTAACCCCGTTGGTGCCACTAATGCTGATACAATAGCCCACGCAAAGCAGCAATTATCAATATTCTCCACATTCACTATGGCATGTTTATGCGAAATTTCAGGCGGTACATTCATATAGGATGAATCCGTAGTGGGAGAAAATTTCAACATGTTTACCTCTAAATATACGAAATTCATCAGCGACCATCCTACGAAACAACATATATTAATCATGTACTTTCCTACTACTCATAGCACACCAGAATCTTTATCCTGAAGTTCTGATTGCTTAGCATCCAAGATTTCCACTACTCATTGAAAATATTCTTCCAACACCATCCCCACACTCAATATATCATAGTTCGTTTGAAAGGACTTTAATTCGGTACTTTCTCTACTGTTCACAAAGTACAACCCAAACAACTGTTTTGTTATAATTCGTTTTTTAACTATTTATTGCTCTTTATTGGTTTGTAGCATTTATTACTATCGTGTAATACAACTTTTAAGAAAAGAAGTTATATCCAGCCATGCGAACGAGAACGCAACGTAACATATCGCCAGGAATAGGATAATATGTATGATGGATATACCATGTTGAGGGGTAGAGTAGTGTACGGATAAGGAAACAGTAATAATGAGAGGATAGAGTGTCGCTGAGCACACATATTCTGCCCAGTACTGTATCTTACCCTGCCATGTGCTTTGGGATAGAAGCAAGGTATTACCCCACCTGTTTTCCAGAAACTACGCAGCGCATGTAGGGCTCAATACACTCTGGGGAGAAGATGCTGCATTTTTCACTATATCCCTCACCGGTGATTGCGCTGGTAAGTATTGTATGGGTGTTGCAGGAATCCTAGATACTGATAAGTCATTTAGCGACCATTCATTATCTATAAGATCAGCAGTACACACAGGACTGGGGATACTCTCTGATGACTTATCCATTCGCTACACTTGTATCGAAGAGTTCATAGGACTCCACTCTTCAGCGAACTCTGCAATACTAGTAGAACTACTGTACGACCACTCCTCCACAAATTCCACAGTAGAAACAGGGCTGGGTAAACCATAAAAAATGTGCTCTAAAAATGCATGAAAAACGTTGTTTTTAGTGGGGGAAACAGCTCTATTTAGCGAAACGAAAGCAGTGCAAATTATTCGTACAACCGATTCTGCTGAACATGCAATGACTTCAAGAGCAAGTTCCCCATCCCCTCCCCAGGTAAAAACCACCAAATTTTATTTTAATTTTTTTCATGCTTGGTAAATTTCTAACGTTTTATTTCTTTTTTACAGGTTTCTGTTACCCCCCGTTCTTTATCGCCTGGGTAACTCCTTTATCTCTTCAACTTTATACCGCTAACCTCTTCAACTCCTCTGCCCGATGTCCCGCCAACTCCGACACCTCAGGTTTCCTATCCAATTGACGTTAACCTCCCTTCAGCGTCCACACCTCAGAATTCTTCCCCCTCTTCCCCTGAGTTTCTGTATATCCCGCCTTCTACATCCTCTCCTATTACCATGGACGCTCAATCCAGCGACGACGAAATTTATGAACTGACGACCGTAGTCATGGACTCTCTACAAGATTACAATCCTGATGCGGATACAGTAATACGTGACATGACCAATGCCGAAATCATTACTATCAGTGATGGGGATACACCTATATCTATTGACATAGACGAACATAACGATGATAGTGATGATTTTGTCAGCATAGCATCTAGTGTTGAGGGAGTATGTTCTTACTGTGCTGCGAACGATTACCTCAACACTGGTGACTACGACTCCGACGTAGACATGGACCCTGCCTACAGCTATGATTCCGACGATTACTACAATGACGCATTACGACAACAGCGACTACTTCGCGAAACACATACTGACTTTTATAACGAAATCATCGTTGAAGAGAGTAGTGATGAGGAAAACTTTCTGAACACTCTCACTAACAACTTGCGACAACTGTAACGTAGCACTCACGAACTGTCATACGCAGCACAACAACTAAGTTCACATGAACAGTTACATAACATCATATAGGACGAGAGCAATGACAATGGCGGTGCTCTAGGCGGAAATAATGAAAACGCTGACGACGTGCAAGACAATGACGACGAACAACTTGACGATGACTGGTTTTGGCCTACACATATCCCTATGACCACTGGAACCACTATTTTTTCACCCTTCTACAACGTTATGTGTGCGAAGGCGTCGGGAAACAGTGCCACTCAACGCAACTCTGCGTTTCTAATTACCGCCGGGTGGTACTGGCTATTTTACGGACATCGAATCATTACATGGGACCGTCTCACGTTCACGGTATGTATTGTCTTGATACTACTTTATTTATATTTGTAATTCATTCTTTCATTACAGCTGACAACCATAGTGCCGGAATTATGATGTCCTGCTTACGAAGAGCTCTCTAGAAGAGCAGCTCGACCGGGCCCAAGCTAGGCTTGTAACATTATACCTCGACTGGCATAGTGTTTTAACCCTAGCTATACTAAGTGGGTATGATCACGCCATTGTACATCTGGAGATGATACTGAAAACTGTCGAAGATTTTGGTGGACTTTACGAACTCATCCGAGTTCGTAATGCAGCTCTTCGACAAGTGGTCTTTGCAAGTGATCGAGACAAGGATAGTAAGTATAACTGATAGAGCTCTCCTTCTACTTATGATTTATTTCCAGAAAAACGTCAACCGAAATAGTGCGACCCCAGACCATACAGACCGACACTAACTGACTGAGCCCGGTGACTACTATACAGACAGTCAAACAGACAGGTAGACATACAGACAGCCAGACAGAGAGACGGACAGACAAGTACACACCACATGGTGTATATGCTCAAATATATCAATGATACTGTAATGGTATACCATCATGTACCGCTGATGAACACCTGCTAGTCCTCTAAGGGAGCATCTCCAGACAATACGGTTGAATGCTTCATGTGTGGAGTTCGAATAAACCAATGGCGGTCATCTGACACTCCTCTACAGGAGCATCTCTGATGGGCACCACACTGCACGTACGCTAAATTACTTGCACCACGTCCTCGCAGGTGTACTGATACAAAAGTGGAAAGGACCTTTTGCACTTGTACTAAATCAAAATGTTTTATTCCTAGAGAAAATCATATATCTGAATAATACACTGATTACATTTGTACATACAACAAACGAATATATTAGCATATCATTATCCTTTCTTAATATGGTTCTAAGAGTGGTATCAGAGAAGTGTAAAAAAATTACTTGTGCAAACCTTTAAAAAGTGAGATGTCTATCTGAGTAGGTAGGGTTCGCAACTAGCCTTGAAAATGTGTTGAGTATTAGTTACCTAAGTATTTTTACTCCTTAAAGTTGTGGGAATTTTGGGAATGTGAGACCTTGAGAAAGTTGTGTGCAAACATGACCTAGTTATTTCATAACCTTGAATTGGTGGAAACTTGTAATTGTGGTAACCTTGGAAATGTGGTGTGTTCCAAAAGTCTCCAATCTTACCTACTTATATCAAGGACAGCATTGCTTGCAAGAGGATTGAATTTTTGGGAAATAAAAATTTCGACATGATTTGGTTTAAGCATTCTAGTCCTAAATTCGTCAAATTCTACTGTTGCATTTATAGGTCTCCTAATGACAATAACTTCCAAGACTTCTTCGATTACGTAGTTTGAAAGTTGACCATATTCTGTCCCAGTTTTCATATTGCAATATCTCAATTGTAGGAGACTTTAATGTTTATAACTTTAATTGGCTTCAATTTTCATCAACCACTAATCCTGCTGGTTATGGTGTAGAAGCATTTGATATTTCTTGTGATTTCACACAAATGATTTCTGGACCCACAAGAATCCCGGCTAACCCCAACCATACATCTTTTAGATCTCTTCCTTACATCAAACCCACTTGTTTATAAAACTTCCGTTTTTTTCCCTCTGGGTCATTGTCTAAGAGAAATAACTTCTACTGTCCCTAATTCCTCCGTTCTTTGCAACACTGATATAACCTTGTCGTGCTTTAAGTCAGCTAGATGGAGTGATTTACGGACTTCTTTGCAACCTTTCCATGAAATGAAGTTGTTTGGAAAACTAAAATTCAATTAACTAGCTGCATCTGCGTTGAGCCGTCGTAAATTTTGTTCTTTAGCTAAAGCCATTAGTAAAAACTTTGATGCATTCTTATTTCTGCTCCTAACATTTTGACGGATATGTATTTGCTGACTCTGTAGGTAAAGGCAACGTTTTTGTGGATTTATTTCCATCAAACTCGTGTCCCAATGATTCTGGAAAGTATGTGCCCCTAGTAAACTCTTCTTCATACGCTATGAAACCAATTCATTTTCGGTACAAGCTCCTAGAGTCGATTAACAGTAAGCTTGATCTCAATAAGGCGACTGGCCCAGACGGTATTCCAGGTATTGTCTTAAAGAAATGTTTCCCTGAATTAGTACCAGTCCTGCCTAAGATTTATTCGGTCTCTAAGTCTTCTGGGAAATTTGGTTCATCATGGAAGTTAGCAAATGTTCAACCTATTCCCAAAAAAGGTGATAAGACCGATCCCTCGAACTACTGACCGGATTCTATCACTTCCATTTCGTTTAAAATCATGGAAAAAGCCATCAATCAGCATTTTTTCTCGTTCCTTGAAACTAATAAACTCCTTAGTGACCCCCAATAAGGGTTTAGACGGAGTCGTTCAACAAGCGATTTCCTTTCATATGTGACCTAAGTATGGAAAAATACATTAGAACAATCCGATGAAACAGTTGTAGTCGCTTTAGATATCTCAAAGGCATTTGACCAAGTTTGGCATTACTGTTTACTTTCCAAGCTCACATCGTTTGGGTGCAAATTTCTACTTGTACCAAACTGGCGCAATCCTCATTCTTCTACGCTGCTTCTAAACTCTGGAATCATCTCTCTAGTTTCCGTTTCCCTCTCACTTATGATATGAAACGATTTAAGGCAGCTGTTCATAGGCATCTCTTGGCAACTCAATAACCCTCTATTCATACTCCTAAGTGTTCCTGAGTGCTTGGCACGGTAAGCCAAATTTAGCCTGATCCACAATTAGTTAAAAGAAACCCGAGAAATTAAAAACATTATTAGATTCCTTTGGAACAGTTAATTAATATGAATATGCTGAACATAACCTTTTCCTATTAAAATTGAAAACATGTTTGGTATAATAGGATATTAGGCAATCCAGTAAGAAGGTTAGAATCGAGTAGGTGTTAACTGCATTTAAGCAGTCCACAAAAGGAACATATTAACTATATCAAACAAAAGTAAAACGTGATCAATTCTAGGTGATGGTATTTCACTTCATAATGCCGTGGAATTGTTGACAGAATACGGAAATTGAAAGTTCACGTGCCCCTTAAGGCGCGATTCAACGAAGCAAAGAGCTTTGAAACAGGAGTACTAGTAAAAGAAATCTAGGACTCATCGCAAAGTTAGTCATGTACTTTTAGACAAAGTGTAGAGGAGAGGAAAAATAGGATTCATAAAATTAAATTATAAAAGTTATAATTGGAAAACTCTTCAAAAATGTAATTTTGTTCAGTAATAAATTTCTTGACGTTTTTAGTTGGTTGAAACTGAACATTCATATATTTAAATTATTATTGAGAAATTCTTGAAGTTTGCCTGAGCTCTTAAGTTAGTAATTATGGGATTGTGGGAGTTTTTTTGTGTAAAATAACTTCATGATCTAATTTGGACGGTTCAAGGAGTGTTTATGTACATTGTAAGAATTGTGTCAGATTTAAAGTATCCAGTATCGCTGTACTAAACATTGAATTCGTAAGAATAATGACTGTGTTACAAAACCTGAAGCTGTTTATTTCTGAAATGGAGCTAAAACAGTTGTGAACAGTAGAACTGAACTATTTTAACTCAAAACTATAAATTTTTGGTTTAATTTAAGAAAAATTTCAGAACCGACAGACTCAACTTTACCTTTCACATGTGTTACGATGGAATCTATTTCTAATTTATAGAATTCCTTATTTTGAGCTTTAACAGGTGTGTAATTAAGAATCAATTCTTGTTTGAGACAAGTGCTGTTGAACCGAATCTTCAATTTTTAATTACTATGCATGTATGTAGTCCATTGCATTTGGATGTTTAATATTTTGTAAATGATAATCTCTCATGTAAAATGTCAAAGCACACTATATTTCCTTCTGAAGTGGCCATTGTACTTTTTTTAATGTATTGACATAATATGCTTCACACCTTGCTTTAGTTTTAATGTAGCTAACTATTATTAGTTTACTGTTTTCAATGTCCAATGTACAATGTACATTCTAAAATCTACAGCATCACATTCGGAATGTATCGATATTAATTACATGCTTAGTTTTTGTGCTATGGGAGATTTCCCAAGCCTTTACCGCTTATTGTATGGGCGAACAACCACATGTGCTATATATGTGTATTTCGTTGAATTAGATAACAATGAATTTATAATAATGTTCATTCAAGAAGAATAGCTTGTTTCATTACCCTTATGTATGCCAATTGCGAGTCATTACGTTAATAATGGTCAGTATTTAATATTACTATTTTACGCTTATTGCCTTTGCTTGGCTTGCGCATCCACTAGACTGGGTTATGTATCGTGTAACTGTTAGCTCCAGAACAGTTAGGAATACTAGGTTAAGGATTCTCAGCATCAACGATGCTACATTAAGGTAATGTTGTTTATAGTTTTCTGTGTTTGTAAAGGGAAATTGGTATTATATTGGGGAAATTTATTGTAGTGACTCTGTTTAGAATTAGTTGCGTTGCTATGTACACCGTATGAAATTGTGTATTTAGTATTAGATCACATATTTCTCAAAAAAGGGAACGTTTAATGTTTGAAGTTGAAAAATAATAAGTAATAAACAAGTTCATGTTATGTTACTATTAAACGAAATCATATGAACCACGCGAGTTTTATTCATCATTGAATATTTTCAGAAAACATACATGCATTAAAAATGACAAACGAGAATTTTCTGACAGCATGGGAACTATTATGTAATCGTTATAACAATTCTGAAGTGTTAATTAGATGTCAAATAAAGGCATTATTAAACTTGCATAATTTAACAAACGATAACAGTAAAGATATTAGACAATTTGTAGATTCAATATTAAAGCACATTAGGGCATTAAATTCTTTAAACCAACCCGTAAAAGATTGGAATACTATTTTGTTAATTGCTATAACAGATAAATTGAACAAATTACATTTAAAGGAATGAGAGATGCATAGACTAAATACAAAACAAAATGATGTAGAAAACTTAATTGAATTTTTACAATCAAAGGCAAATTTGTTGGAATCACTTGAAGGTAGAAACGAAACACATAAAAATACATTCAAGTTTTCCAACAAGTCTAAGCAATTCATTGGGTTAACGACGAATTACACTTGCTACTATTGTAAATCAAACCACGGAATATTTAAATGTCCAAATTTTCTTGAACTCAAACCACAAAAACGGTTGCAATGGGTAAAAGAAAATAAATTATGTTTAAATTGTTTAAAGGCAAATCATGTAGCAAAAGATTGCAATGGTGGCACTTGCAAATTTTGCAACTCTAATCATAATTCAAATCTGCATTTTCCACAAGCTTCAAACAGCTCATCAAACAGTTCTATTTTTGAAGAAATTCAAAATGTAACAATTTCAAATCATGTGACAAACAAGTCACACTCCCAAATCCTGTTATCAACAGCCTCTGGTGCAATAAAGGGGTCAGACGGTAGCTGGCATCATGTAAGAGTATTATTGGACGCAGGTTCACAGTCCAATTTTATTACAACTTCATTAGTAAAAAGATTAAATCTTCATTTAACAGACAAAATGTTGTCATTGAGAGGAATCAATTCTGCACATTCAACAATCTCTAAGGAATGTTCAGCAGAAATTAAATCTCTATGCACAAACCTTCATTCAAACATTCATTGTTTAGTCATCAACTCAATAGCTGATAGACTTCCTACTCAGAGCTTTGATACACAATTGCTCAACATACCGCACAATTTAAAGTTAGCCGATCCACAATTTAATCACTCCGCACAGGCTGATTTACTGATCGGGGCAGGATTGTTTTGGAATCTTTTGATCGACGGTCATATTAATTTGGGAAAGGATAAACCAATTGCGAAAAATACAAAATTAGGTTGGATCATTTCAGGTTCAATTCCAATCAATACACAAACAGTACGCTGTAATTTAGGTTTATCAGAAATTCATGATCAACTAGAAAAATTCTGGATGTTAGAGGAAATTTCTTCACATCCTCAAACATCTGATCAACATTCATTTTGTGAAACCCACTTCAAGAATAATTTCACACGCGACCAATCGGGCAAATTCATTGTCAAATTTCCCTTCAACGATAATATACATATACTTACGTCCACGAGGCAACAAGCATTTAGTAGATTTCAAAGTATGGAAAGACGCTTTCATCATAATCGTCAATTTGCATCAATGTACAAAGAATTCATGGCAGATTATTTAAGTCAAGGTCATATGACATTAATCGAAAATGAATCACATTCAGGTTCATATTTCACGTTACCCCATCATGGAGTACTGCGGAAGGATAGTAGTACTACCAAGTTAAGGGTAGTTTTTGATGGTTCACAAAAATCTGAAGCAGGCATATCATTGAATGATTGCCAACATGTTGGTCCCACCATCCAAGACGATCTATTTTCAATATTGTTACGATTTAGACAACACACGTTCGTGTTAACGGCGGACATAAAACAAATGCATCGTCAGGTGTTGATACATCCTGACCACAGGAAATATCAAACAATATTATGGCGCAACAGTCCAAATGAACCTCTCAAAACATATCAGTTGAATACGGTTACTTATGGCACTACCTCTGCACCATATTTGGCAATGCGGTGTCTACATGAAGTAGCATTACAATATCAAACTCAGTATCCCGAAGCTAGTCAAGTAATATTACATGACTTCTACGTCGATGACTTGCTCACAGGTTGCGACGACGCAGATACTCTTGTTCAGTTAGGGTACGACACCAATAAGATTCTTCAAAGTGCAAGCTTTGTTCTAAGAAAATACATTTCAAACAACAAAGCAATATCTAATACTGCATCAGTTAACATTCTTGACAACAATACGTTCGCGTTAGGGTCACATGAGTCATCAAAAACTTTAGGAGTCTTCTGGTCCGTGAAAGAAAACAAATTGTTCTTTCAAACCAATGAAAGTAACATGCAATCAAACTTTACCAAACGTACAATCTTATCTAGTATAGCAAAGCAATATGACCCATTGGGTCTGTTAACACCTATAACAATATGTGCAAAATTTCTACTTCAAGACTTGTGGTCTTGCAATGTTGATTGGGATGACATTATTCCCGAGAACTTGTTCAATAAATGGAAGTCCATTTCAAAAGATTTTCAATTATTGAACAATTTATGTGTTCACCGTCACGTCATTTGTTCAAACCCAGCTCGCATAGAACTGTATGGATTCTGCGATTCATCGCAAAAGGGATACGGTGCTTGCATATACATCAGATGTTTCGATAAAATGGAGTTATGCAATTCTTCACTTTTGTGTGCAAAATCAAGAGTAGCCCCTCCCAAACCATACACGATCCCGAGGTTGGAGTTGAATGCAGCTCTCCTATTAACCCAACTTATGTCAAGGGTCTTTAGTCCAATGACGTTACAATTTTCATCAGTACATTACTGGAGCGAATCTCAAGTGGTTCTGTACTGGATCGCAAAGGATCATCGTTGCTTCAAACCATTTGTGGCAAATCGAATCCATAAAATTCAAGAACTAATATCTAGTGAGCAATGGTATTATGTGAATACCATAGATAATCCAGCAGATTTGATCTCGCGTGGCATGTCTGTTAAATAGATCATAACCTCAGATCTGTGGTGGTCAGGGCCATCATGGCTTAAGAATAACTCAAATTTCCCTATAACACCATGTTCTAGAGTTGATCCAAAAATGGAAACATCAGAAATGCGTGACAAAATCATTGTTAGTATGAGCACAAATGCAACACCAAGTTGTTCAATATTTTCGCTCGTTTCTAAATATAATAATTTACTTCGTGTGACAGCATACATTTTCAGATTTACAAATAATTCTCAAAAATCGCGAATGACTGCCTAACTTATGATGAACTCAAAGGAGTTTTAAAAGCGCTCATTGTTGTAGCGCAATCTGACTCATTTAGTGACGAAATTAATTCGTTAAAACTCAATCATTCACTTCCACCAAAGAGCAAATGACTGCCTTTGACACCATTTCTCGATGAAGAAGGCATTATGCGTGTTGGTGGTCGTCTACAGCTATCTTCATTTCAGATGGACAAACGATATCCAATCTTACTTTCCCACAAACACAAATTTTCCTCCCTCATTTTCGAAAGAGAACATGCTCGCCTTTTACATGTAGGCCCACAACAACTTCTTTTCTCAACAAGAGAGAAGTATTGGGTCACGTCGGGGAGAAATTTAGCGAAAAGGGTCGTGAGATCTTGCGCTAAATGTCACCGTTATTCCGCGTCATTTCAAAATCCTAGAATGGGCATTTTGCCAGAGTTACGTGTAACAGCTGCTTACCCATTTTTTGCAACGGGGTTGATTTTGCAGGTCCATTCTTTATTAATGAGCGACGTGGTCGCAGTACGTTAAAAATAAAATGCTATATGTGTATTTTCGTTTGTTTAGCGGTAAAAGCCATACATTTAGAAATTTAACTAATTTGCGATTCATTCATTGCTTGCTTCGAAGATTTGTCGCGCGCAGGGGTCTTCCTAAACACATTATGTCTGATAATGGCAAAACATTTATTGCAGCCAATTCGGAACTGCGCGAACTTGGTTCATTTTTAAGATCCAATCGAACGGAAATCGAAGAAATTGCAAACAATTTAGAAATAAATTGGAAATTTATCCCACCATATTCCCCTAATTTTGGAGGATTATGGGAAGCAGGCGTCAAATCAGCAAAATTTCACTTGAAGAGAATATTGAACAATACCTCTTTAACTTATGAAGAATTCAATACAATACTTGTTCAAATTGAAGCGGTATTAAACTCCAGGCCTCTATCCCCTCTCAGTTCTGATCCTAACGATTTGCAAGCGCTAACTCCAACACATTTCCTCATTGGACGAACAATGACCACTGTACCCGATCCTGATGTCTCAGAAATAGCTTCAAATAAGCTTAATAGATTTCAATACATACAAAGCCTATCTCAACAGTATTGGAAACGGTGGGCCAAAGACTATTTAAATCAGTTGCAAGTACGACAGAAATGGAGCAAAAATTGTCAGCAATTGCTACAAGTCGATTCGTTAGTTTTGGTAAAGGACGATAGGCTTCCACCTGCATTTTGGAAGCTGGGTAGGATTATTCAATTAATACATGGGCCAGAAAATCTTGTTAGAGTAGTGGTATTAAAGACTATAAATGGAAATATCAAAAGACCAACGTCAAAATTATCACCACTACCAGTTATGGGCTCATTGTGATGTTGAAAGTTTAACTTTCAAGTCGGGGAGTATGTTTAGAATTATTTGCTTTGCTATGCACACCGTATGAAATTGTGTATTTAGTATTAGATCACATATTCCTAAAGTTTGAAGCTGAAAAATAATAAGTAATAAACAAGTTCATGTTATGTTACAATTAAACAAAATCATATGAACCCCCCGAGTTTTATTCATCATTGAATATTTTCATATACAGACTCTAAACGGAAGCACTTCGCTGCCGAATAAATTTAATTAGACGATTCCGGTGTTTGTTATTTTCAATGATTCTGGGAAATTCGGTATTCGTTCTAGTGGTTTAACTTCCTTTCGCATATCGTCGCGCTATAATCAATCGACCTTATAGCGAGATACAACGCCCAACAACGTGAAATACTCTGCGCCTCCTGCTAGCCGTCGCAGTTACTACCTCTGCACCAGAGGTAATACAACTGTACATATAACCAGATTTTGAAGCACACCCTAATGCTTTGTCACGTGTGGATGAAATTTCCGTACTTTTTTTTTAATATTAGCATATTTGGATATCATATGTAGGATTTTAAATTAATGTTAAATTACCATGATTTTTATTGTAAAGGTTGTTATCGCAGTTTCGAGAAAAGGAATTAAATTTCATTATGGTGGAACAAAGTTTTATGAAATATAATATACGTGTTTCCGCAGTTCAAATTTATTTTTCTTATCGCGCTTATGTCGCAAGTCTGCCATGCGTTGAATAGTTCTTGGTGTCTTGTAGTTGACCAGTTCATTTTGGGAAAAGTTGTTACTGGGGAACGTATAGAGGGTTCATTTGAGTAATAGGGTTTCTTACTGAAAAACAAGACGTTTGCATCCCGATTTTCGGTATCAGGTCTGTTTTTTTTCCTGGGAAATGTGTTTGTGCAGTTTATAATGAAAGATTTTTTAATGTGGGGGTTAAAACGATATATATATATATATATATATATATATATATATATATAGTTAGTTAAACTATTAAGTTGTTGGGTATATATCACCGGACGCAGTATATTTTATTAATTAATATTAATATATTTGGATGGGAAATTTTAAATGAACTTTAGTTTTCCGTGCATACTATTTTAAAATGTTGCAATAATAAATTCGTTAAAAACGAATGGAAGTGCATCGAGAAATAAATTGTTTTGTTTCTGTAAGTAAATTACCGTACTAGTCCGTTTTTAAGCAGTATTGGGTGGTTGGTTGGTTGGTTGTGTGTGTGTGTGTGTGTGTGTGTGTGTGTGTGTGTGTGTGTGTGTGGTGTGTGTGTGTGCTGTGTGCGTTGTGCTGTGTGCGTGTGTGCGTGTGTGCGTGTGTGGTGTGTGAGTTGTGCGCGTGTGCGCTGTTGTGCGTGCGTCGTCGGCCGCTGTGCTGTCGCTGTGCGTGATCATTTTGAGAATTGTATAAGTTCATAATAAAATTAAGCTTGACCTTCTATTAGTCTATAATTTTTGACAACACAATTTACAAGCTTTGTAGCTACATTCAAGACAGTTTGGAGAACTACGCAAATAACACTTATATGCTGTCTCTCTTTTCTTCTTTGGTGGACAATATTTGCAGGTCCTCCTTTTTTCTAGTTTGTCACTGCGGTCCTCATTCTGATCCGATGGTTCATGGTCAATATTCAATAATGTTGTTCAATTCTGTTGGTAAATTAGGAATTGATTGTCTTCGGGTAATATGATTTTTTATGAGGATCATGCTGAGGTTGCATATGAAGTTGTAACTACTTTCAGATTTTGACGACTCACATGATTCATAGATGATTTTTGAATTGAAACAGCTGAATGCAATCATGTTATAAAATGCAGCTAGAGGCCATCTCCTTGTTCTTCTGTTAGGAGAATAATTATCAATTTTCTAGTCGAGCGTTTCAACTTCTGATTTTGTCGAACTATAAAAACTTATTGTCTCTGGTTTATTATTTGTTACGTCTGTGAAGGGTGAGTGATGCATTGGCGAGATCAATAAAACCACTTTCAAGGGTTTTGGAACGTATGACAGCAGCGTACAATTTTTTGTAAAGCCATACATACTTGAATTGGCCACTCTTTTCTTATTGACATTCCAGCGGAATTTCTCTACTATTTTTCTTGAGCGTTCCTACATAAGTAAGGTGTCTATTTCTCAGTTCTTCGATGAGCTCTAGGGACGAAAAGCAGTTATCGGCAGTGATATTTCTGTTAGAACCATTTAATGGCTTTGATAGTCTAACAACTGATTGAAAAGGTTTAGATAACTTCTTTTCCTCTTCAGAAATTTTGCCATCACTGTCCTTACATATATATATATATATATATATATATATATATATATATATATATATATATATATATATATATATTGCTTGTTTATATAATACGGAAAGAACACCTCCCTCTAAATGGCAATAGCATTTCATCAACACAGGCCAAATTACCTATGGCGTAGTTATTTTGACAATTTTATATAAACTGATTGTAAATACCTGACACTGGAGCTGCGACATCGTCAATTTTCCTCAAGTCCCTCGTAGTTCGATCATCGAAACGAAGTACCAATAACAGAGTTTGGCATCTTTTCAGCGACATAACGCCTCTAAAAATTGGCCGACCTACAGGCTATTTAGAGAATAGACATGACAAATCCTCTCTTCCTGACTTAAAAATTGAACACAGCATTATCAGTTCTAGTTCAACCTTATCTGTGTCTTTATAGTTTAGTGATTTCGAATCCTTTAGTTTAGATCTCATAGATACGAGTTTTATATTGGTATTTGTGACAATTTGCTTTATCGTGTCTTCACTGAAAAGTAGCTTCCAAACCTCATATACTGTGGGTGTCGGGCTTAACTTTTTAGCTTAACCCGACAAAGCAGGAAGTTTTTTCGGCATTATGTTGCATCTCGGGTTTTTTTAGTGACAACTGATTCGAAACTATTCAGACAAAACTTTTATTTTTACCATAATAACATAAAGGCTCATTTTCGCCATCATCTTCATCCTGTTCAATAGCACTTATTTCAGGCTGTATTTGAAGAAATTCTTGGTGATTCTCATCCGCCGCTTCAAAGTTCTGGATCGGTGTTATTGCATTCAATGTAGCCGGATCTTCTGAATGTTCATTTTCCATCATATGATCCTCATACTCCATTTCACCTTCATCAAGGTCTTCTACATCACTCTTTTCTGCTTGTATTTCTATACGATCGATACCTGCTAATGAGTCGTCGGATAGGTGTTCTTCATCATTGGCATCGTTTTCTTCTAATGGAATTACCATCGACATTATCTTTTGTGTTCGCGATGAGATGACGTTCGACGCCATTTCTAAAGAAAACAAAAAGTACAAGCTCGTAACTCTAAGAATTATTCATAAATAAGCCAACCTACCTGCAAATAAAACGTAATGTCGTCACCAACTCGTTCTAAAAAAAAAGAGACCGATAGCTTAGATTCAGCGCTTATTGGTAACACCCGTCTGATAGACGGCGGTTTTCGTGTGTTTTGAACTTGTACAAGCTGACGCACTCACCACTTAAGGAGCGCTACTGAACTAGAAGATAGACGCAAGATGTAGATATGGGAGGGTTTCGGTCCAATACGGTGAAAACCCCCGGATGTTACCAGTTAAGGGTTAAGGGCGATAAACACGAATCTGTCATTATTTTTTTATGATACTCCTAGATGGCGCTAGTTACACAGTTCGAATGGGATAAATTCACATTTTAATGCTAAATAATAAAAATTTCATTATTTTAAAACAAAAAAGGTGTACTTGTTCGACTCCCATATTTTAGGGCGTTTTCGAGATATTGCCATTTCAATATTGCAGTGCATACCATTGCACGGCACCTCAAAAATAACAATATTTGAAAGTGGCCTGTGACTGAATTGACAATATTGCTTTTATCAAAAATGCCTAGATGTAATGAGTTTACAAATTGTGAACTAAGGGATATGATTTGTGTTTATGCACAAGTAAATTATAATTGATGTGCAGCAGTTAGACGATATTTACAGTTACACACAAATCGAATTGTGCCCAGTCGTTAAAAATTTCAAAAATTTTACGCAAATTTAGGTGAAAGCGGTTCTTATCATAGGAAGAATTCTGGTGATGACCTAAAAGAATACAGCAGATTTGGAAGATGAAATTTTAATTAGAATTTCAGAAAATCCTGAATTAAGCACTCGGCGCTTGTAGGCAGCTACTGGTGTAAGTAATCAAGTATTTCAAGAATTTTACGTATCATTTTACGCCTGTACAAAATTTATTGCCCAATGACTTACTACGCAGAATACATTTATGTCAATTGGAGAAATAACCATAACTATGATTTTGGTAATCCTCATAAATACTAAGAAGCTCACTTTCAACATGAATTTTCAATAAATATCTGGTGTGTAATTATTGGCGATCATTGCATTGGTCCGTTTGAACTTCCAACAAGATTAAATGCAGAAAATTATTTAGAACTTTTGTAAACTCATTTGGGAGGTTTACTTGAAGAAATTCCTCTACTTGTAAGCCAGAATATGCGGTTTATGTACGATGGTGTGCCGCCACATTATCCACTTAGAGTCCGGGAGCATATAAATAACAATTTTCCACATCGTTGGATTGGACGGGGCAACGAATTCCTTGGCAGCCCTGTACTCCGGAATTAAATCCTTTGGATTTCTATGTATGGGGATACATTAAATTTTTAGTGTACAATAATCGATATGAACTCCTAGAAAAAATTCATGAAGCCACAAATACTTTAAAAAAGACAACGCCGCCTTTTTTAAGATACGACAACATTTAGAAAAAAGTCTAAGAAAATGTATTGAAGTAAACGGTGGCCAATTTCAACATTTAATGAAGTAAATGTAATTATTGTTTTTTATTTGTTTTGTTTTTCAATTAAATTTTGTTTTTTTAATAAAACCAATGTTTTATTTACTAATATTCTCAAAGTAGATTACAACATTGTGGTTAAAATCAAAGGTTTTGAAAGGATACACTTCAATCGCATTTTAAAATATTATCGTTTTAGAGATGGCTCCAGTACAATATTAAAATAGTAATATTTCGAAGACGACTCAAAATATTGGAGTCGAACAATTATACTTTTTTGTTTTAAAATAATAAAATTTTTATTATTTAGCATTAAAATGTACATAATAAAAAAATTAAAAAAAATTACTTGGATTTATCCCATTCGAATTGTGTAACTAGAGTATCATAAAAAATTGTGACAGGTTCGTGTTTATCACCCTTCAAAAACTAAAGTGTACCAAATTTGAGTTCAATACATTCAGCTGTTTTCTAACTATTACGAATTTTCAAAAATAATATGCCGACTACAACGCCCTATATCTCGTTTGCTATTTACATTTTACTAACGCATGTATTTGTTAAACGACCTATATTGATCACCTCTTTCTATAGTTGCCGTATTGTACATTAGTTATGGTACACCCTGTATAGTGTTAATGGACTTTATGAGAATTATTACATTATTGAATGCAAAATTTCATGTGATTTTCGCTCTCTCAGCACAGTATTTGTATACAGGGTCCGCCTTAGGGAGCTGATCCTATGAGTATCTGGTAAACCAAACTTACTATAATTTTGAAAATTTGGTGACATGGATATGATGTTAGGGCTAACTCATCTAAAATATTTTCACGTTCGTACCACTTCCGGTTGTACCGGAAGTGGGTACTTAGTCGCTTATTTTAAATGGAACACCCCGTATATTAATAAATTTTTGGATTCTATGTCGAATTTTAAGGTAAGTTTGTTAAATAAACTAGATACGAAATTTCAGTCGTTTTAAAAAAACCTTTTTCTAAAAAAATTGACAGATGCGGTCTTAGTAATAACTCGTTAATTGTTCCGTTCCTGTCAAACAATTTGAATAAAACTTAGTGTTGTAGGCAAGGTTTATTGCAACAGTCTGCAAAAATGATATTTGTATTTTTATAAAAATAAAATCATGAATGTCTAAACTTGACTATCAAGAAATGAAGTTACTCAAATAAATCAAATGGAAACCCCTATTTTTATTACTCAGATCGATTTAAAGTCAAAAATTAAGGTAAGTTTGTTTAAAACTTTATTTGCCTAAACGTAATAGTTTCATACTTACTATCAAAAAGTCCCAATTTTAAAATTTGTGATAAAATGACCTACATCTAGCTAAATCTAGTATTCCTTGTTCGTGGTCACCATGGAAACCAAATAATTGAGAATTGAAATAAAGAAAAATAGTTGAATAAGTTACTGCATGTGATTCAAAAGTCATTTTGCCAAATAGAAATGGTCCTTTTCCATGGCCACCTAGGTCACCTGATTTTACGCCAATGAATTTTTATCTTTGGGGCCAAATTAAAAATATTGTTTATGCTACACCACTAACGACTAAAGAAATTGTATTGCAAGAGCGCAAAATGCCTTCAATTCTCTTTCTCCACAAGAAATTCAAAGGGCTACAAATGAAGCCGTTATAAGACGGGTTCAACAATGTCTTGCGTCTAACGGGCAACATTTTGAACATTTATTGTAAATTAATTTACATTTGATCACGAGCAAGAAATACTAAATAAGCGACTTTATCGTGTAAGAATGCACTGATAAGTATGTAGTTACTACCTCCGCAGTAAAAAGTAGTTTTTTTCGATTTACTCATAAAGTATTAAATTTTTACACTTATGTTGTATATCGAATTTGAAAAAAATTTGGCAAAAATGACTTTTGAATCACAAAATTATCAATTTTTATAATTTGTTGCAGTAACTTATTCAAATATTTTTCTTTATTTTAATTCTCAATTATTTGGTTTCCATGGTGACCACAAACAAGGAATACTAGATTTAAGTATGTAGCTCATTTTTATCACAAATTTTAAAATTGGGACTTTTTTGATAATAAGTATGAAACTGTTACGTTTAGGCAAATAAAGTTTTAAACCTTAATTTTTGACGTTAAATCGATCTGAGTAATAAAAATAGGGGTTTCCATTTGATTTTTTGGGTAACTTGCATTTCTTGATAGTCAAGTTTAGACATTCATAATTTTATTTTATGAAAAACACAAATGTCATTTTTTGCAAACTGTTGCAATAAACCTTTGCCTACAACACCTCAAAGTTTTATTCAAATTGTTTGACAGGAACAGAACAATTAACGAGTTATTACTAAGACCGCATCTGTCAATTTTTTTAGAAAAATGTTTTTTTTTAAAAACGACTGAAATTTCGTATCTTGTTTATTTAACAAACTTACCTTAAAATTCAACATAGAATCCAAAAATGTATTAATATACGGAATGTTCCATTTAAAATAAGCGACTAAGTACCCACTTCCGGTACAACCGGAAGTGGTACGAACGTGCAAATATTTTGGATGAGTTAGCCCTAACACCAAATTGTCAAAATTATAGTAAGTTAGGTTTAGCAGATACTCATAGGATCAGCTCTCAAAGGAGGACCCTGTATATATCTGTCTATGGCATCGCAGCTCCCAAAATGGTACAACGATTTCGATTTAGTCTTTTTTTGTTTGAAAGTTAACTTAATCGTGAGTGACTCAAAAAATTTGTTTAGATTTTAGAGTTTTTTTTTGTCGGGGGTTTTTAAATTTTGTAAAATTTGTTTATAACTGTATACGTTAAGTTATAGCGCTGTGGTAATTTAACATATCTAACTGGTGAAGCATTTATTTCAAGGTCTATGAAAAAATATAGCAAAAACCTAGGCACAACAAAAGCTAAAATTAGATATAAAACGTACTTTTGTGCCTTCTTTAAATTATAAGATTCAAAAACTTATTTCAACGGAGATTCTCTCCTTACCTGTTGCAGTTATGAGGGTATTTATGTATCTCAACAGCTGCATGTTGTAAACGAACACAATAATCAGTTTGTCTTGACCTATTTAACAAAATATCATCGTTATTTACCTCTTGTATTAAACCTATGTTTTGTAGTTCTAATGTATACTATTCCATAAGTACAAGATAACTTATGCACTCCGGAAGTTGACAATGTGTTCAAGTGACCTGAAATGTTCTTTAATCTTTATTGTAGGCTTAAAAACAGTCCTAATGCTATGATTGATTGGTATCTTTTCAATTTTATCTGTAACACTAGTTGTAAAACAAAAAATGTAGTACCAACAATAACCACTACCTTTCCTTTATTGTTATATCTAGGAGGTGCAATAAAATTATCACTACCTTTAAGTGAATATTCATCAGCTTTCATCATTTCTTAATTTTCAATCTGCATATAGTTATGTAGGCATAGAAGGTTATGCAATCGACTCTTTTTTCCATATCGCTAAATCGATTTGTTAGCTCATTTTACTACGTTTGGCCAAGTTTCGCCAAGATCGACCACGATGATGACGGTGATGAGAGCGAGTGCGTGTGCGTATGCGTGTGCCTGTGCGTGTACGGAAGCGTGTGCGCGCATGATTAAAGTTTTTAGCCTGCACCCCTTAACCCTTACACTTAGTTGTAAAGCTAGATAATGCTTCTCGCTGCATGAATAGTTCTAACAGATTTCGTTCATTCCAATTTTACAACATAAATGGTTTATGTTAGTAACTTTCGGTAAACTACTAATTTAAATCGTAAATAAATCAAACTGAAGCAGTCTAATGAAATTTTTTCAAGTTTACTTTCGCCTAAATTAAATTATGTTCTAAAAGAATGATTATTGTATAAAAATGGGGAACCTTTTAAATCGATGAACATGCTCTAGAGTTATATTAAATTTTTTTATACTCTTAAAGACGTTTTAATAAATTTCTGAATATAAGTAAGCGAATATTTCTTTAGAAGCCCGACTGCCTTTTGTGTACAACTGTTAAAAAATAAGTTTGAGATTTAATCTTGTTGTGTTACTATATTGGAAATGTTATCAAGGATTGTCAAGAGAATTGTGAAAGGAATTCTATAAATTACACTTGTCACAACTTTTCTATAAGAAACCTTAATATCTTTAAAACTTTATCAAGTCATTAGAGGTGAACCAAGTTTAATGAAATAATAAATTTCGTAAATTGTAATTAATACATTTCAGTTTGTTGTGATTTCGATCAAGTAAGTCAAAGCTAGACGAAGGTGTACATGTAGTTTGAAGATTATCTAGATCATTTAGCAAAATTAGTTCTAAATACAGTGGTAAAGTAAATGTGTCTCTGCATTTAATGTAATGGCTCAAATATGTCATTTCAGCTAGAAAAATAATATCAATGTAACATAAAACAGTTTTCGTTTAGTAAATTAAAGTGCACTACCAAAAGCTTTACTTTCATAGCAACATATAGATATACAGTTTTATAAGCACAATACACGTGATTTTTCAGATATTTTCAATTGAATTGACGTATATATATTGAAAACTTTGTAGAATACGTGCTTGTTTTTATTGTAACATTCCGTGTAATGACATGAAAGTTTGCTCTGAGTGAAAGATAGTCTGTGAGACGCATCATGCAGATAATTTTGGAGCAAGTACAGTTTTTGATTGATTTTGTGCAATACAATATCTCCAAGCAAACAAGTTTTACATTCTAAGATTCGCAGAAACTCAAATGAATTACTCTACCCCATTTATTTCGGATAATATTAAATGGCTGAAATACTCAAAACAGGAATAACAATAAGGGTAGAGAAGCTAAAACCAACAGTTTCCCGTTAACAAAGCTTATGGATAAACCAACTACAACTCATCGGTCTGGAAACGAAGTTACACGTTATACAACGTGACTCTATGACAACTGCTAGATAAATTGAGCTGCAAGATTTTAACAGTTTCAAGCGCGGATTTACAATGAAGATTCTGATTTTAAAAAAAGTATCAAAAACTCAGAGTGTAACAAACTTCGAACGTGTTGTTAAGAATTAACCTCTATGTAGGTAACTTAACGTGCATTTCGTGCAGCGTGTGTTGCATGTAATAGCTGCATAAAAACATGCATTTGACTATTTTAATTAGAACTCGTACGCATAGTGTTTGCACATTAGATTCACATATATTGCGCAATAGACTACTTTAGCGAAGCTTGGTTGATAATATTTTTAAGGTGGGTGTAGGCATCCATTTGCTAAATATTTTTTTGTTAATAGTGCTATAAATTTTATGGTGAGTTATTTAAAGTTATTTTACAATGTTTGAGACGTTTGCATTTCAGGCACTTCTTTTTTATTTTTACTTTCACGTTTACGTTTTATTTTTTACTTTAACTTCACCTTTACATCTACGCCATTAAATATTTGACCGTTAATCTAAGTTACGATATTAGTACGATTATCAAGAGTGATATTTACTCATTTGGGGATTATAAAGCATACAAATCCAGATTTAGTTCAACCTAACGTAATATTACGCAACAATTTTCCAAAACGCAGGGAGACAGAATGCAGTATTTCGTTACCTACCGTATGATCAAGAATAAGGTATTCTGGTTCCATTAATTACTCACATCATTAATTACTGATAACATTATTAATTACTCAGTAGGTTATAACGTCACTAACATTAGCATTAAGTATTTCTATTTATAATTAAATATTGGTTGTGTTAATAAGATTTGTTATTGTAGAAACTTTGTTTTAACTTTATTGTATGATGGTTTACTTGTTTATTCCATATATAAAAACAAGTTGGCGTCCAAGCATTTAACTATTAGTTTCAGGAAGAAGTAACCTCGATTTTAAAGCGAACATATCTAGGTACATGTAAATAGTTTTTGGTTAATAAGGCAAATCGATAATGTTAAGAACCTGGCCCACTTTAATCTACGATTGAGTGGAAGGCACCAAATCTTCTTGTTTTTACCCAAACTGTTAAGTCGCTAAAATTTGTAGCCATGAGTGTAGAAGTATACGTATAAAACTTTAAGATTTGTACACTGACTTAAAGGTTTTACAAGAAAACGTCATTTCCTCAGAGCATAAAATGCTCTAAATAAACGATAAAACCTTACAGTTTTACTACAAAAACCGGCAAAATTTCACCAGTAAAGTGGTACCTTAAACTGTTTTACCTTCAGGATACCATGCACTGATCAATAAGGTTAATTACAGGACATTAGCCGATAGACACAACCACCAGATGATAGCAGGTTTTTCTTTCTCCCCAATACAATTCACTACAAAACCGCCTTCAAATATGTTACCAACTGCGCAGAATTGTTTCCTCGCTTTAGTCCTCCTGCAGTTTGACGTATCATCATAAACAAGTCTTTTGGTGCACTACCTCTCCCTTCCTTTAATAATAAACATTGCCACCTCCCCTAATATTTAATTCATCTTGGTTCTATTCCTCCAAACTCAATAAACTGTCCCATTAACACTAATATGTCCGTTCACGAACCTTTCCACACATCAATGCTCAGTGGGTGAAATTGAAACTATGTAAGAATCAGTTAAACCACTTTTAAAAGAAGGTGGTAGCGAAATCCGAGAAGCTGTGGTTTCTTAAATGTATTAAGTTTATTCGACACAAGCTCAATAAAACAGATCTAAATAAGATCTCGGGATGCAAATCTTTCACTTTACTGCTCGATATCTACAAATTTAGTTTCCATTTACCTCGATTTAAACAACTTGGTATTAAAAACACGAAACGTCTGGTGTAATCACATTCGGTGCAACTTTAAAGAAACAGCCTATCTTCCGCGAGCTAAAACATCCCAATCAGCGCGATAACAATACTTACCCTATAATTTAGTGTGTGTTACTAATCTATCCTAAAATATAAAATAGCTGATTATACAGAGCCTAAATTACACGCCTCTTTTGCATATCCACCAAGTGTGCTATAGATGTACGTCGTCACAGAAAAAAACACCTTGTTGCGGTATAACCAGGCAGTAGAACGGGATAACAGGTAAAATTGGGGTTTTGGCCGACTAGCTCGGTGGTTGAGGGTGAGTAAAATGTTACTAAATTTTGCGTTCAATAGGATAGTTCACCATAAATAGGCCATAATAGGCGTTGGGGTTAAAATAGAAACCAGAAAGGGCGCCAGAATGTTTGAAGTGACAAAATGGGGGTTGAAACTCCAAATTACGCCAGTTCACAGCTGGTTTAAATACTCAAACAACTCGCTTACGTGAATGTAATCACATGTGGTCTTGGGACCAGCAGATCTTCGCTATATCTGAAAGGCTACAAATAATATCGCATGCTTACCTGAAATAATTGGGTGCTGCAAAAATCAATCACTAATCTGATTAAGAACGTCAATTCTGTTGTTACTCAATAAATCTGCATTTCACTGTAATTTTGCTTCCAAGAAAAGCGATCACTTTCATGAAAAAAATTAATGAAAACTAATGCATTGACGCATCTTTCATTAAATGTTGTTATAAAAAAATCAATGTTATCTTACGAACGCAATTACCTTACTTGACATAGACACAAAATGTTGACGTTAATTCAATGATCTAATTCTAAAAAAAAACACCTAATATGCTCGTAAGTGTCTGTGCAACAAATGAGCTCAAAGCTGGATTCACATTAAAAAAAACAAAAGTTCGTTAATCTATAGATATGTATTATAAAATCATCACCTTCCAAATAACAACACAATTGTTACAATAATTACTCTTCCAAGTTAAATCATACAGTTTGCTTATTAGGCGATGAGACTAGCTAGTTTCCACGTCGGTCTTTACTAAGGTTATTATAAATATTTTTATATGCCAAAATATCAAATGACTATAATCAAATAAATTGCAATGCACTCGAAATAGATAATTTCGATACAAATTCGTCAATATAATTTTGGATTAGAACACGGATGAGTACGCTTGGATTAAAAACCTAAACGATAAAATAATAAGACGTTAATCTCAAAAGACAACGTAATCATCCGTTCGAACATACCAAAAAAATAAAACGCACAAATATTTATTAAACTTTGTCAACTACATAAAAAAAAATCGCATATTAATTACCTAGACTTCCTACAGCCCTTTTTTTGTACAGGCACCAGGTGGAAGTCGAAGGATAAACTAGGTCTCAGCAATGTAAACGACGTAACTGCGCTCGACACTCAAAGTATGGCCCAACTCGTAGTTGCTTCGCTTCAAAATTACGTTTGGATTAAAATTACAATTGATTGTACGTATACTAATATTTAGGCTTCCACGTTACGTGTTTACTTTACATTAATTGTACACAAGTTCTGAATAGCACTTATTACCTTAAAGAACAAAAAGCTTATTTATTTGCAGTAACTTGTTATTGACGAACTGTAAATTAATGTCTGGAGTTAGGAACGAACGTTTGGTTACTTCCGCATAAACGCGCTAACTACTCCATGGAATCAGGGAAAGCACTCTTTGAAAACGCATAACACCTTCTCTTTGGATTTTCGGCAAAGTCCCTCCAGACAAACTGCGCTAAACGTTATCGTGATGATTGAATGACACAATAAGATCCCTTGTATTTTACCCTAAACATCTTCACAAACTAATTTTCCAATCCTAGTGCAAAAATTCCTATCAAAACTTCTTTCCCATTTATTTCCTCAAACTGAATGTAGTATTGTTGATAAATCCCATCAGCTTCCCTCTCATTTTCCCTCTCCTAGTAAATCCCCTATAAATACCCGCGCTCACCTTCACTCATCCTGCTCTATTTCAATTCGCATTTATTTCCACGTGATCTAGAAATCCTGACCAGTGAAAATCAAATTACCTGCCTGCTTAGTATAACCTGCCTGTCATTAATTCCATTCTAACCTGCCTGACATATCCTAGTTCCAGTTATCAAAATAACTGTTCAGAAACATAAGTACCTATTTATACTTTCTCGGTGCTTGTACTGCGAGGAGTAGTAAGTTGATACCCAGTAACGTGGTTCTACTACTGCTAGCTTTGGCCCCAAGAAGTAGGGCTACTTTACGCAACCCCTTTTTCTCTCTAACCCTAGCATCCGAGAAGCGATCTCAAATTTTCCCTATGGCTGTAGGTACCTCGCAGAATAGATAAAGATTGATAATAGTATTACTTTATTAATGGTGGTTTCGACCCCAATTATAAGGTAATCCTGTACTATGACATCCCTATTATTCTTCCTATTACCCTTGTGTAAACCTGACCCCTATCTACCATTCATTAGGACATAACACCCTGAAGAGTGCATATAGACCCTTAGTTACCTACCTAATCCCGACTCACAAAATAAAACTCATTCCGTTTCCCCTGCAGTATAAATTGCATCCCTATAATATTCCCTTAGCTAATTTTGTACGCCTTATCCCTATCTGCCATTCATTCGGAGGTAACACCCCGAAGAGTGTGTATAAATCATTAATCAAATACCTGATCCTGATTCAACAATATAAAACTCATACCGTCACCAGTATCTTGCAAATAAAGCACTTACCCCTGTATTATTCCTCTGTCACACACTCTCTTGAATTACTTTCCGAACTCCTGTTACCTAGTACCGAATTCATCCCATCACATTGTCCTGTAATTTCAATATAACACTACCAGAATAAAAATCACTAAATTTTATTTTACATAACCTTAATATTAATTATCAAATAAGTGCTACATTGGATTTTGATATCCCTACTACTTAATTAGCCAATCATAAAAAAGATTACTTAAGAATTTTTGAATAAGCGCCAACACTGATCAACCTCGGGTACCATCGGAAAAATTGCATCACCAAATGAGCATTTCTCAACCCATGGGCCTTATAGGTGTAAACGATATCTTGTAAATTGAAATTTACCTAAAAGCTAAACTCTTTGTTTAAGACCAAAAATCTTTATCGAAATATTCGGACAATTTGTCGCCTACAACGTCTTAACAAATTGCCAAATACGCTTTTCTACACTATGTTTGAACACAAAGTAACCATTTTAATGTGTTCCGTAATTTTCCTAGGACGCAATTTTAACGTAAATGACTATATCTACAAAATTACAAACAATTCTTATTTACAAAGAAATGAATTAATTGCAACCAAGTTAGTAAAATGAATCGCTCTAATAATCGATACCAATACGTAAATCACGTTTTCATTTTAAACTTTAATCCCAATTTGATAAACATCACTTATATTTCGTTTTTTTTTTAAAGAACTCTAAATGTTATCGCTATTTGTAACCTTTTCGAATACCTTCCAAATACGTAAAGAAAATACATAACACGTTACAACCGAAAGCTTTTCAATAAATGCTTGCGTTATCAAATTCAATTGTATGAATTTGTACTACATTTCGGATGTACGGTACTAACAAATAAGTTTATACTTTCGAAATTAATTTCAGAAAATCTGTGATAAAATCACGTCCACGTGACAATCTGCACTCAAAACCTGCTTTATATTTGCAAGAGAGTTACAATAATATCTTTATATTGTCTAACTATTCTAAATATTCATAGACTGAAAATAATACTTTTCATACTTTTATGGTAATTATTGAACAAATGAGAGAAAGAAGGTAGGAAATAACAAACGACGAGAAAAAAACTGCTAAATGACCATTTTCCTGGCTCAATCATGAATAAAGAAATGATTATTTGTAACAATGCTCTCTAAAGGCTTTGTAGAAAGAGACTGAACTACGTGTAATGTGTATAAATAAACTGTTAAGATAAATGAATAATTATTAGACCGCATATTGCGTAAAACTGATAAGTGAAATAAAAGTATACTCTTGGAAACAAACGGTATATATATATATATATATATATATATATATATATATATATATATATATATATATATATATATATATATACTACTGATGATTTTTGCGTAGTTGTGGTGTGAGAAGTAGTGCCTTAATTTATTTAGAATAGTGGTTCCTTTCATGAGTTTTATGAGATAAGTTTTAGTATACCGACCGAATCAGTCGATTATTATTAAAACTTTACTTCCTTCGAAACTGAACGTATCTACTTGTAGGAGAGAAGATGGTTTTTTAGAAGGTAATGGTCTTGAAAACTTGAATTTACACGGATTTCTGTAATATTTACTAATTCAGCACGTTTTACACTCATTTATGTATTTATTAATCTTCGTTTTGATATCGGGCCAATAATACTTTAATTTTAGTTGGTTAAGGGTTTCGGTAATTCCGTTATGATTTTTAGTATCGTAGTTTTCAATTACTTCGTACTGTTCGTCAGAACTCTCAATATCTTTTGTAAATATATTACATTGTCATTAAATAATTCATGAGTGATGGTTAAAAACGGTTGTTCCAATTCGTTGTCTATAAAGTGAATTTTATATAAGGTTTGGTTTCAGCATTCTTTTCATGTTTTCTAACGCTGATGTCTGTCTAATAGTAGCAATATAATGAGTTTTTTTGAAAGGTTTTTCAGTACGAATTTTATACTACTCTCCATTTTTCAAAATAATTCTGTTAGTAAAGTGATTTAGTGGTTTTTCGGAAATTGTCATGCCTAAGGCCTTGTGCAGTATGTCGCGTGTTATCTATAATCTCATATTCAGGTATATTATCAAATTCTTTGAGTGGATCGGATTCTTCCTCTACACATGGTAACAAAGACGACATTTCTATCCCTCGTCGTGGTTGTTTATGTCTATTCTTGATAAGGCGTCTTCCACTGTATTGTATTTGTCTTTTTTGAAATAAATTTCATAATAGTAGAATAAGGGCACCTTCCGCCGCCATCTAGTTTTTTGTGACGTCACCTCTGGGGCACCTTTAGCCGCCATTCTTTTTCAAACGTCATAGGCTCAGCCCATTTCCCGTCCCATTTTTGATGGCTTCTTTTCGGGCGCCATTTTCAACCCCTTGATGGAATTTTCTGCCTAATTAGGACCCTTTTGGCTCTGAATTAAGAGACTTTTTGCAGTTTAGCCCCTGGAAGGTAGGCAAATGCGTGCGAATACCGTGTTCTGATTAGTGTTACTCAGGACAGCCCTTTTACTTGATTGGCTTCTGAGCGGTTCTTAGCCCTCACCCAACCTTTGAGCTCTCATTGGAGGATTAAGGTTCTGCACTGGTTACGTCGGGAAATTTGAAGTTTTTTAATAGGGGGCCCTAATGCTACCTTGTAAGTCAGCTATAAGAACTTGTGTTAGGATCTGCGCCCTCTTGTCGTGGCCCCCTTGGATGGAAATACTTTACAATAAGGGGGCCCTAATGCTAAAGTGTAAGTCAGCTATAGGAACATGTGTTAGAGTATGCGCCCTCTTGTCGTGGCCCCCTTGTTGCGACACCTGAATTGGTTTGTAAGGCCATCTAGTGGTGTAGGGAGTAATGTACATTTTTCTGTAATAAAGGTAGCGTCACCTAGCGGTATATTTCTAGGACTAACTACGGTTTGTTTGTGGCGCCATCTAGTGGTGCATGGATTAATGAAAATTTTCTGCAATAGAAGTTGATCATGCACGCCTCTCTCTCTATCTATCTATCTCGTATATCCGTTTCTCTCTCAGCTGTTTCTGAAACAAACAAAACAATAAATCAGTTCAATCTCAATCAATCAATTAAATCAATCTCAATAAAACCAGATCATACCTTACAGTTTGCGGAAATCAGCATACAGATCAAAAATACTTAATTATGGCAATCCATTACAGCTTGCTTGCTCAAAATCAGGCACAGTTCAATATACCAAATTGCTGTAACGGAAATAAAAGACAAACGGTATTAACGGTCTATTATTATATGCGAATCAATAACTACGAAGTTTAAAACCAACAAATACGTACCGCATAATGCTATTAATTAATTAAAGAAAATAGCGTAACACTCACACATTTACCTAATTAACTAAACAAATGAGTAGTGATCAAGTCTGTACAATAAGAGCTGATGGTTGGTTTATGTCATCCTCCTCCTCCTATAATAACACATTAAAATATTTATTGGAATTTTTGTGAACAATATCAAGTAATATACATATAAAAAATAATACGCATTCCTTCAGATGTGTTTTTCCTTCGACTGTTGTAATAACAACTGTGTTGGAGAACTAAACTAAATATTGAAATATTTTATACAGTTCACTAAACCTGTTTTGTGTTTTTACTTATGAATAGTTGATATAAAACTGCCTATTGGCTTTTCCATCATCAAGTAATTTTTAGAATGTAAATATACAAACCTAATTTACCTTTCCCTTTTACAGACTACTTCGAGTGACCTTATATGAATTTATATAAAACGATGTCTGTTATTTACAACATACATTTAAATGATTTCGCCTATATGATAAAACTGTTTTCATGGAATGCAGTTATTATCATTAAACAATTATACAATTTCATTATGAATGGAAAGTAGCAATCAGCCGTCGATATCGTGTTAACTAATGTGTTTACAAATATTTTAAAATGTTACTGCTGCAAAATACATTAAGATCTAAACTAATATTAGATGAAATCATTTCTATCCTTATGAAATGGCCATTTTTTTATACACGCAGAGTCTCTATCTAAGCGGTCAGCACCTATACATTCGAAAAAACTATGTTTGATTTATTTTTATGTTTAACTACACACACACACACACACACACACACACACACACACACACACACACACACACATACACACAAATTACTTTTAAAATAAACAAATGAGTAGCAATTAAGTAGGCAATTAGACATTATAGAGTAGATATACATCAAACTATTTTTGTTAATGCACTATTTAAAGACACGTGATGGCTTTTAGTAAATATTTAAAAGACAACAACAAATAGGTTTATTTTGATGTTAAAAGATAAGCACGATAAAGCAGAGTAGAATATACCTGTGAATGCAGATTTTTTTCACCTAGTATTTAAGTTGTGATGATCACGGAATACTCTTTAGTACCGATTAGCGTTTCGAGATGGAAGGTCAGTTTAAGCATCCTTTTTCTCCAATAGTAGTGGGGCCATCGGGGTGTGGGAAATCGTATTGTATCGTTGATTTTCTAAAAAATATAAAAACTGTCTGCGATACAACGCCATGGCGAATGGCAAGCATTATTCAAAGATCTCTCACTGGAATTTCAGAAAGGATTACCTGATATGGAGCAGTTTAACGGTGAAAAACCGGTCTTAATAATAATTGACGATCTAATACCCGCGACTAACGGTTCGGTGGTTGATATTTTTACAAAGGGTTGGTATCATAGAAATCTAAGCGTGTTTTTCTTAACAGAAAATATATTTCACCAAAGACGTGGACAGCGAGATATCTCTCTCAACGCTCATTACATAATCTTGTTTAAGAACCCGCGTAACCGGGCACACATTCAGCATTTAGCAAGGTAGATTTTACCTGACAACCCAAAATTTTTAGAGGCTGCGTACCAGGATGCTACTTCAAACCCGCACGCATGTATATATTGTTCAATTGAAAACAGAATACACCGGATGTGTTACGCTATAGAACACACATATTTGGACCTCAAGGTATTTGCCAAGTACATATAGCGAAAAAAACCTAACAGTCACAAAGGTTACATTATAAATGATGGTTGACGCTTTAATCGAAAACACCGATATCCTGAGGCCATTAGCAAGATTAAGCAAATGTCAACGTGACGCTTTATTGAAATGTGTCGTGTACCTCTGCAGCTGATCAGAGGCAGCGACTCTCTCAGCATAAGCACACTTTAAGACGGCTGGCACAGAGAGGCGAATCTATAAAATTTCTACCACTCCTGTTAGGATGATTACTTGCCGGAATACTGGGTAATTTGTTTCAAGAACAATTAACCACAATCTGCAGATGATTATTCTACCTATGGATTTTATGCAGAGTCTGAAATCGCTAGATGTCACGCAAAACAACATATTAACGCTGTTGTAGATATGCAGTTAAATTTCCAGGTAGAAGACATCCTGCTCCTAAATTATTTATGCTTCTTCATCAAAGAATTAGGGAAACAGGATCGGTAATTCCTAAAAATAATAAAACGGGAAGACATGCTGATGTAATGGAAGAATATCAGGATGACATTTTAATGGAAATTGAGTACAACCCCGAAATAAGCGTAAGAAGGTAGGTTGCAATATATCCCAATGTGTCAAAATCTATTGTGTGGAACATTCTACATAAGGAAGGCTTATATCCTTTTCATTTCAAAAAAGTCCAGGCCTTGCAAGCAGGTGATTTTCCTGCTCGCGTTGATTTTTCCAGTTGGATGCAATATAAAGAGAATCAAGACCAAGATTTTTTGCTAATATTTTGTTTTGTGATGAAGCCGCTTTTACAACAGATTGAATTTTTAATATGCACAATGCACACTATTACTCCTATGTTGAAAACCCTCATGCGATAAGGGAAAATCAATATCAGGAAAGGTTTAGTATTAATGTATGGATAGGTGTTCTTGGTGATAATTTGCTTGGACTTTCTACAAAATACTTTACCGGATTTCTTAAATGATATTAATCTGAATATTCGGCGGAACTTGTGGTTTTTACATGATGGTTGTCCGGCTCACTATAGTAGAACTGTTCGTACTTTTTTAGATAACGATTACCGAGAGCGATGGATCCGAAGAGATTTAAATCCTTGCGATTTTTGTGTTTGAGGATATCTAAAATCAATGGTTTATTCCCAACCCTATAGAAACACGTGATCAATATGGGAATTTTTGCAAAAATTCGGCAATATTTACATAAACGAATAAATCTGTGCATAGAAACGGATTTTTTTGTGTTTCATGCTTTCAGTTGTCATTTTGAATTTTTTTTATTATTAATTGTGCCAGCAACATTTTTTTTGTATTAAAAAGGATTATTTTTTACCCAAGTTTATTTCTTTCTAAAGCAAAATTAATTTAAGACATGAGAGCAGTTTGACGTTCACACAATTGTTATTTTGTTTATTTTCCATAGCCATCTTTCATAATTGTAAATGAATTCGTTAGTTAATTTTATAAAAGTATGATTAACACATGAAAAGTTCAATCGATTTATTTCGAAAACGGTGCGTCGTAGCGACTTCGGACAAGAATATCATTCTTTTATGAAAATATCGAAATTTTTTAAATTGTATGTTAAAATTGTGAAATTTTGAAAAACAAAAAACTTTTGAATAATAATGTCCAATGCCTTGTCCAAACGAGCCGCTTATGAGTACAACTAAAAAATCATATTCACGTCATACGATTGGGCATATTCTACTAAATAAATGTACAGAAAATCATTTAAAGGGGAACCATTTTGAAGATATTTGAATTCAACCAATGTTAGGGCGCCACCTTCCAAGAGCTCCAGATCTCTTAGAAAGTATTTTTGTATTAAGGTAATTTACGTTAAATCGAAATAAAATCAGCGCTAGAATCTGCAGCTTTCTTTTGTGAAAAGAGTTTGTGGACATCCTGTATAATAAAAATATGCGTATCTCTTTAGATTCTAGGCAACTTAAATGGAATTTATTTGTCGATGCATTTTTAAGTTGACCAGTAGGAACTTTTTTTAATACTAGTAGATGAGCGGCAAGTGATCTGTTGGTAGGCAACACTACCAAAACCCAGATATCACAAAACCATTACTTTGCATAAACAGAAACCGCTCGAAACTAAAAAGAGGTCAGCTTATTGATGTCGAGTTTCAGCAAGGTTTCCGTTAGTACGCGCATTTTTAGTACCAATAATTGAAAAAAATATGTTTCTGCGAGCAAAATAATGTTTCCGTTCGGCCCAACGTATTTACCGTTTGCTCTCACGAATTAGGCTCACTCAACTTGGAGTACTGCTCACATCACACCCTCTCCCACCGCGCTTAGCGTTCTTGTTATTATCAAACAAAGTATTTCGGTCTATTAACGATCTTAACCGTATTTTTTTAAACGTAGCCTTATGGGGACCTTCCGTTGTTATATCGTTGGAACCATAGCTTCTATTTCTTCACTACATAATCTCCCATCTTTTAATGTAATTTAATGCAGGATTCTTACTCGCTTTTACTAAAAATTCTCATCTATCTTTCACAACTGTATTTCGCCAAAACAAGTTAATTAATTGAGTACACTCGATTACAAATAGTTATATCCGTTTTTTTTGTGATATACATTTCATAAGTAGGGCTGCGCATAATTCAATAAGTGAAGTTGTACATGTAACACAGTTACAATGCAATTGTAAGGTGTGCTTTCTCGGTATATTCTATTGAGCATAAATTGCCCATGTCTGAGCATACGTACGTATACTGTTCATTGAATCATGGTGGTGATTCACTGAACAGAATTTACAATTACATTTAATTTCCTCTGCAATTAAACCACTTTAGCTAAAATAATGAAACATTACTATTTTTTTGACTTTATTGTCGGAACAGCACTTCTAAACAACTAAGTGTAAACTAAATGAATTTATCACTGCTCAATCGGTATATGAACACACTTTATAATTGAAAGTAAGTGTAATGAAAACAAATCGTATTTTCAGATAAGTCTAAAAGTCACATTAAGCACTTTCAGTAAGGGGTTCGGATAATGCGTGTCCGCGTCTTAAACTTTAATCCAAACGGGCCTCATGAAGCGAACAAACGACATTTGTTAGATATAGATAAAGATCGATTTTGATGCCCTAAAAGAGCTGTACCTTATAAAAGAGTATAAAAGTATACATTTTCTTATTGGTGATTATTGTCATTTCCAGTAAGCATTTAACGACTGTGTAGTAATTAATCGAGATTAAACAACAGTAAAACTGAACTCAATAGATCATAATCAAATAGACTATATAAACCATTAAAACTGTAAGAGATGTAACAGAATTCGACCGAAGAAGCAACAATGAGTTGTTAAAGAACAATAAAAATGATTTTGTTAAGCTTTAGCATCACATAAGGCTCCAACTGTAAATGACAACAAAACGTTTTCAAGATAAAAAAAATGAATACACGCACATTTGTAATTAGCGCCATAATGTACAAAACATATTTCTTACGAGATGATTTTTCGAAATATTGATAGAGAAAAAAGAAATAAAAATAAGATAAAGGTATTTGTAATTTTTTGTAAATTTTAACACAATGCACCGTAACGGATCGTTAGAATACTTATCTTTTTTTGGTTGAAATTGTGTATTTACATTAATGTCTTTTACATTTAAAGGTTTGATTAGTCATTACAGCTATAGTCTTCAGTGAAAAAAATGAACATACTAACAAGTACCCGTGTTAATAAATTACAAAATATGAGAGCTCAATGAACTAGTCTGCTACGATCGTAATTTTGAGAAGTATGTTTGTAGTTTAAATATTGTAAAAATATATACAACATGCACGATTTGAACCCAATAAAGGTAGATATTTTGGTAATTAATCAAAATCGATACAACATACATTACGACTCTCCAAAAATTAAAAAAAAACACACATGAAAAAGGTAATTTATGCAGGGAGTAAGTTATCCAAGGCAACATATTAAAAAACAAAAAAAAAATATATGAAAAAACCTAATATCTTTGTTTGCGCTTAATGACTGAAGTAGGGTGTCTACTCTTGTGTTTAAGACGCTAAAGTACTTGTACTGAGGGATTAAAAATATTGTGGATCTCGCTCGTATTAGAAGTGCGTGTAAACAAAATTTAACGCAAACGTGAAACGAAATTTAATTATTAATTAGTACACATGTTTGCATATCCTTACAATTAACTGAATTAGACGACATTACACTTCCGATCATGAGCAACAGTGTCTATATTCATTGCCCTTAGTTCGTGGAATTCCATATTTGATAGAACATAATACCACAAATTTTTTATACAGTGTGTGCATAGATTGAGTGCATGTGGGGTGTAAATCACAAAAAATTGTCGAGTAAAAATTTGAGATTCCGGGAATTAGCCTTGATTGGTCTTAAACTAAGAAGTTTAAAAAATTAGTTCAATTAATTAATGTACAGGATGTTTTTACGATGGATTTTCAAAAATTGCCAGGAGTAAAGTTACTTTGTTTTTAAAAATATCAAAAGAAATGCCTACTTAGAAAAGTTGTTCAGAATTAAAAATTATAACAGATTATTAATTTTGAATTTGATCGACCAAGTGTTTTTAATTTCATAACCACCACCACCAAGTACAAGTGTGTCCACGGATTGAGTGAATTTGGGGTGTAAATGTCAAGAAATTGTCGAGTTGAAATTTGACCTTCTGTGAATCAGCCATGCTTGGTCTTAAACTAAGAAGTTTAAAAAATTAGTTCATTTAATTAATATTACAGGGTGTTTTTACGATGTATTTCAAAAAATTGTCAAAAGGTCCTTTGTTTTTAAAAATATCAATTACTTAGAAAAATTATAACAAATTATCAATTTTGAATTTGATTGATCACATTCTTTTGTATTTTTATAATCACCATGTACAAATCCCTAAATACCTAATAAACATAAATGAACAAATAATAATTTGTTCTTACTTTTTTTCTAGTCTCCTAGGCTTCAATACAGTGACAAGCTGTTATTTGTTTATGTCAATCCCATAAGTCAAATTGACGCGTTAATATCATTTTGATAAGCTTTGCTGATTTAGAAATGTTAAAGAAATGTAAAAAAAATGTGTGGAGGTGGAGTGTATTGAATTTGAAAAAGAAGAAATCCGACCTAAATGAAGACGACAATGCAGCGACTGCAGTTGCAATGAAATCTGTAAGTTGCTTTCCTAAAATGACATTAACGAAGAGAACAATAGAAATTAGCAATATTAGCAAATCTTACTTGTAAATTATTTACAACGTTAATAAAGTAAAACCATTCAAAGCTAATTAGAAGAAAATGTCGAAGCAAAATGATTAGATTTTTGCTTGTGGTACGGTGATCAATATTTTCAAAATCATAATTTTATTAAAAATATTACTTTGTCGGACGACTGTACTTTTTCTAATTTACGGTATTGGTCCACGAAGAATCCAGAGTTTAGAGATACCCGCAGAAGATAATATTATAAAAAAATAAATGTTTGGTGTGGTATCTCTTACGATGGGATTATCGGCCCTTATTTTTTTGAGCGAAACATGAACCAGTATAGCTACTTGGAAATGTTGGATACTATTCTCTTAGATCATTTGCATAATATGTCTATGAGCGATAGGCAGACTTACTTCCAACAAGACGGACACCCAGCGTATTCAACGCGAATTGTCTGAGAATGGCTAGTGTCAGGTTGCGTTGACGCACCCTGTATGTAGGATGTTATAATGACGTGTATGACGTGTTTTGAGTGCGAGTGTATTGAGTTTGAACGAAAAGAATTTTTTTTGTGTGTATGCATAATGTATGTGGGTGTATGATACGCCACTGGAAATTTAGGAGAAATATAATTCAGTATGTAGATACGTGTATTCGAATATTATAGAGACTTTAGTGTTGGAATAATTAGATTCTGATGAATGTAAATGTGAAGAGAAATTTGTCGATGGGACGATAATGTTTCTACTGTATTGCTACTGTTTTGCTACCTAAGAAATGGAATGTTTGAAGATAAATGAGTAATCTTGCCAGAAGATGTGAAGTATAAGTGTAGAATGTTTTAGAAAATATGTAGAGAAAGATTGGGTATGTTTAAGTGTTAATTTCAGAAAGTTTTCGTAATGTTGTGCAATTGTTTTGAGAATATATGTATGTATATGGGATTTGAGACCTTAGACGGTACTTATTTTGCAAATGTTGCGGAAGGAGATCGAGCGCAGGTTGGAGATAAATGTTGAAAGTTGGTAATGGTCCAGAGTGGCTACTGAATGAATGACGAAAATGATTTCTTCATGAAGTAATTGTAAAATTTGTAAGTAAGAACAAATATGGCGATGTATTGTATTATGAGCGTGGTTTAAGATGGTAGTACAGTTGGAACTATGAAATTTTGAGTGAATACTATTGGAGAATATAGCGGAAGGAAGACATGTTTAAAGATGGATGACTGAAGTTATAAATAGGAAAGTCAGGGATTGACGGAGCTTTTCGTTTTGGCTGTTGCTTGTGGTGAATGTCGAGACGCGCGAGGTGAGTGTAATAGAATGGGTTAGTTGGAGTTATATTTGTGAATAATATTGAGGCAGTCATTGTTTAAACAACTGCGTAACCCGAAAGGGGATGAATCGTATAAGACATTCATAAATAAACAATTAATTAAATTGAGTTGAAGATAAAATTAGTTTGTTTATTTTCAAGAAAGTAAAAGTGCATAAGCAGATTTATAAAAGATAACAGTTTTACGTTAAGTGTTAAGTGCAGCGCGTTTCTTGTAACGATATTTAGTTAAAATTATTTATGGGACCACCTTTTAAGTAAACGAAATTTTTGTAGTAATTAAGCCAATGTTAAGTAATTTATATGACATTAAAAGTTTATTTGTGTAAGGAAGGACTAAATTTCCTAAAGGTTGCTAGAAATTTTAAGAGGTAACCAAACGTGTACAGATTATTACGTGTTATTGGACTATTTGTGATTACAGAAAGGAATAAGTGTTTGTGAAATTGTGAAGCACTGGTTGTGTGCCTTCATGCAATTTAAGGATTACAAATGGACTACAAATAATTGATTTACGGGAAGAAAGAAGAAAGGAAAGCGTAGGATAAATGGACAATTTTAAGTAAGGATTACATTTAAGTACTTTGAAAATTTAGTAAAGCATGATTATCTCTTTGTTTCGCTCATTTGTGTAATGTTGAGTAAATATTAATTAGTTTAGAAGCGAAAAGATAATCGTTCTCGAGGTATGTGGTTTTGATTGGTTGTTTTAGTATTAATAATTTTGCAGAAATTGGTAGTGACGTGTGGTTTTGATTTTCAACCACGTTGTTGTGGTATATGTAAATATATTTGTGTTTGTTTCTTTGTCATTTGTTTATATTTTATGCAGGAATATATATATATATATATATATATATATATATATATATATATATATATATATCGTTTTTATTCTGTTATTTATTTAGCCAGGTATGAGACATTTGTGACGATTACTTAATTGGTGACCTAGTAGTTTTGACAAGTTAAATGTAGACTTTGCATATTTTGGATTTTTAAGATTAATAAACAACCTGAAAGGTTATATTTGCCAGGTTGATTGCAAAATTTTCATGTTAGTTTCATTAGCGCAATGCACACAATTAACGGATCAGCTGTTGTTTTAAAATTTCATTAAGTATAACAAAAGTTGGAGTTTTGAGAACTTACATATTTACGAATGTCATACGATTCAGAAATGTTATGAAATTAAATTAAATTTAAAAGATATCGTTCATGTTAGAATTTTAAAATTAATTACCGTTCCTTGAATGAATTTGAATGATCAATTTTATTTTGGAAGTTTTGGTATACGAGGTGTATTCAAAAAGTTTTTAATAACCTGGGTAGTACTAAATATATTTGAGTTTGAGTTGAATTGTTTGGGACGAGTGTTTGTTTTAGAACCCTCGTGTGAGAGTTTACTGAGTAAGCACAATCCAGCTTAAGACAATTATTTTAGCAAAGTTTCGATTGTGGTGGCGCCTAGAGAAATATTTTCCTGGACTGAGCTGTTTGAATGTAGGTGTAAGGTGTTTGAGCATATTAATCATTCATTTTACTTATTATTTCGACCACGCCCATCTCCCTGTTAGCTGGCTTGGCAACCCGCTTACATTAGTAAGCATACACGACGCCTAGTGCGGTTTGGACGTGTAACACTAGATGCTCAATTTATTGGGCCGTGGATTAGGCGAAATCGCCCAATTCGTTGGCCCCCTGATTTAATTTTAATGGATAACGATTTAATTGAATTGAAACGAAGAATAAGAGAGACATAATGCCATCCCAATTCAAGAAATCCAAAACGCCTATAGAGTTAGGTTCTTAGGAATTTGTACTTGGTGGCTATGAAAATAAAAAAGAATTTGATCGACCAAATTCAAAATTGATAATCTGTTATAATTTTTAATTCTGAACATCTTTTGTAAGTAATTGTTTTGATACTTTAAAAACAAAGGAACTTTACTTTTGACAATTTTCGAAGGTCCATCGTAAAAACACCCTGTATATTAATTAATTGAACTAATTTTTTAAACTTTTTAGTTTATGACCAAGCAAAGCTAATTCCCGGAAGCTAAAATTTCAACTCGACAATTTTTTATCATTTACACCACACGTGCACTCAATCCGTGGACACACTGTATAAAAAATTTGTGGTATTATGTGTGAACTATATGTTCCATCAAATATGGAATTCCAGAAACTAAGGGCAATGAATATAGACACTGTTGCTCGTGATCGGAAGTGTAATGTTGTCTAATTCAGTTAATTGTAAGGATATGCAAACATATGTACTAATTAATAATTAAATTTCGTTTCACGTTTGCGTTAAATTTTGTTTACACACACTTCCAATACGAATAAGATCCATAATATTTTGTTACTGGTGAAAGTGTCAGTAGAATCGGAAGTAACAGATAAGGAAGGGACCGGTAGTTCAGTGAAATATAGGTCGTGCGCATGTTATTAGTTTTGCGATTAGGATAGCTCGTAATACATAAGACAAAGTCATAAATCACATGGGCGCCTTATTTATAATCGACAGTATGGTGGTCTGAATACCTATATGAGAGTATCCCACAGCTAACTTTAAAACAATCAAAAAAACATTACGTTGCATAAAATCAGGTGAATCAGTAAATTAAAAGCCTTCATCCGCAATTTTTTGTAAAGCTTCAAAATAAAAGGACGTGTTAATAGACGAGTTGACCGGTCATCAACCACATTTACTCCTAATAATGAAATTTTGTCTCAAAAAAAAACCAAATAGCAAGGGATCTAGCAGATAAATATATCACAAATTATTATGTTAAATACTTTCAAAAAAACATAAAAAATTAAACGAAGGTTGTGAAAATCAAAAAATTCAAAAGAATAAAAAGAATAAACCATTCTGTAATTGGACCGTAATCAAAATATCTTTTAAGCTTGGAACTTCATAAATGAAGTGTGAAGAAGGAAATGAATTCCATATAATCGTGCACTTAGTAACAAAGAATACGCTCAAATTCAATAACGCTATTCATATATTATTATAATAATAAAAAAGCAGAGTATCGGTACAGTTACCGTTAAATCACATACAAATAGTTCTACTTCCGGAACGAAGTGAATTGCAATGTTTCTTGCCTAAAATTCTAATTACTAAATCGGGATGACTTTTGCAAGGTTTCTCTATCTTAACTGCCTTAATTTTAATTAATACCTTAGCGGCATAACTGACCTCAAAACGTCGCTAATTGAATTTTTGGAATTAAACAAACATTTAAGAACAGTCTTTGAAACTACTTTGAACTGCTTGTTCTTTTGTAATATGTATGCTACTCTGTCGAATGTGTGTTAACTGGATGCATGTTTTTAATAGAAAATTCGTACTGTTGAATTTTTAACTAGTGTCGATTATATTTTATATATGACTACTGACGAAGAAAACGTTGACCTACCGCACCGCGAGATCCGAACCAAGTACCGGGTATACACCATTATCTTTCTCCGTATCTGTCCATATACTTTTCTTCATAGTATGGTATATACGATTCATGTATTTTTTTCTTGTCTGATTGTATTACGGGCTCTCGCTCTATGGAGTTTTATGAAATTCTAAACTGTACTTCGCCATTACACTCCAATTTGTTTTCCTTAAGGTGGGAGGCAATTTTCAATTTGACCCGATTTTGTCTCGCAATAATCTTCGTGTTTTTGGCACTACAGGAACCGGTTGCATGACTTGCTGTTTCTTTCTCTTTGCTCCATTTGCTACAAAGATACGATTCGGACAGTATACCAGGGACACCACGAAGATTTGAATAATTGCGATTTAATTTAAATTGCTGTAGTCCATTGCGATTGAGGAAACCAATTTTTATCGTAAACAAAGTTATTAAGTCTTTGAAACGTCCAGTAGTAAAGTTTTGTCCATTTTTTATATTGATGTATTCTAAGTCCTCTTCTTAAAGATTTTGAGGTAGTTCCAGTTAAAGTTAAATATGAATCATCCAAATTTTCTAGTGAAGTATGACAATATCATTTCCTCTCCGAAATCATAGCTGCGTCTAAGTAAATCATTATCATAATTATTATGTCTATTGGCTGTTGAAAAGTGTAATTTTTATTCCCATTTTGTGTTTAAAATACTTAGACCGCGAAGGTTTCTTGGTGAATATAACATTTCTGAGTTAGTCGAAGGTGGAAGATCAAAAATTCCTTCCACTGTTCTTCGTATAATAATAAAAAATATATTGATTAATAGTGTTCAGCTTTGATCGAGTTTTAACAGAGAGAACACAGTTAATTTTTCAAGAGTTTGAGTTTCTTGCAACATCGGGATCAAAAATAATTTTCTCTGTGAAGCTGCAACGTAAGCATCTTATTTTTGTATTTATATTAATACATATGATAGATTCTGTTCCAGGAAATTCTAGCGTACACTGATTTAATTGACCTTTTCTTAAACAAATTTTCGATGGATAGTTAAACTTATAACATAAGTCGGTAAATAATTTATATCCATGAATATTCATGAAGCTAAGTTAATATATCTCATCACAGATAAAATTTATTGCCAACAGCAATGGTGACAATGGTTCTCCTGGTGGAACACCAGTATTAATTTTAATGTTATTAGTTTTTTTTTAATTTTGATGATCACGTGATTTTGTCTTAAAAGACTCATGTTTAACTTATCTATATTTCTTGCTAGGCCAAAGGATTGAAGTGTTTTTTGGAATATGACTGATGTTAGTAATTATTTGAGGCAATGGTATGACGCTGTTTATAACAAGCTACCAACCAAATTGGGGGAATTTGCGGAAAAGGATTCAGGGTGGGCTTTGCAAACAATTTTTCATTTAAAAGCAAATATTAACAGGCACTTGCCTCTAAAAGGTGATGCATATTAAAGTACGTAACTTCCTAGCAGTCAAAAAAGCTGTTGATAATGTGAAGAGTAACAATGATTACTGTTTTTTTTTTGTGAGCCATTGTTTATATCCCGCTATACAGCACTTATTGAATGTCTAGCAATCCTCATCTAAGTAACGTTTTAAATTACGGTTCAGTTGAGTTCCTCATTAAAATAACTGATTTAAGAAAGTTTGAAAAATAAATTTGTATTGCATAAAGGATGAAAAAGTTGAACCCTTTGTATTGAGTAATCAGCAAAGCGACAGAGAACCCACACATCTTTGAATGCTTTCTAACGATGACGATTCTGATCACTTTGCGTGGATTGAAACATGTCAACTATATTTTCAAAACAGACATCAAAGCTTGGTCATAAGAAAGTGATTTGTAACCGATGTTTGAATAATTTTTGGTCAGATGTAGCTTTAGAAAAGCATTTAACATAGTGTGATCAACTCAATCGATGTAGTCCTAGATTAGCAAATAATAGTAATAAGTATTAGAATTTAAACATGTAGCATACCAAGAGAAGATTTCATTTGTACTATATGCGGACCTCGAAAGAATGTTAAAGAAATGTGCAACTGCAGATGATTAAAACACACATATATGTGATAAACATGTATCCTTTAGCATTGCATATTACCTCAAATGCTCTCATGATGACTCGTTATCACAATTTTATTTGTAATGGGGAGATGATTGTATATAATGGAACTACAAAAATTGAAGTCTGGGAAAATAGCCCTCTCAATACCGTCGTACCCATGGAGGCGCTGACTTGTCACCAAATTGAATTTTGAACGCGGTATTCTGTCATATCTGCAGTCGGGCTTTTCAACTGACAGATGTTAAGGTTAGGGATCATAACCATTCGACAGGGAGGTTTTGGGGTGTCACATATCAAGGCTGTAACTTAAATTTTAAGGACAACACATACTATCTCTATCGCGTTCCATAAACCCGAGTGGTTATGATGCCCATTTCCTCATTCGATAGCTAGCTATGGGTTTGCCGGGAGAAATATCCCTGTTACCGTTAAACAGGGAGAAGTATATACACTTTACCAAGACTGTAGATAATAGCAACACAAAATTTAAATTTATAGATTCCTTTAGGTTTATGAGTAATATTGACAAGCTAGTCTCTTACTTAGATAATCAGAAAAAGCTGACTACTAGATCCGCGTGTAGTAGCAACGCTGAATTTAATTTTATAGTGTGCAAGAGTATCTTCCCATACAAACACATTGATTTTTGGGACAGACTAAACTAAACCGCTCTACCGCCAAAGGAAGCATTTTATAGCCACCCAACTGTTTACATGCGAGTCAAGCCTGGAACATCAAACAAACAGAATAATTCTGATAATCCTCAAACTATACTGCTAAATAAATGAATGCAGTATTGGTAATTCAATTTTAAAGGCAGAGAACAATAACCCTTCCTGACCCAGTGACCGATACATAAAATCATTGCCCTCCTGAAGCCATTGTATAAAATTGCTTAGAAGAATACAATAATATAAATACCCTCTATGTTTACGAGTGTTTGTCTTCTTAAATTAAAAAGAAATTACTATAAAACAAACCACATTGAGTGGTGTGAATACCCTATTTAATTGATTAGCGCAAATAGTAATCATTTAAAACTAGGGAATTGGTACCGTAACAACATAGGTCTTGTACGTTAATTATTTAATCTACAGATAACCATTCTACCTGGAAATAAAAACGGACGTCGCCTTTTCGCTACCTTTTAGAAGACAATTTTAATTTATGTTTATTTGTTGAGATATTTATGTTTTGTTTGTTACTGTTATTAGTATAAATCCAGTATTTTAGATTTTATTTTATTATACCCAAATAGGAAATAAAATAGTGCGATCTTAAAGTTATCAATCATTAAAGGATCTCCCTATTCTTCGACTTGAAAGAAATTTCGGGCAAAAGCAACTAGATATTAATTAATAAAAGTAAACCCCTTTTATTTATAGATAAGGTGGCATTATATTGTTAGCAGATATATTTGAAAATTTCCGCATAACTTGATTAGGTGCGTGTCAGTTGGGCCCCCTGCACTATTACACAGCCTTAGGCCTAGCATTTGATGCCATGCCAAAGTTAAATTAGAACTGCTCACTGATATCGATATGGCCTTGTTGTTTGAAGGAGACATCAGGGGCTGAGTAGTACACTGCTCCAACCGTTATGAAAATGCTAATAACAAGTATATGGGTAATAACTATGATCTCACTGCTCCAACGACCCATTTAATGTACTTTGATATTAATAACCTTTATAGAAAATCAATTGTCGTTTGGGGAGTTTGCCTTTGTAGATAACCCTAACCTTGAATCCATACTAAATACTCCAGATGATTCAGACATCGGTTGCATTATAGACTGTGACTTGGACTATCCACTGGAATTGCAAGTGCTCCATAGCGACTTAGCCTTAGCACCAGAACATCATTGTGTCCCAAACGTAATTACATGTTCACTATAGGAACCTAAAGCTGTATTTGGCTCTTGTTTTAAAATTGGTAAAGTTAAATATAATCTTCAGTTTTAAACAGGCACCCTGGTTACAAAAATATATCGAAATCAATACTACATTACGCAAGCAAGCCAGAAATGGAATGAACAGTGGTTTGGGTAAACTAATGGAAAATGTGCGTAAATATAAAGATATCCGTTTGGTGACCAAATAGGAGAGCCAATATAATGCTGGTGCGTATATTTCCAAATAAAATTTTCATAGCTGTATCATATTCAACAATGAACAACTTGGAAGTTCTAAACAAACCCATACATGCAGGATTTGCTGCTCCAGACACATAGGGTGCGAAACTGCACGCTTATTTAGTTCAGGGTGGAAAATTACAAAAAATCTAAAGGTGCTACTAGAGCCAGTGTAAAACTAATCACCATAGGAGATTACGAGCGATACCAACATCTAATCCGATCCAAAAACATTTAGTATTCGCCATTAGGTAGAACAAGGTGGTCCTAAAGCCTTTGATGACAAAAGGATTATGTGTTGGGTCTTCAGGCACACGTTCCTGGTGCTACTCAATCATACCTGTAAATATTTATAGCGTTCCTTGACAACATTGTTCACAGTTGTGGTTCCAGTTTTACACTCACACTTCACAAAAACGTTGTTAAATTAAGCTAGATAAGTGCATATTAGAAATGTATAGTACCATAAAGGATGTAAACATAGTTTTAGATATTTTAAATGTAGAAAAAAATATATAAGCAATCTATTGCCTAGTAACAGTGATAATTACAGATATTTGATTGATTGATTATAAATGAGTGCTGCACATTATTATTACCTAAAAAATATTAATTGCTGGTTTGATCGGGTGAATATTTTACAACTGGAAAATATTATTTAATAAACCAAAAAAACCGAATGTTCCTTTGGGCTGGAGATCTGAGGCGTACTCTAGACCATCAACTGAATGCAATAATTACAAAAGAACACGTACATAATCATGAATTTAAAAAATATGCATAAGGAATTGAAATAAAAGTCTTGCTTACAGTATGTAGGTTTTTATTTACAGTCCTGACCACCAGTATCTAGCTTGTCTCAGGATGATGCAGTTTTTTTTTAATAAAAATATTTATTTACTTCATCTTTTACATAATACTACCACTGGTTCTGACCACCAGGATCTGACCTCTCAGGATGAAGCAGTTGTTTTCCCCCAAGAACTGTTAACGGTATCCCAAATACAGATACTCAACACGGGAATACGTTTCCCAAATATAGGTCCAAACACCTTAAAATAGCTCAAAAACAGCTGAAAACGTGCCATCTGTTTCCCAACATAGGTAGGTGTTTCCATGAAGCCGCTTCCCAGAGAAAACATGTCAACATAGCTCATTCATCCTAGCTGATTACTGAAGACCATGGAAATATTTTGCGGGAACTCTTCTCAACAGGACACTGGATCCAGCATGTGGGAGAATAATATATAATCGGGTGATCAAGCTCAGGGTTTTATCTTATTTAATTACCTACCGCCAGCATTATTGCTTCCAGGTCTTCAATGTTACTAACTGGCGTGGAATAACTTGAGAATTAGGTTGAAATCAGGTGACCTACGTAGCCATGGTTTGGGTCTGAATGTGCACTTTTGTCGTTTTTGTGGATATAGCAACTTTTCGTGCAAGACTTTCAATACTGTCTGGTGACTTACTCCAATAACTGAAGAAAACTGACGGATGCGTGTAGACGGACTGTCTTCTATTCACCGCTTCCCTGAGAAAACAGGCCAAAATGGCTCATTCCCCTAGCTGACTGCTGAAGACCATGGAAACATTTTACGGAAACTTTTGTCAACTGCACATTGGATCTTGCATATGGAAGGATAATATGTAATAGGGTGATCAAATGAGACGTTAGCAATACTTTTTGCAAACAAAGTATAAAATAACACGAAACTCTTGCATTAAAAGCACCTCTCAGATGTGAGTTTCTATCAATTACGTCGAACAGTCTTCGCTCTGGTAAAACTCTATTTGGTAACCAATCCTGGTACAACCGGTGAGTAATAACATTACCTTTTGCTATACCATACACTAAAATGCATGTCAGTTAATTCAGGAAATGTAAAATTAATCATTAAACAATATCAGAATTATTATTTTCATGTTAACTCTTATCCGAGCAAGTGGGGTCCAACGGGCCCACGCAGTGTTACAAACGGACATATTTCGCTTAATACTTAATCTTTGACAAAATGCCGTGGTGGATTCCATGGAAATAGTATTAATTAAGTTTTCCTTTCGTCAAGGTTGGTAAACTTGATCTACCTTTCAATAAATAATTATCTTTATGTAAAACTTACGTAACCGGGCAATGTGGGTTCAATGGACCCTCGTGTGGTGACTACAATTGATGCATCTCATATGTACGATATTTTCATAATTGATTAGGTATTTAACAGAATCATTAGCGGATTTGAGAGTTACTTTGTTTTCAAGGCAGTTAGGTAATGTTCAAGTTACCCTTTTAGTAATTAACTACTTATGGATTATGAGTAATTTGCTATTAGTGGTGAATTTAGAATACCTATTTATAATTGTATTTGATTCAAGAATTTGTATTTTATTTTCAAAGAATGGAATGTTTGTTATTGGCAAAGATAAAAGCTTTAGTTGAATAGTAATTGATTTGGAATTCATTTAGTACCCATTCCTTGTTTTATAATTGATATATATATATATATATATATATATATATATATATATATATATATATATATATATATATATATATATATATATATATATACAGGGTTTTGCGTTCGTTAGAAGTATATGTGGTTAGAAAAAATTTAGAAATCTGAATTTTTGGACTTAAGGGTTATTTAAGATTATCTTTCATTCTAAAATATTTTCAAGGTCATGTTACTTCCGGTTATACCGGAAGTCGCCACTAACTTCCTTATTTTAAATGTAACACCCTGTATATTATTTTATTTTTGGATTCTTGACAAAATTTTAGGATAAGTCTTATAAGGGTTTCCAATACCTTTTTTCAGCTGTTCAATGTTCAAGTTACCCTTTTAGTAATTAACTACTTATGGATTATGAGTAATTTGCTATTAGTGGTGAATTTAGAATACCTATTTATAATTGTATTTGATTCAAGAATTTGTATTTTATTTTCAAAGAATGGAATGTTTGTTATTGGCAAAGATAAAAGCTTTAGTTGAATAGTAATTGATTTGGAATTCATTTAGTACCCATTCCTTGTTTTATAATTATATATATATATATATATATATATATATATATATATATATATATATATATATATATATATATATATATATATATATATATATATATATATATATATATATATACAGGGTTTTCGTTCGTTAGAAGTATATGTGGTTAGAAAAATTTAGAAATCTGAATTTTTGGACTTAAGGGTTATTTAAGATTCTTTCATTCTAAAATATTTTCAAGGTCATGTTACTTCCGGTTATACCGGAAGTCGCCACTAACTTCCTTATTTTAAATGTAACACCCTGTATATTATTTTATTTTTGGATTCTTGACAAAATTTTAGGATAAGTCTTATAAGGGTTTCCAATACCTTTTTTCAGCTGTTCCTTAGATATCTTGATTTTTTCAAAAATTTTGAAAGAAGTAACCCTATTTTCAACACTGCTGGTCTTACTTATTTTTAACTGATGGAAAGTGCTTCTGGAATAGACAGAAGCATAAGAACTATACATTTGAAATACTCATTGACAATTGATTTATTGCATATATGGTGTTCAAAATTTGGAATTTGAATTTGGATTTGGATGAATAAATGCAGCATTTAGTTATGCATCGTTTGGCTATAACATTAGCTATACCTATTACTGACAATTTTCTTGTTAATTAATATTTTCTGCTTTAATGTGATTTTTGACAGAAACTGAAATGTTTTTCAAAAATAAAATGAACTTAATTCAAACTACACAAATTCTATTTTATTAAAACAATGAAATAAAACAAGAAGATAACAAAATTGAGAGCATAACATAAAACAATTATTTGAACATAACTAGAAGAAAAGTGATAAAAAAGATAAAATGAATCATTACAAATGTTCCACATAACCGCCCATTTGATTTAAGCATTTTATAACTCTATCATATACTCCTTGCGAAATAGATCGCCGAATTTCGTGTGGACACATACTATTGAATGCATTGTGAACAGGATTTAGCAATTCCTCTCTAGTTTGAACTGGCCTAGAGTACACTAATTCTTTTATACGACCCCAGAGGTAAAAGTCCAGGGGCAAGAAAATTGTCGATAATAGGTATAGGTAATGTTATAGCCAAACGATGCATAACTAAATGCTGCATCTATTCATCCAATAATATACAGGGTGTCACATTTGAATTAACAAAGCTTTTCAACTTTGAAAATTGTTTAATAGTTCATCAAATTTTGAACACCATGTATGCAATAAATCAATTGTCAATGAGTATTTCAAAAGTATAGTTCTTATGCTTTTGTCTACTCCAGAAGCACTTTCCATCAGTTAAAAATAAGTAAGACAAGCAGTGTTGAAAATAGGGTTACATCTTTCAAAATTTTTGAAAAAATCAAGATATCTAAGAAACAGCTGAAAAAGGGTATAGGAAACCCTTATAAGACTTATCTTAAAATTTTGTCAAGAATCCAAAAATAAAATAATATACAGGATGTCCCATTTAAAATAAGGAAGTTAGTGGCGACTTCCGGTATAACCGGAAGAAACATGACCTTGAAAATATTTTAGAATGAAAGAGAATCTTAAATAACCCTTAAGTCCAAAAATTCAGATTTCTAAATTTTTTCTAACCCCATAAACTTCTAACCAACGCCTACTGTGGAAAACCCTGTATATATATATATATATATATATATATATATATGCATACAGGGTGACCAGCGAGATACGAGACATAGGAATTCCCATTTGAAAATTTCGACTATCTGCACGAACTAGCTCAGAAGTGATAGAGAGCTGAGACTTGGTACAGAGCTTAAGGGATGCTTCCTGACAGGTAAAAATGTGATATTTAAAAATTTTCACTCAATACGGAGGTCTCAGGTTCGAATCCTCTTAAGCAAAAAAAAAACAAATTTTTATTTATTTTCCAATTTTAATGAAACTTAAAATCAAAGTACTTGCACCTAAAGTAAATTAAATTACATGGTCCAATACACAAAAACATTTTCACAACCAATTAATCTACGATTTTATTTGTTTTAAATTAGTTAAATCGTTAAATATGTACATTAGTTTAAAAAATAACTTATAATGGAAAGGGAAACATATCACATATTAGAAAGGGAAAAATCAATGTAACAAAGATGTTCACAATAAATGTTCAAATTGGAAACCACCAACAGCCGAGCAATGACCCAAGCGATCGTATAAACTTTTCATGACATCTCTCCCATACCAACAGTAATGTTGTTTGAGACATTGACAATTCTTGCCCTGAGTTCATTTAAATTTGTTGGCTTTAGGTCAATGAATACATTGTCTTTTAAATATCCTCACATAAAAAAGTCCGATGCATTAAGGTCCGGGGAACGAGGTGGCCATCTGCAAGGCCCGTACTGTCCAATCCAATTGTCAGGAAACACTGCGTTTAAGTACTCAGTAACGTAATGATGGCCGTGTGCCGGGTGTCCGTCATCCATAAATACTAAGTGATTAACAATATTGAGCTCTTCTGTGGCATTGAAGAAATTTTGAAGAAATTCCAAACAAGGTGCTCTAGTTACATTACCATCCAAAAGGTAAGGTCCTATAAGTTTAGTTCCGCAAATTCCAATCCAAATGTTTAGTTTTTGTTTTATCTGACTGTGACCTTCATTACAGAGTCTAGGATTTTCCTTGGCCCACACTCTAACATTTTGAGAATTCACTTTTCCGTCCAAGAAACAACTGCACTCATCAGTTAAAAACATTACTGTAAAAGTTTCTGGTTGGCTTAAATGTTTAAGTATTCAATGAATACTTCTTCTACACTATGTGCAAGGACTGCAGTTGTAGTTACCGTTGATGAAATGAATAATAGAATTTTTTATTGATCACTGATGACTTATATTGTATATAAACGCCAACCCTTTGATCACCTAACTCATATTGAATTTGAAAATTATTGGTAAAGTTGCATAATTTTTTATCACCATTCTTTGAGCTCACACTCCCCTTCAATGTATACATTAAGAAAATAAAACACTTAAATATATTTCTGTTTTATATTAATATACCCGTATTAAAAATTTTATTAGCAAATTACGTAAAATTAGAAATTCTAATTGTTAAGACACTGCGTTTATTTTAATGATGGATGCAATCATAACCTTAATGAGTGCTGATTTTGATGTAGAAATTTGTTAGTTACATTTTTTGTTACTTCTAGGGACAATGCACTGTTTTGAACATAAAGGTGATTATGCGTTTTAAAAATTATAGAGATATGTTCTCACGGCTAGACTTGCTACTTAAAGAGGTGTTCTATTCCGGAGGGGATGCTTTTTGTGTCAGTTCATCGTACCAACCAGTTCTACTTATTTTGTTAACGTTAACAGATTTACTAGCGTATAGTCTCCAAAATTTTATTACATCATTTAGTCACGTACATACATCTAGAAGAAGAAGAACGCTTTCATTGAATAAACACCCAAACAATTATCACTCAACAAAAAAAGGGAATATTTTGTATTACGTTTTGATACAACCGCCTCCATTGGATCCACATCGAGATATACCAACTGTATCAATCCCTGATGCTGATGTCGAGGGAGTTTTCTGTAGATTCTGTTAAAAGTACGTACAATTTAGATAATTTAAAGTTCTTCATAATAATTTACTTGGGCATAGGTACATCACTAATTTAATCAATTATTATTTTTCTAGAATTACACTTGCAGCAACAACTGTACCACAACAAGCAGCTGTCCCATTTTAACGTGGCGGTAAGAATTTGCATCCGATTATGGAAGAGGGACATGAATGTCAGGGTTCCCTGTACCAAACTCAGGATCCAACAACCAATCAACAGTTCAAGAAAAAATGTCTGAGGTGGTTGCAAAACATTCTAAATGACTACATAAACAGTGAGATATCGGGAGTGGAAAATTCAATTGGCTAAGGCTAAGTATTTTTTTGGAAAAAATGCGACAAAGTATAAGGAACATGTAAAACGTGCTTCATACTATAGAACATTTGGATGTTTGGCAGTGTATATATTTTTTAGTGTTACTAAATAGTTTTTTTGAGTTCATTCTTTTGGAAGTACGTAACTAAATGTTGCAATAAAAATGTTTCATTTTTTAATTTTTTTTTTACTTCTTTTATTTGTGGTAAAGTATTCCCAGGATCCTACAACCCTTCAAGAATTCAAAGATGCTAAAATGTGAAGTGATAGCTACATTAAGCAAATAATTTGAAAACACTTAAATATGTTAGTAAATTCAACCCTTAACATGAAATAAAATATTAGTATAAAGGATTGTAATTATTATAATAAGTATAATTCTCATAAGTTTGAACAATAATACTCAAATTTTGTTCCTGCATTACTCAGCGATTATTTAGACCCAGCCCAATTGAACCTGAATTTATAGATTTAAAAAAATTTTAACTTTTAACTTATGTGATGGAAATATCTTATAAAAATAGAAATCTAAATATTTCTTTCAAATTCATTCAGATGTGTAAACGATAGCTGTTTTGAAATTTAGATATTTAGCTGTTGGGTGATGTAGTTGCATTACATGTATGAAGTTCGATACAGGTCCATGAATTAAGTAGTAGTATAAGACAATTTCTAAATAAAATTTTACTGTAAAATCATTCTGAATTCTACTTCACGTAACAGAAACACAATACATGAAAAAATCCGAAGCAGAGCAGAAAAAAACAACAAAGCTAGAAGTTCGATCTGAATTCCATGAAGCAAGATATAAAGCTGAATATTGTAATATGTATGAAGCACATCCGTCACCAGGATCTGGATATTTAGCTTTTCTTTAATGTGGTTAATTCCTCAAAACTGATTAGGGTTTATGAAAACTAGCAAGTTTCCCAAAAAACTACTAAAAACAGATTAAAACCAGGTTATAAACAGGCCAAAAAGAGGAATCCGTTTCTTGGAAACAGGTGGTAGTTTCTAAATCACTGGTGGTGGTTTTCTAATAACTGATAACGGTTTAAGAGCCAAATTATTTTTACCTTATGTGCAGGAAAGTATGAAATCAAAAAATTAAACATAGCTATCATTACTGTTTACCTGGATGGATAAAGCAGGCGGTTTATACTTCAATCGAGACAAAAAAGAAAACAAATTATAGTTATAAATATTTCTTTATTAAGATAATATTTAGTAAATGCTATACATTAGCTAACAGGACAATAATACAGAATTTCCATTAAGCTAACAGTGTTATGTGAATTAACTCCAGAACAAGAACACCTACGTACTTAGAATTTTGTATTTTCCATTTCGCTTGTAGCTTAGGAGAAATTCAGTGACGGCTAGGAGAGTTTATTAGGAGCTGTTTTTAATTTTACCAAACATTTCTGAAACAGCTGTATATTTCAAAAATATACAGACACGAAAGCTGTTTAAAATGCTATTCATCAGTACTAAACAAAATGTAAATTAATCAATTATTTTTTAAATAAAACGAACAATATTATTTAAAACAGTTTATTCAAATTTATTGTTTTAAATGTCAAATTAGGTACCATTTTCAAAAACCAGCTTATCTTTACACAAATTATACGCCGCTTTCAACAAAGCCCACTTAAAACAAACTAACAAGTTTTCTGGTAGTGTGTTTATCTTCCTGTATGCGTTTGTCAACTAGCGTAGAGCAGACATTTTTCTTTCCCCAGTTATAGGAGTAAAATCGCGAGACTCAGGCATCCCCGTTTTTCGAGTTGTAAGTGTAAACCACACGCTTAATTTAGGCGAAAAGCTAAAAACGTACATTTTGAAACAAATGCTAAATATACGAGGGATGTTCGGTTACTAAGGTAAATTTGCGCGGCACATCGCCTACGTTGCTCCGATCTGGTCAAAACTTACACGCATTTTAGATGTGCATATGTACTGCGTAGGTGGCTATTGTCATTGTTTTAGGTTATGTACAACGTGCTCAGTGCCAGTCGCAAAATGTTACTTTCAATCGAAACTTACTCCCAATTTGAAGTGACAGCGGTCATTCGTTTTTTTGCATGCAAATAATGAAACACCTACAGAATTTCATAAAGAAATACTGAATACATACGGAAAAGGCATCATGAGTCGAAAACAAGTTTAAGTTTGGTGTCAGCAGTTCAAAAGTGGACGCAGAAATATGAACGATGATTCGGAAGGTTTGCGACGAAAACCATCAACAACAAAAACGGATGGGAATCAATTAAAGTTCAATACACTCATTCGAGAATATGGTCGGTTGTAAATACGAAAAATTGCTCTATTGACCGGCATTCCTAAAAGCTCTGTTCAAGAAATCGTATCTCAATTAACCTATCGAAAAGTTTCCGCAAGATGGGTACCAAAACTGTTGACCAACCAACACAAAATGCAACGAATGGCGGCGGGAATGGAACTTTTAAAGCGTTATCGTCAGGAAAACGGATTTATAGAGTCTATAGTTCAGCAATCTTCAAAAAAGACAATTGCAACTGCGATCTGGGATATGCAAGGCATTTTGTTCATAAAGATTTTACCGCCGAAAACGACAATCTACAGCGATATTTATTGTCAAACTCTCGAAAAAATACACTATTCGACATTCGACAGAAACAAAGAGGAAGGTTGACAAAAGGAATCAGGTTGTTGCATGCAATGCAAGACCGCACACCTATGCTCAGACGACGGCCTGGTTTCAGAAACACAATTGGAAAGTTATTTTCCATCCGCTCCATAGTTTCTTCCTTCCTTCTGATTTTCATTTGTTTGGTCGTTAAAAACTCATTTGTCGGGTAAAAGGTTTGAAAACGACGACGAACTTCAATATGAAGTAAGGCAGTTTCTTAGAAATTTGGATTGTACCTTTTACGATGACAGAAAAGGATTGTGCCTCGCTACGATAAGTACCTTACCATTTGCGATGATTACGTTGAAAAGTTCGCGCTTTTACTTATTGTATATTTGATATCTATAAATAAAGTATTCTGTCTCTAATTCACAAATGTACCTTAGTAACCGGGCATCCCTCGTACATAAATCACATCCTTATTTCTTGCTTACTTTTTTATTTGTAAGTACAAGTACCAATTTTAGTTTCCAGTTAAACCGATAAAATATCTTCTTTTTCTTTTTATATAAAATTGTTTCCCCATGAAGTTAATTTTTTTGAATCAATAGTTGCAATTATATCTAAAGAATAGAATTTCCAAAAATTAAGTCTCTTTGAAAGGGATAAAGTTTTTTGCTCTAAAATATGTTCGCTTTTTATTAGATTAAGTTATTTATCTAATAGGCCGACTTCCATGGAACAAAACGCAAATATTTTACGATGTCAATCTTTTTTATTAAATATAAAAACTTTTCATATATTATTTTAACACAATGGGTATAAAAAAACACCGAACACGGTCCAATAGCTAAGCTATCATCGTCAGCGGTCGACCTCTGATGATGATAGTTTAGCTATTGAAGCGCGTTCGGTGTTTTCTATTTTTGTGTGATCCGTGGGTATATTTTGTTTGTTACAGGGCCTACCACAGTTGCAGTGTTCCAGATTTTTTACAATGGGTATATGCTGTTTTGCGTTGTGCGCAGCACGTATTTTTGATAATATATGAACGTGAGTTTGCACGAGAACTTCTTTGAGTATAAATAATGCAAGTTGGTGTTAGTGATACGCCCCTGGAGATTTTGCTAAGTCGATAAGTATTATGTAAATCATATTTAAGTGTGGTATAAATATTTATGAGTTGGAAATATTAAATTTGAATTGAGAAATAAATTTAGTAACACCGCTATTGACACGAGAATGGATACTAGTGATTTTAACCAGTGATACCGGATGGGATCATGCTGGACCAAACGGGGGGCTGCCCGAAAGGCCGCTGGACTGAGGAGATCGATATGTGATGCAAACAGGGAAGCTGAAACGTCCGAGGAGGGAAATGATGTGTCACGTCATAGAAAACAAAATCCTAAACAAAACCAAATATGAATGCAAAAATAAATAACAAATGTACAGATATGCCAAAAACGAAAGATGGGCCTCGCACTCCAAAACTCAATAAAAAAGAATAGGAAAATGGAATGTTAGGACAATGAATAGTGGTGAAAATAGATGTCTTAGGATTGACAGAAATGAGATGGTTAAAGTAGTAGAAATCCAAATGGAGGGTCACATAACTGTATACACTGCTGGAGAGAAAAGACAAAGAGAAGTTGGGCTTGCTATGAGAAAAGAAACTAAAAGCTACATCAAAGAGATTAATAACATAAATAACATCATTCAGGTTTACATGCTAACCAGTCAGGCTTCTGAAGATAAAGTTGACGAGATATACAACACAATACATGAAATTTTAGAGAGGTAAAACAAGTTGTACAGTATATAGTAATGGGTAATTTCAACATTGTAGTAGGAGATCAAACCCATGGAAAGACTGCTGGAGAATTTGGATTATGAACAGAATGAAAGAGGAGAACAGCTAATTGGGTTTTCTGAGACAAGAATGATGGTAATAGTGAACGCGTGGTTTAAACTACCATCACGTAGACTATAGATATGAAAAACCCCAAATGGGAAAGAAATATACCAAATTGATTAATTCTTAGTAGACGAAAGGATTATAGAAGGAGTCAAAAATGTTAAGACATTTTCAGGATTTATGGTAAGAAAAATTGGTCTGTTATTAGGATTGCGTTCAACTATAAATACGTTTTTGATTCTTTGATCGATTTTATACTAAAAAAAGAATGTTTGTTATTGGAAGCTGATAAAAATACGTCTGAATTATTTAGAATGTACCAAATAGTTTATAATCTACCGTTGGGTTTTCAGGACAGACTTGACAGAGATAAAATACAGACCATGGATGATTTGGTGAATGAGGTAAGAAAATTGAATGACTCATATGTAATAAAAAAGAGATTAGAAGAAAAGAAAAAAGTAGAGGTTGACAAACAGAAACCTTATAAATTATGTGAAAAAGAGATGGTAATAAGAAACTAAAGTATGGAAAGGAAACCATGTTCAATATGTGAAGAAATAGGTAATAAAAATTGGGTTCATCCGGTTCAATTTTGTAGAAATAAAACAGAAAAAATAAATTTGAATAAGGTGAGGAGTATGAAGATTACACACTTCAATTCTACATAAATGACGATCAAAATGCAAAAAAACTAAATGGCCCGGAAAGGCTCACACCTTGCTCATTCATTAAATTTAAAGTAATTGTAGATAAACATAAATTAGTTAAATCTGTTTACGACAATGGCAGTACTTGTTCATTAATTAATGAGAAACATATTCGTCTGTTAAAAGCAAAACTGCTAATAAAAGCGCTTTAAAATCATTAAGTGGTGTGAACTTATGTCAAACCCGGGCTAATCTACTATTAAAAATAGGTGAAATAGAAAATGAATTGGACCTAATAGTTGTTAAGAATAATAATTTTGATTACGACTTATTATTAGGTTTACATGCAATAAAAAAATTCAAGTTATTTCAAGATGAAAAACTACAAATTCAATAAAAAATGAATGGTAAAATAATAGATGTAAATAATATAATAACAGGAAACAAAACCAAAGAAGTACAAGAAACATTTCTTAATAAAACTTTATTTGAAATTAACTTAAATCATTTGAATGAAGATAAGAAGAATAAGATAAAGAATTTTTTTAAATGAGTATGAATTGTCCTTTGCTGCGAACAAATTTGATGTTACTTCAATGGGCAATGGTGAGGCTCAAATTAAACTAAAAGGAGACAAATATGTTACAAAAAAACCATACAGATGTTCTTTTCCAGATTAGGAGGAAAACGATTTCTAAGTTTCAAAACTATTAAAGAATGATTTGATTGAGGAATCAAGTTCACCCTCTGCATCACCAGTTACTTTAGCTTTTAAAAAAGGAGATGAAAAAAAACGTCTTTGCGTAGATTACCGAGAGTTAACCCGAATAGTGGTTCCGGAACGCCAGCCGTTTCCGAGAATAGATGACCTGGTTATAAATAGTGGAGGTTGCTGTTGGTTTACTGCATTGGATATCAATTCAGCTTTTTGGTCTATACCAATCAGAATGAGAGACCGAAAGATTTATAACTCAAAAGGTCACTGGCAGTGGAAAGTACTTTCATTTGGATAAGAATAGCCCAGCGATTTTTCAAAGGATGCTATCAACTACGATAAGAAAATATAATTTAGAGAGCTTTTGTGTTAATTATATAGATTCTAAATCGTTTGAGGAGCATTTACAACATTTACGACTAGTTTTTGAGGCAATTAAAAAAGGAATAAAATTTAAATATCACGAAATGTGGTCTTTCTAGACATTCTTTGAAGTATTTGGGTCCTATGACTGCAAACTGTAAAGTATCTCCAATTAAGGATAATATGAAAGCTAGAAATGAATTCCCACGACCCTCTTCACGTAAAATGGTCCGTCAGTAGTTTGGGAAAGATATTTTTTATCATAAATTTATTGATCATTGCACACAGAGATTAGCCCCATTCCATAATTTGTTAAAACTTAATCAAAAATTTATATGGACTAAGGAATGTAAAAATTATTTTAAAGAAATTAAAAATTACCTATTTTCATCATCTATTTTAGCTGTTTACGATAAAGATAAAGAATTATTAATTAAAGTACACCCAAGCCGGTCAGGGCTAGGTGCTGCATTCAAACAACCTCAAGAAGATGGAATTCTATATCCTGTAGCTTATTTTAAAAAAAAATCAACACCTGGGCAAATCAAGAAAGAGATAATTTATCTAGAATGTCTTGCTATCAAAGAAGCAATAGTACACATCAAATCATAAACCACTTGTGACTCTGAGATCTAAATCAAGGATAGACGAGCTATTAGGAGATCTAATGTTGTATCTGTCTCAACATGATTTTAAGGTGATAATAAGGGAAACTACTAACGAAGAATGATAATACACATCATTGAAAGTTTTAAAGTTCAATGACTGTTTGCAGGAAATGCTTTGTTTCCGAGATTACAGAAATTAAAGATTGATCAGAATAAATCGCGTGTATTCAATAATTCAAAAATTTTGCAAGAAATGTGTAAATTTGGATAGGGGATTTTTGGGATGACAAATTTGATTAATTTTAGAAAAAGTCAAGTTGCTAGAGACACATATTGGACAAGTAAGAATGAAAATTGTTAAACCTGTTCAAATTAAGAACCTCCGAAAATGTAATAAATCAACAGTTCAATCATGGAAATTGTGAAAAAGCAAAACTAAGACTTCAAAAGATATCTTTTACAGAAAAGGTAGGAAGATCGATGTTTCTAGTCTAATAGGTACACAGTTGTAGCACAAAATTTGCGACGGAAATAAAGGGTAAAATGATTTATTTGGCGACCTGAAACTCAACTAAATGGATTTTAACATTAGCAGAGTCCCAAAACTCCACATACAAAATTTTCAAGAAATTATATTCGGAAAAGTCGAAATTGTAACAAATATATTGCAAGAACTTCTGATTTAACGGAAGATCGGAGGAAGCCCTAGAAAACTATAAAAATTTTGAACATAATAAAAAAGAATCGATTAATAGAAAAGTTAAATGGCGGATTGTAGATTCATCTAAAGAAGAAATACGAAGAAGCAGACTGATAATCACGCTATCCAGTTCTTGAAAGTTTTGAGAATGAAGATGACTGTTTGAAGGTAGTCAATATGATCCAGTTAGAAGAAATTATAGATGATCAGAGGGAAATTCAAGAGGAATTAATAAATCAAAGAATTTTGTAAGAGAAGGTGCTAAAGAGGAAGAGGATATTTGTATCAGAAGAATTTGGTTTAAATTTGATATTTTATGGTCATATTGGTACTAGTCAAATAACTGAAAAGTTAAGATCGTTTTACTATTTAAGAACATGGATAATTTAATGAATCAACACTGTCAATCATGTGAAATCTGTATAAAAAACAAAACTAAGACAAGAAGAACAGTTCGTTTACTATCAAAATTGGGTCCAGCAGAATATCCGTTTCATATTATGTCCATAGACACCATTTGGAGTTTTGGAGGAAATAAATCTATTAAAAATATATTTGGGGACTATTTTACTCGATATGCTTCGATTTTAACATCGAGCAGACAGGTTACAGATGATTTTATCATAGCAAAATTTTCGCCGCCTACCTGTAATATGGAGAAAAATCTGAAATTGTACCAAATATATTGCAAAGAACTTCTGATTTAACGGAAGATGGAGGAAGCCCTAGAAAACTATAAAAAAAGTTTTGAAATAAATAAAAAAAGAATCGATGTAAATAGAAAACGTTAAAAGAGGGAAATTTGGTGTACATCTGAAATTGAAATAAATTAAATAGGAACAACATGGATGAAGTTAGCCCATTTAGTATTAAAAGAAGAATTTCAACGTCAATTTAAGAAATCTAATGCAATACAGAACAACTTTAGTTAAAAATTTGTCGTATTTTTTACAGGGTGTCCCAATTTTAAGAAAAAATTAAAAAAATCAAAGTGGGCAAGAGGTTGCACATACGTATATATATTATATATATATATATATATATATATATATATATATATATATATATATATATATATATATATATATATATATATATATATATATATATATATATATATATATATATTATATATTATAAGTGTTTTGTAACTGTGGTTTCCTATTAGTGGAGTTAATCGGCCTATTTCCACAATTTATGCTTTTTGAGCGCGACGTTTCGTAGGCGGACTCTGCTTTCGTCATCAGGCTTAGCCCTGAGAAGGACTGTTTTCGCACTTGGCTTGAATTCATATGTTGTATATATTTTTTCCCAAGTACTTGACTACTCTCAGATTCGAACTTGGTACCATTCACTTATTAATCTGACACCTTTACCGCTGGGCCCCCGAGTAATCTAAAATATATTTTTTAGAACTTATGTATATATATATATATATATATATATATATATATATATATATATATATATAGACGTTGTTCCTGAGTTCTCACTTTGAGTGTCTATTCTCTCCTATGTATGCTCTGCTGCATTCGCATGTAGGTTGTATACACAATTCTTGAATTCTGATCTTCATTGTATCGTTTGGTTTTGGTTAGTATTCCCCTCAGCGTTCTGGTCGATTTGAAGGCAGTGCGTATCCTGTATATGCTGCCCATCCTTCGTATTTTGTCAGAGGTACCTTGTATATATAGTGTTATCGCTGTACAGAAAGAGAAGAACCTAAATATACAGCGATAATACCATATATACCCTCAGACAAAATACGAAGGGTAGGCAGCAAATACAGATACGCACTGCCTTCAAATCGACCAGAACGCTCAGGGGAATACTAACCAAAACCAAACCATACAATAAAGATCAGAATTCCAAGAATTGTTTATACAACCTACCATGCGAATGCGGCAGAGTATACATAGGAGAGAGCAGTAGACCACCCAAAGTGAGAATTCAGGAGCATAAGAACAACGTCCGTAAGGGCGAAACCGAAATATCAAGAATCGCAGAACATGTCTTGAACGAAGACCACCGCATCCAATGGAATAACATACAGATCGTGGCAAAGGACGAGAACACAATTCGTCGGAAACTCAAAGAAGCCACATACATCGCACTAGCAGAAAATCCAATAAGCCAAGCTAGTGTAGAAATGAAACCCATATGGATTCCAATAATGCGCGAAGAACTTAAGCGCAACACACCTGCACAAGAAGTTACGGCGCAACATGCGCAATAAACTTCTGCGCAACCACGATATATATATATATATATATATATATATATATATATACAGGGTGTCCAGTTTAAGATGAAATGCATGGGGATATTGGAAACCGTTAGAGATACGAAGATGGTTAAATGGAGAAAAAGTTGCATCATTATATGCCCAAGAAGTAACCATGGTTACATGTCAAAAAATGCCTTCCATTTACTAGACACAGGGTGATAACTGAAAATATGCGTTTTCTAAAAATCGCTATATCTTGTTTCTTGCAAGAGATACATCCACGATTTTTGCAGGATGGGGGTAACAGGTAGCGAGGATTTCAAAATGATTTTGAAAAATCTAGGCCTACTAGATTTTGAGATAATGCACCAACTTTCGATTTTCTTATGGACGCCATATTGGATTTTTGCATTTTGAATTCTTCATAAAAAATGCTTTTCAACCATATATCATATGTTTATAATCTGCCAATGAGAAAGTGTCAAATTACACAATTAAATTTATATCAAACTAGGCCTTTGCCAATCAACCATCTATTCAATTATTGCAAGAGAATGGAGGTTACTTCTTGGGCATATAATGACGCAACTTTTTCTCCATTTAACCATCTTCGTATCTCTAACGGTTTCCAATATCCCCATGCATTTCATCTTAAACTGGACACCCTGTATATATATATATATATATATATATATATATATATATATAAGTTCTACAAATATATATTGGGTTACTCAGTGGCTCAGCGGTAAAGGTGTCAGACTAGTAAGTGAAAGATACCAAGTTCGAATCTGCGAGTAGTCAAGTGCTTGGGAAAAAATTGTATATAACATATGAATTCGACTAATGACGGTCGCAGAGTCCGCTTCCGAAACGTCGCGCTCAAAAAGCATGAACTGTGGAAATAGGCCGATAAACTCCACTAACTTTCACAAGTGTATTCAGGAAACCTATCCACGGGGAGGTACCTACACTACAACTCCAATCACTACAAGAGCGTGAAGTTAGGCGTGGCAAGATGCGCTTGTACGATAAAGCGAAGAAAATATGCTCAAAACAAGAGGACATAAAAAAAAAGAACATATCGCTAAAACACTTTAAGAAAATGGATACCACGACGTAACACTTAACCTAAACAGGGAAAGGGTAACCTAAAAAGATGAACCTATTTATGCAGCGATAATACCATATATATTAAGTACCTTAGAGAAAATACAATTGCAGCAAACCGACCAGAACGCACAGGGGAATACTAACCAAAACCAACCATACAAGGAAGACTAGAATTCCAAGAATTGTGTATACAACCTACCATGAAAATGCGGGAGAGCATACATAAGAGAGAGCAGTAGACCACTCAAAGTGAGATGTCAATAACATAAGAACAACATCCGCAAGGGCGAAACAGAAGATCAAGAATTATCGAACATGTCTAAAACGAAGACCACCGTATCGAAAGGCATCACATACAGATAGTGGTAAAGGACCATTATACATTTCGATAAACTTCAACGTAAAATTATCGGCTAAGACAATCAAAAATAATTGGTCAACACGGTAGTTACTTATTTAATTTAAAAAAAAAATGAATACACGGTACAACAAAATAAACAAATGCGACCAAACTCTTATAAATGTCAATAGTTTAATAAACTCCCAAATAAGAGGCGTAATATCTAAATCCGAAAAGTGCACAGCTTTATATTTCAAAACATTTTTTAAAATGAACTTACAAAAATAACGAGAAATTCTCGTTATTCCTTACTTTAAAACTTTTATTAAATAACACGGTAAAGTTGTCTAAATCAACAATTTGTACAAAATAAATAGATCACCCGGTAACTTGAATGCAATCCTAAATATCTAAAGTTTTAATATTTTGATGAAACGTAGTAATAATAACGTTGTGAGAAAAGAATAAGATTATAAAAGTATGTACGCTTAAAAAGATAATACCCAAATTCATACACACTATTCATATATTAACATAAAAAAAGATAATGAAAATAAACAGTCAGCGTATTGTCTAAAACACATTAAATATATCATTATTATGTAAAATTTCTTATCCTATCAAACGGATTAGGAGTGAGTCTTGCAAGGTTCAAATTTATCTACCTTATATACCTTAAATTTTAATTAACATCAAAAGAGTAAAGATTACGTTCAACATCTAAGTTTAACAAATTTTGTAATACGTAATTTTATATAGCGTAATTAGGATTGAACAAACAATGCGCAATTTGATACATACACGGGTGAATATACTTTCCTAAAACTTAACATAGCTGCCTGAAGGGCGGCGAAACAAAGCTATACACAAAAGGAAGTCAATTCATCCGCCTAAATACATAAAAACATTAAAAAGACAAGATACTTCATGAAAATCACCAATAATAGTCGACACAGAAAAATAGTTACCTTAACAATGCACTAAATGTTCAATCGAAACTTTCCCTTCTTTCTCACAACGGTAACAGCAATTGACCCTTTCAGTATTTGATCGAAGCAAACCAGTAACTACTTCATCTCCTCAATTCTTAAATTATATTTATACTAACTTCATTAATGGCAAATCTTTAAACCACAAACTGTTTGCTTCAAACACCATTCCATCTGGTTGAACTTAACTACGCATGAGTCTATTTACACCACCTTCTTTAATCTTTAGGTGTTTATACAAATTTATTTACACAAAAGTTATTCAAGCGACCTATTTACAGCGAGTTTATTATTCGTAAAGGTTAGATGTGTACGCGAATGTAGCCGACAAATAACCATGAACTTATTACATTTAGCATTTACATCATTTCTACATAAATGAAGATACAATTTACATCGATTGGGGCTTGTATCTCGATAGCTCAGTTAGTTAAAACAATTCTCTAAACAAGTGCACGTCGTATGTCCTATTCGAGGTAAACTTTTCATGAATGTATTTAATAAAATAAATAATAATTTTTAACCATGAACTTATTACAAAGATCAGCATAAAACAAAGTGCGATAAAATAGTCCATGAATGGGATCAGCGCTAATAGTAAACACTTTATCCTTCGTAGATACACCCATAAAAGTGTCACTTCTGACAAACGATACTGACTAATATTACCGGATAAATGAATACTATTTATGAATCCCCACAAGAGCATACGGAAATATTTCCCACGATAAAACTACCCTGGTAAAACATAAAAAGTTCAATCCGCTTAAACAACCCATGTCTCGCATGCAGCAGCACCATAACAACTTGAGTCTTACCTCCTCTACACCTTCACTAAGACCGTCTAACGCTTCTTTCAGTTTTTGCCATTATGAATGTTATCTCGATTTTACCAATTATTTAAAAATTGTGACGCGACAAAAACGAAATGCACCTTGGAAAACGAAACAGAAACA
>JARFJB010001103.1:842500-1080000 GCA_036346205.1 Vesta saturnalis
TGTTAACACTTATTAGATTTGGTGTTTTCTCTATTTTTCAAAACGAAGGTTTTTGAGTTCTAGGTTTTTTGTTTGTTTGTAACGATAGTGGCCGTACGAAGCATTGAAAATTATACATATAATCGTAAATGCTATTCAGTTTTTTGAGCTTTCGGCAATTGAACGACCTCTTTCCATTTGGGCTTTTATACTGTTAACAGAACTTTAAGAGAATAGTAAACATTTTACGGTTGGATGAAGAGATGATGGATAGGGTGCAGTTCAATTTTCTCGGGGTCACTTTCAGCATTTACTTAGAGTTGCAACGTGTCTAACCTACCACGAAGCATAAAATGAAGAAGTTAGTGAGCTCGGCTGAGAACTCTGTTTAACGACAAATTAGTCGCAGAGCACTTGGATTGTGCGGGTAGTTTTGAAGCGTCGATAAATATTAGATATGTTTAGGTTAGTGAGAAAAGATTGTGGTAGTACACTTAAATAGTATAGTAAGCAAGTTTAGGGCGCCACGAGCTTTGAAAAAGTGTAAAATTAAGTTTGATACAGGAGGCCCCCTAAAGCCAGAAACCGGGAGAATAGAGAGAAATAATAAGCAAACGATAATTCCCCTAGTCACTTTATTTTATTTTCAATCCCCAAACAAATGGGCTAAACACTTTCTACCTAAATATACAGTGTGTTTCTAAATTATGGTGCCAAATTGGTATGGGTGGTAGATTACTTCATTTTAGGCCGGAAATTCTACATAAATGTGTTTAAAAATGACTAATTAAAAAGATAAGGGATGTTTTATGATAGTTTGGGAAAACATACTTCTGTAATTTTCTTCCAAAGGGCTATTGCGATTTTATTGAAAGTTGGTACACAAGGTATGTCGTCAGGTATAACAACAATTGATGAGCGCACTACCTTTAATTGCTATGGTAACCAAATAACAGTTGCGGCCTAGAGATTTTTTTGTGTGTGGACAAAATGCATAAGCACCGTTCTCGAGAACAATGATTTAGTATAATGTCAGTCTTTTAAATTCCCGTGTTGTTCGTTTTTAGACATTTTGTAAATTTTCTTTATTAGAAATGGCTGAAAGATATACTTTTCAGGAACTTACTGACATGCATTTAATTTTTGGTAAATGTGAGAGTAATTCAAGGGTAGCAAGAAGATGTTACCAATAGACATTTCCTAATTGGAGAATTCCTTTAAGGAAATCGTTTGTTTCAATTGATCATCGCCTTAGAGAAACAGGAAGTTTTCGAACCATTAACAATAGTGCTGGTAGGCCGCGTACAACTGGAATTGTTGAAAATTAAGAACAGATATTAAGGCGTTTTGAAGAAGATAATACTTTAAGCACTGGAATAATAAGTGCTATGGAAAATAAACCCCATTCCGTAGTTTGGAGGGTAGCTAGAGAGCAACTCCTATATCTGTTCTACCTATTACAAGTACAAGAACTACTGCAAGTGGATTTTGAAAGAAGAATAACATTTTGCAATTGGGTCCTCCATAAAATAAAGCGCGATCCAGATTTCGTGAAAAGAATTCTGTTTACTGATGAGGTTTCATTTACAAAAGACGGAGTTTTCAATTCAAGGAAGAATCACAGGTGGAGTGAAGAGAATTTCAGGCAAACAGTACCTTAGACATACATTTAAAATAAATCTGTGGGTGGGCGTATTGGGAACTAAAATTTTGGGCCCCGTTGATTTACCTCAACATTTAAAAGGTGCTCATTATTTAAACTTCTTGTTGAACCAACTTCCTGAACTATTGCAAGATATCGATTTGCGAAAAATGTGGCTTATGCACGACGTTGCCTCAGCCCACTACTGTAGGAATATCAGGAGATATTTAAATAATACTTTTCATGATAAAACATCACAGAAATCGCCACCAAAAAACCTCGATCTAAATCCTTTAGATTTTTTTGTATGGAGTAATGTGAAGGAGAAGGTGTACACTAGGCCAATTACCAGTGAAACCTTTTTAAGACAAAGAATCGAAATTGTGTTTGCGGAGTTAAAACAAAATTAGAGAAGTACAATTTAACTTCGTCAAAAGGATCAGATCTTGTGTTCGTGTTGGTGGAAGACATTTTGAACAATTTTTACAGTGACTTTTGTCAAGTTTGTTGTTATCAGTTTCTTGTTATTACGATTAAATAATGTTGCTTATTTGACATTTAATTTAATAATTTCAATTACTCAACGGTTGAAAGTAGAAAATGTTTAGAAAACATGGCAAGGTTGACATCCGAAATGGTATATGTACCGTGGCACTATCTCGTACTAAATAATTTTTCTCGAGAAAGGTGCATATTTTAAACTAGAGTACATTTTTTATGTATTACTAAACAAGCTAAAAATAATGCACCAGACGGACATACCTTGTGTACCAACTTTCAATAAAATCGTAAAAGACCTTTGCAGGAAAATAATAGAAGCATGTTTTCCCGAACTATAAAAAAATACCCCGTATTTAATTAAGCATTTTTGACACATATTTATATAGAGGTTCCGGCCTAAAATGAAGTAATCTACCATATTAATTTGGCACTTAGAAACACCCAATATATATATATATATATATATATATATATATATATATATATATATATATATATATATATATATATATATATATATATATATATATATACGTAAAGGAAGGAATAAATTCAATATCTCGTAAAGCACAATTTTTTTCAAAAATCGCTCGGATCCGTCGATTTTATATTTTTTCGGGGCATATTTTACGAAAAAAAAATTTTATACACGGTGTCTCAAAAAAGATTTGCTAAAAAAAATTTTTTTTTTCAAATTGCAACCCAATATGTTTATTGCATTTTTGGATTACCCTTACAATTCTAAACATTTGTCATGTAGCATGTGCTATACCTAAGTCCAAGCGTTTTGGAGTTATTCGCATTCAAAATTTAAAAATTGAAAAAAGATCATGAAGAAAACGAAAAATAAAATAATTTTTATAACGTTTTATTATATCGAAAACAAAGATTCGTAAACTTAAAAATAATTTTATTTCAGCAAATGTTCGAAATGTCCTCCGTTAGTCAACTGACAATAGCCTAATCGATCTACAAATTCCTGCTGCACATTTCAAACCATTTCGCGCGTTAGTTGACTAACACTTATGCTGCAACTATTCCTGACGTCCCCACTTCTGCACTTTCTACATCATGCACTGGACCAACTACCCGAAGTCAAGCACACTCGTCCAGATTAAATTTAAATTAGTTACCTTGTTTCATATTCTGTACTTGTTAAAAATAGTTACCTTATTTCAATTTCTGTAATTGTCAAAATAAATTCTTGACAAAGGGAACAAAGGACGTTCCCGAAACGTTGAATTAATTTGTACGTTTATTTACAAATTTCAAAGAAAAAATGTCATATATATCCGTATATATATATATATATATATATATATATATATATATATATATATATATAGTATATATGTTTCTATTTAGATTTCCACAAGTATTCATGTTTAAATAAGACAATTTTTCTTTAAAACGTGTGTAAATAAACGTAAAAATTGATTCAACGTTTCGGGAACGTCCTTTGTTCCCTTTGTCAAGAATTTATTTGTTTTTGATGTAGGATACAGCATTTTCACAAATCGGTTGAATAACTTTGGCTAGATAACGAGCAAGGTCATGAGTCGGAGAATTGAATGCACTGACGATAGGGCGTAATGGCCAGTTTTCTTTATGTATTTTTGGGAGTCCGTATATTTTGGGGATTCTTGAACTCTTCTCTCTTGGAATTAGTTTCTGTTTTGTTTCTTTGTCTAATTTTGTAGAATTAATGATAGATTTTGTTGTTTTTTCTATGTAAGTGGTAGGATTGCACTGATTTTTCTTATATTCTGAAGAAGTTAACAGTTCAGACATCTTATGGTGATAGTCTTGAGAGTTGACAATGACAGTAGCGTTTCCTTTGTCAGCAGGTAGTATTAATATTTGGTCGTCATTTTTCATTTGATTTAACATTTGGAGGTCTTGTTTGGTGATATTTTGTTTGGGAAGTTTGCAGTTCTGAAGAATGTGTGCTACGTTGAGTCTAATTTCGTCAGCTACCGTAGATTCTGTATCTTTTAAGGCGTATTCTACGTTGGTGATGATGTTTTCTACGGGAATCCGTTTAGGAGTGATGGCAAAATTAAACCCTTTACCTAAAACATTTAGAATATTATTATCAAGTTCTTTGTCACTTAAATTGTGTACTGTCCTTAACGGTTCTACATTATTTGCCTGCGATGTATGAGACAGACGTTCAAATTTTTGTTTCTGTCGGTTAGTTTTTATCATCAAGGACGATTCTACAGTAATTTCAATGAGACGATCCACCGTATCGAATATGAAAGGGTGTATTTTGATAGCATGTAAAGTTTGGAATGTGTCATAAAGGGTACGGTTGAGATAGTCAAGTTTAGCCCTTTCATTGGCAATCGCTTTTCTTAAAAGGGCAAGGCTTGTTTTGAATAAAATCTTATAAGAACCATTAATGTCTGGTCTTGGTTTCAATTTAAATCCCTTGGGTATTATTTTATTGCCACGACAACGCTTTAAAAAAGTTAAATTAGTAAGTGTTTCACATTTTTGATACGTAGCTTTCTGTAAATCTTGATGGTATTCAAAGTTTCTTCTCCGTATAGGAATATTATGTTTCTATTTAGATTTCCATCATAGTATTATTTTTATATATATATTATATATATATATATATATATATATATATATATATATATATATATTATATATATATATATATATATATATATATATATATATATATATATATATATATATATATATATATATATATATATATATAATTATATCACGAATAGTTATCACAGGCTAATAATAGGACTAGATTTATATAACAAATTTTCCCCAGTACTAATACCTTAATTTAGAATGCTTTTATACTCATAAATTACATACAGTTACCATACGAAGGCAAGTTACGAAAGTGTATTAAAAATTTCTATTCAAAACAAAACAGAGAGATCCAACGTTTAAATGTTTAATAGCCTTTTCGGGTTCGTTGAAAGATCTTTCAAAGATTGACCTGAAAATCACAGACAAACAAAATATCTATATATCGATCATAACCTCGGTAACTTGACTTGCTGTTATTTTACGAATTTCACAAATCCCCTATAAATAATGAATATAAGTACACGTATATAGCTGGTAACAATTGTTCAGTTCTTAAACCTAACGGATAATTGGAACAATTGTGATTTCCCGATTTAAAATCTATAGTACAACGCTGAGTTATGTTACGTACACAACCGTTATTACAAAACAGAATTAATCTTCTGCGCAACTATATTACGATATTAGCAACTGTTATTTAGTACACAATAAAATGTATGGCAACGCTAATACTTTACAAGGTATGGTTCAAAAGATTATTCTAAATAGTAAGTCCACATTATTTTATTATAAGCAACCCATGAAGTAATTAACGATATACGAATGATGGTCGAGAGCTGCACCTACCATACCCGTGATGTCAAACAAAGCAAAATATAAATGACAAATTTTCTACTAAGGTAAATATTTTATTACGATGTTGGTGGTGTAGTTTAATAAAGCACGCTTTAAATTTGTAAATTGTCCACTGAAAACTTTCAAAACATGAATGCCTATCGTACCTATTTTAGCATTTATTTAATGAACCTCTGTATCCCACTATCAATAACTTGGTCCCAGTTACGGGTTAGAGTGATTCCACTTCGGTAACTAACCAGTTGACGACGTACATCCACTCACCATAATTGTAAGGAAGCGAAAGAAGCAAAGAAGATAAAAGAAAATTACACGAGTAAATGCAAGTCGTACTCGACCAATTAGTTTTACCTCTTATGATGTCAGGCGAGCTGCATAAGTAGTTTATTTAATTCGAAGAGTTCACATACTAAAAGAAAGTTAAGCGTTACGAAATATTGAAGAAATATCGGTGTCTTACCCATGGCTGAAAAATACAGTAATCCATTTCGATCCGCTAATTACAGTGATCAATAATCATCCCAAGGTAAATATATCCACAAGTGAATAATTTTTTTTAATTAAAATTTCTCATTTTAGAGACCGCCGATTGGCATGAAAAAGTAAGAAAAGGAAATTTTCAAGATACCTTTGCTCTTTTGTAAAGACGACTTAACAACAACATTATTGTACGACGAAATGTTACCAAATCAATGTCAAAAAAAAAATCACTTATTTAATAATTTGTAAATTCAATTACGGTACCGTCCTCTCGCTGTGTTTAACCAAACTAACCCGTTAACATTACACAGAATGTGTGGAAACCAGTAGAAGTGTTTTATAAGTCCGATAGGTGACACTACCATGTCGATTTAGACTTTCACAACTACTTTCTAGTAATACAGTCAATACAAAAAGGAAATCAATATTATTGAAGGAATCATAGAGGAAACAGTACATATAAATCCTTCATTTGCCAAAATAGAGATATTTGTTAGTACAGTAAATACAGTAAATGAGTAAATCGATGTAAATGAATCAAATATTGATTTCTGCATGTTACAGAGTTTAATTAAACAATGTAATAAAAGTTTGCGGTTTTGGTCGTTTGTGATTGACCTTAAATGCTATTCCTCTTGTTCTTTGTCAGTTAATTCCTACATTTTTCTCTTATTATGTTGTTGTGTAAAGCCCTGCTGTTGTTGCCTGGTTGTTCCAAACTTATTGGACCAGTCCTAAGCCTGGATAAAGTGTAAAGAAGGGTGTGATGAATTTTAGTACGCAATAAAACATTTAAATTCGATTATCACAGAACCGCTGCTCGAATCTGGATTTCTCATCATAGAAAACCTCTTGGTACCAAAAATCATACAAATCCTGTTATTATTAAGATAGATATTTGAAAAGTAGTTTAAAAAAATAATAACTTTGACACCCTGTATTTCGGAAACTACCAACTTTTGGACAGAGGTAAATTGGGCTAGATCCTCATACTTTAGTTTCAGGAGTTTGTCCTAGTATTTTGTGCAGACCTTTTAGAGACACCCTGTAAATGCCTTTTATACTGCATAAAGGATTTTTCTCTTATATATCAATAAGAATTGGTTTATATAGTCGAATTTGCTAGATACACTAATGAGTTAGGTCATCACTGTACAGATACACATATCGCGATTCACGGTCGCATTATATAGTTTTTGTCCATCACAATATAACCAAACGTCGGAGCCTCATGACCTACGTACTTGAAAATCAGTAGAAGCTGTGTGTCAAATTTCAAAACTATATGACGTTCTTAGACTGAGCTAACGTGAGTACGAAAAACGAATTGTTAAATACTACAAGCAATCTTGACAATATTATAAATTCTTGCAACGTTTTTTGCAAAGAGAAGTATCCACCTAATAGACGCCAATAAAAGTGTGCTTTACAGTTTTACGTTTTTCAAACGAAATTGATGCATAAATCAAGGCTTTGATATACCTTGGTCCAAATGCACGTATTCGCCCCAAATTCAATTCTTGGCCATCGAGCTAACGTATTTTCATTGCTGCATAAATAACTGTTTTAACCACACTTAGTCGAGATGCAGTTGATTACGAAATTTGTTCGCACGCAATCACAAAAAAAGCGCAAAATTCATAAAGTGGCTAAGCAGAAGCAATCCAGATTGTTTGGATCTCAGACGGTAAGGGTTTTGTAAGGAAAACATCGAGGCAGCCATCTGTCCGTATAGTATCGGCGGAAGATTTGAATAGGTTTTAAGTTTGTCCTTAAATCATTTTTACTCACAATATATTAAACTGTATTTAAGTTGCCCATACATTTTTTAATGTTTATTATGCATTGTGTTATTAAAGATTTACTATCAAAATGTGCGGGGATTAAAAAAAAATAAAGAATTTTAGTTGAATATTGTTTCAAATGCTTATGATATTGTTTTAACCGAAACTTGCTGAAATGAAAGCGTTTAATGTGCCAAATTGTTTAACGAGAGGTACTGGGTCTACAAAAAGGACCGCGATGGAATATTGGAAATTCCACGAAAAAACCGATTCTCGTCATATTTATTTAGCTAGTTCCAACAAATTATTCATGCTACTATGTCATATGTCCCCATGACACAAGGAGATAAAAATAGTCTAGAACGTTAGTACTACTTAAATAAATTAATGATGTGCAACTGAAATTTCCTGACAGTTCCTATAGCTACTAGTCTTTCTGACGGGGGTGGGTTCTTAGATACAGTGAAAAAACATTTCTTCTTTACCGTTTGAACATGAGTGGGAGGAACATCTGATGAAGCTCGATAATAATTACCCTTACAGTATGCATTTATGTATTGTTTACATACGCCTGAATTCTAATATCGAAAGATGCACATACACGTCCTTTTTTAACAGAATGGCGATCCTCCAGATTCTATTAAGCATACTCTGTGCATTGTTGGGGACCTTAATTTATAAATTACCGGATCTATATGTTAGTTATTAAGAAAAGGGGATAATCGTTGTCGTGAATTTCATAAGTTTTTGTATTTCAACAAACTCGATACCAAGAATAATTTTCTGACCAACTTAGGTAGGACTTTAGATCTAGTGCTGATAAATATAAAATCTGCAACGGTTTATCCGTGTAATGAGGCACTAGTTCATGTAGATCAATGTCATCCTGCTTTGTTAATATTAACGAGTCTAAAATATTCAAAATGTAGTAATATGGTAACTAAATATTTATTATTACAATTTCTTTCATGCGAACCTCTCACAAATTTATTACAGTTTAGTTGCAGTTGATTGGTAAATTTTAAATAATATACAGGGCGTGAATTAAATGGTACGAAAGTTTTATAACATTTTCTATGAAATATTAGATCAATTTTTCCCCAAAATACGTTTTATACTCGTTATACCCAGCTTGGAACACTTCAAAGATTGTAAAATCTATTAAGAATAAACATAAATTGTTTAAGAAATTTAAATGTTTACAATTTGTAAATGATCTTAAAAGTTAGGAACTGTATGAAGGGTTTAGTATTGCGAGAGCCGTTATCAAAATGAAAATATCCTTGGCGTATGATACTTATATTGCACAAACAGAAGATAATATTTGGCGAGAACCTAAAAAGTTTTGGTGATTCATAAATAATGCTAGAAATCGTATTAATGAGAGGGATAACTTGTCACAGGAGGGTGCACGGCTTCAATCCAACGACGAGATAGCTAATAAGTTTGCTGAATTTTTTGAGTCTGCATATTTGCCTATTTCAGGTCAATGTGTCTTTGAGCACTCTGCTTTACCCTCAAAATTTGACTCTTTGAATATATACCTAAATCTAAGGGCAGATAGAAGTGGTCGATGTTTTAGAAGATATTCGATGTTTACCCAAAAGATCGACTAGATCCGATTGGATACCTCAGTATTTTGTTGAAATGTACCAATGTTATTCTCATACATTAAGGTGGGAGTCCAAAACTTTCGCTCTTTTGCTTTATTATCTACACCAGCAAAAATTTTTGACTCAATTTTAGATAACGTTTTTAAAAAAAGCTCACCCCGCATCTTTCACCTAAGCAACACGGTTTCATTGCTAATTTAATCAGTTCTACACAATTTATCAATACTAACTTGGATGCTAGTTATCAAGCAGGTGCTATACTTACTGACCTTTCGACGGCATTTGATAGAGTGGACCATTCCATAATGTTATCAAAATTAAGGTATTATGGAATACCACATAATATTGTACAGTTAGTAAAATCGTACCTGTCCTGTCGGTGTCAATACGTTTGGTACAAAGGCAATGCATCGAAACAATATTTTACTAAATCTGGGGTACGCCAGGGTTCTGAGTTAGGACCTATTATTGACGAGGTTGTTGAGTACGTTAAGTGCGCATACATCCTACTTTATGCAGATGACCTAAAACGTTTTAAAGTAAAAGAAATGTTCATGATATGGTAGATCTCGAAAACGATTTAATGCAAGTTGAGTGGATATCCTCAAATAAATTATCTTTTAATGTGTCAAATTGCCATGTGTTAACCTTTACCAAGGGAAGCTACCATATAGTACAACACGATTACTACTTAAATGGCGAAATCATAAATCGCGTAAGCGAAATTCGTGACCTAGGTGTTTTGTTTGATTATAAGTTAACGTTTACATTATTCAAATGTAAGTAAAGTTTATCGTAATTTAGGAAAGACATTTAAATCGATATCCACCTGGAAATAGCTATATGCTTCTCTGGTTAGGTCTAATTTAGAATATGCTTCGTCGTGTAGAATCAATTTTACGAAGTGCATAATAATTTTGCAAAATTTTTCACGTTCGTATTGACTGAGTAGAATTGTTGAATCTAATTCGCATTGTCCTACAGAGTTATTTCTGTCGTTCTTGCATGGTTTTTCATGTTGCTTTTCCACGCACCAATGTTGCAGCTTATTCACACGTTAACAGTGTTTTGCGCCTGTATAATGAATCATCAACTGACTTAGATATTTTGAATGATAATATACAATTCTTTAGATTGAAAAACACATCTAGCCTAAACTAATTGCACATCAGCAGCTTGGTATGTAATAAATAACGAGCGCTTGGTGATGAGGTTAGTACACGCATTACAATGTCTTCTTCTTAGTTTTATTATTATTTGCATTATTTGTCATGGGAAGTCTGCATGCACAATTTGCTAATAGAATTTCTTAATTTAAGTTAGCCCGTTAGGGTTTTGAATTTGTATAATTCTTTTTTTCTCTTTTTGCTTGAATTTAGTAGCTGTGTTTGTACTTAAAAATTTTGTATTTGTTATTTAATATGTGCTATTATCTAATACTTAAAGCTGCTGCATTGTAATTGGGCTTTTGCCTGTAATGTATCATATAAAGTAAACATCACAGCATTTAACTCGAATTTCTAACTACTTTAGACATGAATATTGACAGATAAATTAATTGATCTAGCTATTGCTACTTTAAATGTACGCATACATTTAACGCAGCAAACAGCTTTCTCGTCAATAATGAGGGAAACGATTGTTACAATAGAGTTACAACTATATGCATATATTTGAATATGCATTGTATTATATTAGCTTTCATTTAAAATTATTTCTTGTGACAGTTTTAATGCTAGCGGCACCTTGTTCGTCTTTACAATTTATGCCGAATGGATATAACAAATAAAAAATTAAGTGTGATTGATTGTTATATTCAAAAGGTAAATTGCACCACGGTATTGCTCAATGAGGTACAAACTTATGAAACTTACTGTACTCGAGAACTCATTGATTTTCAGGTCGTCATGGAGGCAGAGGTACATCCGTCGCTATGACCAGTAATGCATTTGTTTTGTTGGACGCCACTCAATTTATAGGTTTAATAATCAAAATACAACAAAAATTAAGGAAGTTGTACATTATTAACATAATAGGTAATCTGAATAAACACTAAAAAACTGTATTCAGATGTATATTTAATAAAGCAAAATAACTAAAAATAACTAAAACCGTATTTCTCGTAAAACTTTACGATTTTAAAATTACTAAATTAAACACAAGTATACAAGCTTATTACCTATAGCTACTTAAAATGTAATATGATAAACACTGTATTCAGTAATAATAAAACGTATACTGACCGATATCTACAGATTAATGTGGGTTATGAACCCAAATGTTTTTATCTTAGGAACAGAAAACAGCTGTTCCTTTATAACCGTATCAAAATAACACTATACTGATTTGTTTACTTCCTTAAACTTATGAAAAGGATACGTATTACTTACATGTACTCAAAATAAATATACCTAAAATGCACTGTAGTAGGAGAAATTGACTTCCCATTCATAAGATAATTTATCATTTCCAATAACGTATAAATAAACGAACTGTAGACCATGCATGAAGGTAACGTAAGTTCCATAATATTAACGTAAGGTAAGGTACTATAATTATTTTCATTTGTCTTCAACGTACAAATAAACAAACTGTAGACGTAAGGTAATTTTGATGTCTTCTACATACCAATAATGCAAACGCTACAAACGCAGGCAAACTAACAGCAAGCGGTAATAATGTAAATGTATCCCCATTTTTAATTATTCAAGACAAAAATCGCATATCATCCTAGTCATGCATGAATTTTTCGTGACGTTATGTAGCACGCTTTTACAACGAACATAATTTTTAAAATTTCCGCAAAACTTAACTGTAATGTAATGAACTGTATGGCTGAAGAAACGGAAAGCAAGTCAATCAAGCGTGTTAAGTTCGCATTTGCGCACAAAACTTGGATCATAATATAGTATATACAGAGGTACTCGTAATTATGTAGACTAAAGAGAAAATATCGAGATATAACAAAATTTAATTACTGAAAGAAGACGAAATGCTTAGAGATACTAGCGTAATGTAAATATATTTAGCAATAATAATACAAAGCCAAAACTTAAATTAAGGTAATGATAGACAAGAATTGGCACGTTACATGGTTTCAGATAACAAGGTACGGTGCTTAGAATTAGTTACTACATATTAAAAGCAATACAAGATTTGGTCTTATTGTTGTGATAGGAAAAACTATATTTACGAGATTTTACGTTATTAGAGATCATTGTGTGGCTATATACATTAATTCGATTCCCAAAGAGTGAATTCCATGGATTTCCAGTCAATATGTGTATTTTTACCATGAAAAATCAAAATCGTGATTTTTGCACCAACTTAATAGAGCAAACGTCCCAACCTTTCAACTCAATGTAAAATTAGTAAAGTTTATACAGTTTCCGTGACCATTTGTATTTTGCTCAATAGATGTCAAAATAGTTATTTATGCACCAATTTCGTTCGGAATTGGTCCCAAAGAATTTTAGCTAATAGGTGTGGTAATCGCTATTTTTGCACCAATTTTGTTGAAAAACGTCCCAAAGGATTACTTCGTTGCCCAATAAGTGGATTTAATGTATTTTCTTTGATCACATGGATTTTGACGAAAAGATACTAAAGTCCTTATTTATGTAGCACTTTTGTTGGGGATCCACCCTAAGGATTGTGTCGTTGCCCAATACATTATTTTAATACATTTTTCGTGACCATATGAATATCGGCTAAGAGATGCCAAAATCGTAATTTATACACCAATTTATTTGGGTAAACATCTAAACATATTAGCTCGATTCCCAAGAGTGAATCTTATGCATTTTTGGTGACCGCGCGTATCCAAACTAAGACTTGTCAAAATCGTTATTTATGCTTCAATTTTGTTGGGGAAACATCCAAAGGCGTTAGATTTATGAATATATATATATATATATATATATATATATATATATATATAAATTCCGTAATCCTTTATCCAGTGTAACGTGTTACCCAATGGGGTTGATTTATTCTTATTAATCCTTAATATGTATCCACACTTGTCACTGATAAACGGTACAAATATGTAGGTACTTTGGCCGTCGCACTACTTGCAAACCTTGTAACGTGCAAAAATCAATGCTAAAATCAATGTTACTTGATCTAAAATTGTCTGGATCGACTGCATTAAAATTTACAGCATATATGGGACTTTGCTGTACTTCTGCCGGTTTCAAAACCGCCTACTTAAAGTTAATTGTTTCGTCTATTTGGTTACCGCTAGAGGGCGGTACAGGTATCAGATATCTTTATTTAAAAACTTGTGTGTAAAATAGGAATTTAATGAAAAATAGTTGGTAACAATGTCACTTTATAATAAATTTCTGCTAAAAGCGTCCTACAATATATCTCAGGTTGCCATGAGTGACAAGTAAAGACGGCTCTTGAACAATTTTCTATTCTTGCTTATTCATGCCATCGACAGGTTCTGAAATAGAAAATTTAATTAAAGTAATCATTCAAGTATTGCTGTACTTTTCTGATGATTACTGCTCGCTGAAGGTAGCGGATGTATTTGAGAAATCTTCCTTTCAACCATGGGCAAGATATCAACATTCCTCTAATTTTTAAGATTCCTTTTAGTGACCGTTAGATTCTAAGTAAACAAATTGCTGGTCTCAAGACCGATAGAAGTATACGTTTTATACCACTTAACGCTCTCCAATAGTCTGAGAGATGGAAAATCATTATATTGTCGCTTTGCTGTTACTTACGTTATACTATTTTAGCTTCTTATACTTCTTCTACTTCTCTTTCTCCTTCGGTTGGTTTTTGTGTGTGTGGAATTATCATTACGCTGTGTTGAAGATATATGTTCCTTCTAACTGACCATTTTATTTTAGTAACTACTACGATCCTAGTAAACGAGTGTTCGTTCTTGAATGGATGTGTTCGCCTTTGCCTGCATCCACAGATATTAAGCATAAATTTTCATCTAATGAGGTCAGAGAATTCCAGTATGGCATGCGTTTATTACATAAATACTAAATTTGTACACTAAACTTTCAAGCTTCGTAAACTGCCATCTGCTGTTGTCGATGTAGCTTCTACAACCTAGTAGTGTGATTAGATTGAGGTTACCAAAGCTACAACGCAATATTTACCCTTTGGGGAACTGTTTTCTACAGTTGTCTTTGCTTTATCTAACTACAATACTGTATAAATCATTCGTATGCAACTCCTTATTGTGAAATTTATGTAAATTGGGAGTAGCGTTAACAGCTTTTTTGTGGTTATAATTGTATATAACTTGCATTTACTGGAAATAAATTTCACCGACCACATCCTGCTTTGAGTTAACGTTGTACGTCCATTTTTATTCTTTTGCTAATTGCTGGCTGCCTGCACTACTATTTGCGCAGTATCATCATTTTAAATTGATCTTTTAGATCAAAGCACGATTTTACACTATGGATTGGAACTTTCAGGTTAGATGCAATACAATTTTATTGTCTGGGTTATTTACATGTACATTATTGCTAATGTCAAGTGTGAACTGAACAAGTGTGAACTGAACAATCTTTTCCTCTTATGTTTTTATGGTTGTGTAATTGTTAGGGTGGTTTTGTAAAACGTCAAGTCAAACTACCGAATTTTAAGTAATATTTAGTCGGTTGCATGAGTTTTCCTTCTCAGGTTTAGATTTGAAAAGATCTTTCAACGAACCCGATAAGTTGAACTAGGAAATAAAAATTTAATTTTATCTTTTCTTCCGGAAAAAATATTTACTTACGTCGGCTTGCCCTCGTCAATACTATTAATACTCGCATGTTATCATTGATTATGATGGTTATATTTCATATATTCATACAAAATTTGTTCATTCCGTTTTAGGGACTTTAGAATAAGACGATATTATAAATACTCGTGTGTGATCATTGACTGTGATCGTTACCTTTCATATATTTATACGAAATTTGTTTAGTTCTTCTATTCATTTACCGCTTGACTGAGTGCTCAGGCGAGTCTCTCTCTCATTTTATGTTACGTGGTTGGTTAGACACGTAGCGACTTAAATTCCCGATACACCAAGTACCCTACAAAATAAATGCTTCTCTAAATATTTTAACTACACTTGAACACTACATTCGTAAACGTTTACAAGTGGTTGATTTAGTGCCGTTACAATCGCACATATATTTAAATCAGTAATATTAATGTCCAATACTGTTCACATTAATTCATAAATACGTAACACGTTTTTATTTAGTTACATAAAAAATCACTTTAGGTTCCTTTTTGGGTAGTACGAGTTCCGTATACACAAGTCTCCTTGATTCTGTGTTCGCTGTTTATTATAAATCTGCTTAAAAATTTCTTAAATTTAGAAAAACGAACTCAGTAGTATTTTTTTTTAACTGACAAGTAATCATTTCATTTGTAAACGTTTAAATACTTCATCCCAAAATGGTGTTACACGTCCAAACCGCACTAGGCGTCGTGTAGGCTTACTAATGTAAGCGGGTTGCCAAGCCAGCTAACAGGGAGATGGGCGTGGTCGAAATAATAAGTAAAATGGATGATCAATAAGCTCAAACACCTTACACTTATACTCAAATAGCTCAATTCGGGAAAATATGTCTCTAGGCGCCACCACAATCGATACTTCGCTAAAATAATTGTCTTAAGCTGGATGTTAATTAACCCTACTTGATTGTGGAAAGTAGGATCGTGCTTACTCGGTAAACTCATATACGAAGGTTCTAAAACAAACACTCGTCCCAAAACGATTCAACTCAAATCAATCTCGTACTACCCATGTCATTAACAACTTTTTGAACACACCTCGTAAACTAACATATCCAAAACAAAAGTTATAATACGGTAACTGAATATTTTCTGCGTATCCCTCGTATACACATATAACGTTAGGTTCCTATTTATTAATGAATAAAATATCTTGTCATTCAATATTCGATAATTAATTTTGAAAACTTTAAATAAAAGCAGATCAAAATATTTTACTTTGTAATTGTCAAATAGGTCACCCAATAAATGAAAACAACAAAATAAAAATAATAACCATAAAATAAATTAACATAATTACATCGCTTGGTGGAAATCTTAAACCAATACCAATTTTACTGCAAAATTTACTACTAACAAAAAAAACAATAATAAATTTACTCAAGAACGATTATCTTTCAACTAAATTAATATTAACCAACAATACAAAATAAACTACCAAAAGATAAACGTTTAAATGAGTTTTCATAATCTTAAATCTAACTCTTACTTAAAAATTTGTCCATAAATCCTTAGCTTTTCTTTCTTCTTTTTCGTAATCCAATTTTGTAATCCTTAAATTGCTGATAAACAAAGGCTCCAAAACTTATTCCTTTTTGCACCAATTGTTCACTAGCAGTTATTACTCCAAACACATATAATAACGATAATTGGTTTTTTCTTAACAACTTTTAAAACAATTTAGTCCTTTATACAAATAAACCTTCAATGTCATATAACGTTACTTAAACTTTGGCTTAATATACAATGAACCTTTTCACTTAACAGGTGGTCTCAAATACTTTAGCTGAATCTCGTTACAAGCCCTAAACTTGATACTACTATTCGAACAACTGTTAACTTTATTCAAATCTTTACGCACTATTATTTTCTTGAAGATAAACAAACTAATTTTACTTCAACGTCAATTAATTTATGGTATTGTTTATGAATGTCTTTTCAATTTATCCCGGTTCGGGTAACGCAGTTAATTAAACAATTACTGCCTCATTAAAATTTCACAAACATACTCCACTTCCACAGTCTATCACACTAACTCGCACGCGCCTTCCGCCAACCTTCACAAGCAACAGCCAAAACCGAAAGCTTACTTCCTAACTTCAACTAACTAACTCTCGTCAATCTCTGACTTCCTATTTATAACTTCAGTCATCCATCTTTAAACATGTCTTCCTTCCGCGTTATATTCTCCAATAATTTCATTCAAAACTACATACTTCCAACAACTGCTTCCCTCTATACAAGCACGCGTGTAATTACAATACATCGCCATATTTGTTTTCACTTACAAATTTTTCAATTATTCTGAAGAAATCATTTTTTCGTCATTACATTCATTCAGTTCTGGACCATTACGCAACTTTTAACCGTTATCTCCAATCTGCGCTCGATCTCCTTCCGCAACATTTGCAAAAATCAGTACAGTCTAATGTCTCAAATTCCATAATACACATTTATTCTCAACACAATTGCACAACATTACAAAACTTTCTGAAATTAATACTTAAACATACCCAATCTTTCTCTACATATTTTCTAAAACATTCTACACTTATTCTTCACATTTTCTAATCAAGATTACCCATCTTATCCAACAACATTCCTTTCTTTATCAGCAAAACAGAAGCAATCCAGTGGAAAGCATTATCTCCCATGGACAAATTTCTTTCACATTTACATTCATCAGAATTTAATTCTTTCAACACTAAAGTCTTTTAACATTCAAATCAGTCTCTACATACTAAATAATATCTTTCCTAAAATTCCAGTGGCGTATCATACACCACAACATTATATACACAAAAAAAATTTTTTTTCATTCAAACTCAATACACTCGTGCTCAGAACACGTAATAACGTCATTATAACATCCTATATACAGGGTGCGTCATCGCAACCTGACACCTCCTCCACAAGGAGATTTTCTTCCAGAAAAACTCAAAAATACTGGTCCTAAGAGACCTACACAAAGTCAAAACTAGAACACTTCACCGAGGTCCGCTCGTGAAGTCACAACCAACTAACGGTGTGTGGTGGAAGTGGATCCGCTCCGCTCCCCATCACCAAGACAAAGATCACAAAAACAACACTGAGCTGCAGCACCGCCACTACAACTCAGCCGGAGACTATAGGGCCCCGAACCAAAAATAGGGTGGGCAGAAACCACACTAAACATGGCCTGGCCGAAAAGGGTCCAGAACCATGGGGACCGGCGTAGCCGAAATATCCGAAAGCCACCGCCAAAGCGGGGTAAACATCAAAAATACGAGCAATCTGCCGCAGCCGATGAGGGGTCAGCCTCACCGACTACCACCTACGTCACTCCACTCCAACGCAATGGGACTAAACCCGTCAATGCTGGGGTTCCACAGCCGTGTCCCACGTGACTGCTTCCCAACCCAGCACCTGCCTCCTGGTGTCGACATCATACACAAAAAACACACTCACCCAAAAAAACAAACGTCAAATCCGGTAAAGTTCAAAAGAACACGTCACAAATCGGTAATCAATAAAGAGACCCATCAGACTTTCTAAAACAAAACACCTAATCTAAATAATCGTAACTATATACGACGGCTATACCGTAAAGTGGTCTAAAACCAAAATAACCCTATTATAATCTAAATCCAAAAATGCATGATTAACTATATCTATATTTATATTTACGAAAGTGGAACTAAACAACCGAACTCAAGAACCCAAACTAACCTGCGTCAACACGCAACTAACAAAATAACGACACTGCGGGAACGACACTACCAACCCTAAACGGACAACAATGTACACACTAACTCAAACCACAACGCGGTCACTCCGCTATACGTCATATATTGCATGACGATCTACCTACGTCGGCAGGAAAACCCAGTTGTAGACTGCATGATAATGATCCATACACCTGCGTTCTACTAAGTAGAATTCGACTTGCGACCCGGTACCTCCACTACTAACCCTCAACCTGGGACTTAACCCACCAACAAGACCAACGTCTCAGCCTGCCTCACACCTTTGATTAGTCGCCTCTTACGACAAGCAGTTGGCCTCTGCTGTAGGAAAATTCTAAGGCCGTCCCTACACAGCCAAGGGTGCCCCAAGGACACAAACAAAACAGACAAATTCTGATACAAAAGAAAATAGAAATAGTCAATTCTACACGCCCGATAGTTTTCCGACCAACCTACCAATAGCAATCTGACGGTAAAAATAACCATAACAATCAAAAATTCGATCTATTAATTCAATAGCCTAACCTACTATATATACACACTAAAATCTTAACTAACTTAATCGTCTGACGGTCTAAACTTTAAATCTTTGGCATGCCATATGCCTCTAGAGTCGCCCGAGGCGTCCGATAACTCATACGTCTGATACGAAACTTTTCTCTTTATATAAAACGGTCCAATAAATTTAGGTGCTAATTTCGCGGCAAAATAACGCGATGCGTCCGATAAAACATAATTCTTCCGCCACACAGTATCTCCTACTTGAAAAGTAGCTAATCTTCTTCGTAAGTCGTAATTTCTCTTACTTCTAATATACGCTGCATTCAATCTTCTCTTAATGTCATCATACACTTCTTGAAAAACATTGCCTCTAGCAATTAAAGGTTCTCTATTCGCAAACGCGACGTCATTCAAAGTATTACCCACTACGGGTTCTCCATGTCTCGTTCCATCGAGATTAATTTCTCTACCAAAATTCGCAAAATACGGCGTCATCCCAGTAACTTCATGAGTAGCTGTCCTAATTGCACAAGCCACCTTCGCTAAATACTTGTCCCAATTTCTCTGATTGTCTTCAATATATGATGCTAACATAGTCTTCATTACTCGATTAACCCTTTCTGTTGGGTTCGCCTGAGGGTGATAATTGCATTAAAATGATCTTGGCATTATACGATGCCACCATACTCCTAAAAACTGCACTTCTAAATTGTGATCCGTTATCACATAACACATACAACGGTACACCAAATAATAAACACACATTTTCTTCAATATTCTTCACAACACTCGCGGCCGTAGCCGTACGTAACGGGAAAAATAACACAAACTTCGTAAAATAATCTGACACTACTAGAACATAACTATAACCACTTTTAGACCTAGGAAGAGGTCCCACAATATCGTCGAAATCATTTGCCACGGTTTATCGATAACAGGATGCTGAGTCATCAGTCCTGCCGGTAATCGCTGTTCAGGTTTATGTGCTATACACACTTCACACTTATTCACATAACGTTTCACATCATTCTTTAACTTAGATAATATAATTTCGAAATACGCTCATATGTCTTGAATATTCCTGCATGCCCTGCAGTAGGTTCGTCATGATACTTTCTCAACATTTCACCACGCTTCGCCTTCGGAATAACTTCAGGCCAACTTTCCGCGTTTTCACGTAAATTCGGATAACTACACGTCACATGCTTATATAACTTCCCATCTTGAACTCTCCATTTTGATACGCTATCGGTCGATTCTCAATACATCTCTTCATTCTTTCAATCCATTTATCTTCTACAATATCTTCTTCTTCATTATGGTCTTCGCCGGTAATGTCACTGTCATTATCTTCACTAGACGTTTCCTCAATAACGGAACTGATCGCGATAAGGTATCGGGTACCACATGATCTCTACCCTTCCTATGTATAACTTCAAAATCATACTGCTGGAGCCTAACAGCCCATCGAGCCAAACGTCCTGTCGGATCCTTCAAATTATGTAACCATACTAAAGATGCATGGTCCGTAATAACGCTAAACTTAACTCCTTCGATGTATGGTCTTAGCTTCTATCGACCATAACACCGCCAAACACCCTTCTCCGTAGTCGAAAACTTCCGTTCGCTACGCGTCAATGATCTACTATTATAACATATAACTTTTTCCACTCCATCAATAGTCTGAGTCAAAACTGAGCCGATTCCATAATCCGATGCGTCAGTTTGAATTGAAAACGGAAACTAAAATCTGGACACGTCAAAATAGGTGCTGTCACTAAACAATTCTTAATAATATCAATGCTTCCTACATTCTTCCGTCCACTCAAACGTACATTTTTCTTCAATAATTTCGTAAGAGGTGCGATAATAGACGAAAACTGCGCGATAAAACGCCGATACCACGATGCCATACCGATAATTCTTCTAATTTCCGACGCCGTAGTCGGACCGGAATCTTCAAAATAGCTTCAACCTTCCGGATCAACTGATAAACCGGTAGAATTTACCACATAACCCAAATAACGCAATTCGTCACGACAAAAGGAACACTTGTCCTTGCTCAACGTTAAACCTGCCCGTTCAAAACGCTTAAACACTTCCGTTAACACTTCAATGTGTTTCCAAACGTCGGTGTACAAATTATAGTATCATCAAGATAAACAAAACAAAGGTTCCAATTCTGAACCAATAACACTGTCAATTAATCGTTGCCACGATGCCGGTGCATTAACTCCAAAAGGCATTCTCAAACTGATAAAGACCCTATTGGGTACCGTAAAAGCCGTAAACTCCTTCGAATCCTCCGCCATTGGCATTGCCAATACGCAGACTTAATATCTAAAGACGAAATAAACTTCGCGTCACGAAGACGATCTAAAATTGACGAAACGTAAGGAATAGGATAAGCATCCTTCTCCTTTATTCAACTTGCGATAATCTACACAAAACCTATTTTCCCGTCCTTCTTTTGACCATAACAATGGGACTAGCCCATACTACTCGATTTCCAACCACTAAGCTTCAACATTTTCTAACTCATCATCAATATGTTCTGCATAAATGGTGATACAGATAATACCTCTGCTTAATAGGCTCACTATTGGTCCTAATTGGTGCTCTACTAAATTTGCGCAACCTAACTCTTTTCCTTAGTTCTCAAAAATAATCCTCAACTAAATTGTCTAATAAATTCAATTGATCGGTAGTCAAATCTAAACGTGAATGTATTACTAAATCCCTCTAAAATTTCAATCTCACTCAAACTTTCAAACTGCCATTCTTCTACGAAAATCAGGTACAATACCTTTTTCCAAAAATCCCATCCTAAAATCATCTGATGTCTTATATCGGGTACAATAATCACGTCCATTATAACAATTTTCCCTAATTTCATCGGAATCGTCACAGTGCCTACAGATAAAACTTTCTGGCCATTCCCACAACACCGTAGTCACACGCTTACTTCTACCCTAACTCCTAACCTTCTAAACTATTCCATCCTTTTTATTCCCAAAATTGTTCTAGAAGAACCACTATCCAAAAGTGCTAACATAGACTGACTATAAACATTAACATAAATAAACGGTCTCTCATCTGAACCCTGATTGTCAAACATATACCCATTAAAACTTTATTTTTCGAAAACGTTATCTCTGCCTTATTTCGAGAACTATTATAAAATATAGGACTCAAAAATTCGGAAGACAATATGGACTGTCCCTTTCCCTTCCCCATTTCCCTGATTACGTGAAAATCGTGAACAAGGACATGTCCTAACGGTAAAATCTGCCCTACCACATCGATAACAATACATATTTTTTTCGGTACCTGACATGAACTGCCTTATGATTGCCTTTTGCAATTCCAACATAAAAAGGTTTCGCCACATTCTTCTTTCTAGACCCAGACGGTTTCACTTCCACCTCTCAGGTACCTTAACTTTGTCCCCTTCACAACATTACGTGACTCACCACTCTTACCTCACGTACATATGCTAAATCAGTCTCTAAATCCGACTTTCTTACTCGGGGTACGTAACTGTCCATTGCCTGTATGTTCTTCAATCAATCTCCCATACTTAATTAAATCACTAATAGTACTAATTTGGGTAAGTCCTAATTGAGTCTGATAAATAGGAGCGATATTTTTACATAAAATTCTTAATTGTCTATCCTCAGATAACCCTTCATTAAGTCGCGAAAATAATGTGCGCATAATCGCAACATAAATACCCATAGGTTCGTCAGACGCCTGTGGCGCTTAATTTCCTCAATTAATCTTCATCGTAATCACTTGGCTGGAACTGCAAACCAAAGATTCCACCAATTCACTCCATGTCTTAACCTCTTTCCTAATTGACCTGACATAAATAAGTGCTGTACCGGTAAACAAATCTAAACATTCTGCAAACAGTTGCTCATTTCGTTACGGGAAACTTGTAACTCACTAATTTTCCAAAATGCATTTAACGACAAAGACTTAATGTCACCTGAAAAGAGATGTTCCACTTGCATACGGGAACACTCTTCGCTACAGTCATAATAGGTGCTACGTTTACTAAAGGGTCAACTATTGGTAATTCAGTCTTAAAATTGGTTGATTGGCCATCACGTCATCAGTACTTATCCCTACATTAGCGGGAGTCCTAACTACTACTTGTATCAAAATTTCATAATTGAAACTAAAATTGCCATACCCTAATAAAGTCCTCTTTCTTTATTTTCTACATCAGTTTTTGCCACAACATTATTAATTCTATTAAAAATATACTTAAATTTTGTCTCAATAGTCGCTATAATCTTTGTAGTCACGTTACTCTGTAATTCATCAATTAATTTCTCAATTTCTAACTTAGTTTCATTAATAGCTAACCTATCCGTATCAAATTAAATGGGGGGGTCCGTACCCCTACCCGCAGCTTCTTCACTATAAATATTCCTAAGTGCTTTGTAAAGCCGTAATGCCTAAGGAAGCATCGCCTCCCTAATAGCTATCTCATACTTAATCTCATTCAACGTCAAACAATCAATATGGATCTTATATCCCATCTTAACAAATAAAACTTTCCCAAAATACTTCAAAAATATTCTAACAACTCGTTAATATCACCAAAATATCTTTCCAAACAAAGGAATTCACTTAAACACAATAATCTCAAAGTCACAAAAAATTTAACCAGTAATTGTCTCCTCACAAAAAAAATTTCTATACGACTCAACATTCACTAATCTCAACAAGTCCAATCGATAATTCGTCAACAATCAGTAATTTAAACTTCAGAATCCAAAATTTACTACAATATTTCATCAAACTCAAAATTAAGTCACATTCAATCTCAAGGCCCCACACGTTGGGCTGCCAAATAATTATTTACACGTCCAAACCGCACTAGGCGTCGTGCTTACTAATGTAAGCGGGTTGCGCCAGCTAACAGGGAGATGGGCGTGGTCGAAATAATAAGTAAAATGGATGATTAATAAGCTCAAACACCTTAACTTATACTCAAATAGCTCAAATCGGGAAAATATGTCTCTAGGCGCCACCACAATCGATACTTTGCTAAAATAATTGTCTTAAGCTGGATGTTAATTAACCCTACTTGATTGTGGAAAGTAGGATTGTGCTTACTGGTAAACTCATATACGAAGGTTCTAAAAAACACTCGTCCCAAAACAATTCAACTCAAATCAATTGTACTACCCATGTATTAAAACTTTTGAACACACCTCGTAAACTAAAATATCTAAAACAAAAGTTATAATACGGTAACTGAAATTTTCTGCGTATCCCTCGTATACACATATAACGTTAAGTTCCTATTTATTAATGAATAAAATATCTTGTCATTCAATATTCGATAATTAATTTTGAAAACTTCTAAATAAAAGCAGATCAAAATATTAAAGCTTTTCTGTAATTGTCAAAAGGTCCCAAAAATGAATAAAACAAAATAACAACCAACGGTAATATATTGTCCTATACAAAATAAGATCAAACACAAATATTTACATATTTACAGCTTGGTGGAAATCTTAAACCACCAAAAATACCAATTTGCCTTACTGCAAAATTTACTACTAAAAAAAAAACAATACATAAATATTACTCAAGAACGATTATCTTTCGAACTAAATTAATACTTAACCAACAAATACTAAATCTAAAAAGATAAACGTGCTTAAATGAGTTTTTCATAATCTTAAATCTAACTCTTACTTAAAATTTGTCCATAAATCCTTAGCTTTTCTTTCTTCTTTTTCCGTAATCCAATATTTGTAATCCTTAAATTGGCTGAAGCACAAACAAATGCTCACAAAACTTATTCCTTTTTGCACCGGAATTGTTCATCGAGGTTATTACTACCCAAAACATATAATAAATAAGCAATGGTTGCCTCTTTTCTTAACAACTTTTAAAACAATTTAGTCCTTTATACAAATAAACCTTTCAATGTCATATAACGTTACTTAAACTTTGGCTTAATATACAAAACCTTTCGTTCACTTAACAGGTGGTCTCAAATACCGTCTCGTTACCGCGCTAAACTTGATACTACTATTACGTAACAACTGTTAACTTTATTCAAATTTGCTTACGCACTATTATTTTCTTGAAGATAAACAAACTAATTTTACCTTCAACGTCAATTTAATTATGGTATTGTTTATGAATGTCTTTTCAATTTATCCCCGGTTCGGGTAACGCAGTTAATTAAACAATTACTGCTTCATTAAAATTTCACAAACATACTCCCACTTCGTCACAGTCTATCCCCCCATACTAACTCGCACGCGCCTTCCGCCAACCTTCACAAGCAACAGCCAAAACCGAAAGCCTCACTTCCTACCTCTAACTTCAACTAACTAACTCTCGTCAATCTCTGACTTCCTATTTATAACTTCAGTCATCCATCTTTAAACATGTCTTCCTTCCGCGTTATATTCTCCAATAATATTCATTCCAAACTACATACTTCCAACAACTGCTTCCCTCTATACAAGCACGCGTGTAATTACAATACATCGCCATATTTGTTTTCACTTACAAATTTTACAATTACTTCACGAAGAAATCATTTTCGTCATTACATTCATTCAGTGGCCCTCTGGACCATTACGCAACTTTTAACCGTTATCTCCAATCTGCGCTCGATCTCCTTCCGCAACATTTGCAAAAATCAGTACAGTCTAATGTCTCAAATTCCATATACACATTTATTCTCAACACAATTGCACAACATTACAAAACTTTCTGAAATTAATACTTAAACATACCCAATCTTTCTCTACATATTTTCTAAAACATTCTACACTTATTCTTCACATTTTCTAATCAAGATTACCCATCTTATCCAACAACATTCCTTTCTTTATCAGCAAAACAGAAGCAATCCAGTGGAAAGCATTATCGTCCCATGGACAAATTTCTCTTCACATTTACATTCATCAGAATTTAATTTTTCAACACTAAAGTCTTTATAACATTCAAATACACGTCTCTACATACTAAATAATATCTTTCCTAAAATTCCAGTGGCGTATCATACACCCACACAATTATATACACACAAAAAAATTTTTTTTCATTCAAACTCAATACACTCGTGCTCAGAACACGTAATATACGTCATTATAACATCCTATATACAGGGTGCGTCATCGCAACCTGACAATGGGTCTTTGCGGTAAGCAAGCATGCACTGCGACATTATTTATTTACAAATATAAACTAGCACAGATCGTTATTATCTCACAAAATACTCGCGCGCGATTACCCTTGCAACGTGTCTAACCTACCACGTAGCATAAACAGTAGGAAGGAAGGGAGCATGACTGAGCACTCAGTCTAACGACAAATTAGTCGTGGAGCACTTTGTTGGCGTGGGCAGTTTTGAAAGGTAGGTAAATATGATATATAATTAGAGTAGTGAGAAAGATTATTGTAGCAAAAGTAACAAGTATAATAAACCAGAATTGCACGCCACAGACTTTAAAATAGCAAAATTATGGTTCGATGCGAGAGGCTTGAACAGGGAGAAGAGGAAGAAATAATAGGTAAACACCAGTTCCCTTAATTACTTTACTTTATTTAGATTTTCAACAAAAGGAGTAAACCCGTTCCCTCTGTACGAAATATAATGATGACAATTATTTACCACATGTGAATATTCCTAGTAAGATTGTGTCTTAAATCTTCCCCCAAGACGATTACACCAATGGTGTATACACGTATAATCAACTTACATGTATTATTTACGGATAATATTACCAAGTCAAGTTAATAAGATTAATTAACTATTCCGAAAGACCAAGAGATTCAAGTTCTCGGGTGCGTTGAAAAATTCCTCAAAATTGTAACATGAAAAGGAAAATTTACAGAAAACCATAATACATATCAATTAAAATTTCGGTAACTTGACTTGCCGTTGTTTTAAAAAATATTATACACCCCCATTCAAATAACCATGGAAATGTGTATGAAAAAGGTTGTTCGGTGTACACTTGATCTTAGCAAACATTTATAAGTAGATAACCCAGACATTTAAAAATATGTCGTGTGTACACTGAGCAATCTCCACAACAATATAAAAACCCATGCTTAAACCTAAAAGACAAATTTAAAGGGTGTGACCTCCTGCTCGGGAGTCCGAATTAACACAACGAATTAAGTTACGAATACAACCGGTATAACAAAAAAAAACAAGATTTATACTCCTGCGCAAACGATAGAATAAAGCTGCTAGTGATTCCAGAATGATAAGACCGCAAAGTTAACATGTTACTGACGCGTGGCTTAAGAATTTTTCTTTTGTTATATAGAAGGCACATTTATAACAAGGTAAATATTTCGTTGTGACTGTGGCGGTATCTTTAATTAAGGCACATTTTTATTCTGCAGGAACGATATTGTCCACTGCAGAAGACAGTTTCCGAAGTATAAACGTCTATATAATGAACGTAGGTTATTATAGAGTATCCTGACCTGATTTGACGAGAAATTATATAATTGCTTTTAACTATCAGCTACTGATCTATTTCGAAGATTTCAGCCACTAACAAAAATTTAGACCTTACTAAAAATTAGGGGAATATCGGTATCTTACCCACGAATGAGATGAGTGTTCTCAGTTATGTCCGCTACTTTCAGCGAGCAATTATCATCAGACGGTAAATATAGTAACACGTGAATGATTATTTTAATTGAATCTTCTATTATACAGACTGCAGGTTGGCAAGAATAGCAACAATAGACAATTTTCAAGAAACTTCTCTATTTTTCACTCATGACGACCCAACAATCACATTCTAGCACGTATTACCGGAAATTCAGTAATTCAGAATATTTTTTGATCAAGTTACCTTAGAATTTAAGATAGATTTTTACATGTTACACCCTCTTAGCCCGATTGCTGTTATCGCTCTCTTCCTTATATACCTGCGGTCATCTGTTTTGCCCAACGTCATCATATTTTGGCTGCATAAACAACAAACCACCGTTTTGCCGCATACAAATTGTGCCAAAGCAAACGAAACTAAACAATCTCTCCCATCTTAAAATTTTCACAAGTGTACCCTTTGCTTTCCGGAACGACCCTAATAAACAATGAAATTCACTTTATATACTGTCCAGATCTAGATTCAACTTTTTATGAAAGTCCCACATATGCGCGAAATTTCCTTCCGCACAATTCAGCAAATTCTAACACCATTTGTCCTTGATCATGCATCAAATTTTTTATTATGCTACATTCCGATATTTACACACGCAAAAATGTACATACATATTCTTGTTCTACACTTTAATGCAATATCAATATATCATGAATTCATACGATATTCATTTACAACATTCAAATTCGCATTCCTTAACTTAGTGGCTAAATACGGTAGCATTAAAACATTATCGTCTTAATAGAGGTGTCATTGAAACATTATTTCTGATTCAAATTTAATGATTTCATCTTATAAATGTTTACACAACATTTAAATACTCCTTTTCATGATACAAAACGCTTTATTAAGACTCCAGTGGCGGATATATGGAGAATCACTTTTATTCAAAAAAAATTTGAATCGTGCTGTATTATGTTGAAAAATAATGGTTGTTTATCAACAAAAAAGTCTCTTGTAAAATTTTAATAAGAAGTTGGGTTTTCCAGATAATTACAGTTTTTTATCCAAATCAGCGTACTTGCGATGTAAGAATTCTTTCCCGATTAGTGGCGAGCTTACGAGCCAATGGTAGTTTTCGGCCTGCGTTTCAACGACAAAGGATTGGAAGAACACAAGAAAATATTAACCGTGTACTGGGCTACATTGCAGGAAATCCTCATGTTAGCACAAGAGCATTATCCACTGAGTTGGGCATATCACGGACAACGGTTCAAAATATTTTGAAGGACCATAGGTAAGTTCTAATGGCCATCAAAACATATAGGTATTCGTTTAAACTTTTTAATTACTTTTTAGAATGCACCCATATCATGTCGTTTTGCATCAGGCCTTGAAAGAGGAAGATTTTGATCGAAGGACTATTGCCATTGGATGTTGGGCATGATACGCGAAAATAGGGAATTTTTATTTCAAATTCTTTGGACCGATGAAGCCACCTTCAGTAGTGACGGGAGAGTCAATCTGCACAATATGCATTATTGGTCTGCAGAAAATACACATTGGTTGCGTGAAGTTCAGCGCCAAGGACGCTGGAGTTTAAATGTATGGTGTGGCATACTGGGAGGCAGAATTATTGGGCCATATTTTTTCAAGCAACCCCTAAATGGCAAAGTCTTTCTTGACTTTTTGGCCAATCAATTACCGTTGTTGTTAGAAGATGTGCCTCTGGAAACAAGGCAAAAATTGTTTTTGCAGTTGTATGGTTGCTCAGCACATTTTGCTATTAATGTACGAGAGCATATTAATGCAGTATTTCAACAACCGTGGATTGTAAAAGGAAGTCTGTTTCCATGGCCTCCGCGATCGCCAGACTTAACTTGCCTCGATTCTTATTTATGGGGGCGCTTAAAGGACATCGTGTTTCGGACTCAACCTACTACCAGAGAAGATATGAAAAACCGGATTCGTAACGCAACACGTAACATACCGAGAGCCGAAATTAAAGCTCCAGTTTTGTCTACTCATGAGAGGCTTCAGCAATGCATAGAGTGTGATGGTCAGCATTTCGAGCATTTACGGGGGCATTAAAAACCTTCCTCCTTTAAATCGGTCCTCTTTAGGGCGACAACTTACGTAATAGAAACAATTCCAGAAAAATATAGTTAAAAAAATTGAAGGATTTTCGTGTCGTTTTCTTTGGCCGATACTTTAGGTTAGGAACAAGATATCGAGGAGCGGTTTTTGGGAGCTTGTTGAGGCATCATTTAGCTACTTGTTGATGAAAAAAAAGTCATACCAATGCATTTAATTTTTTTGCGAAAATTAACCGTTTCTGTCGGAATGTCGAACAAAGCACTCTAGCGACGACATGTGAAACTAACAAAACTTCAAATTTATCACATTTGTAGCCCAAGAATAGCTCATTTTAACCCACCCAAGTTTGTTAAAATCGGCTTAGCCGTTTCGAAGATTCAGGGGGTTATTTAAGGAAACCTTTGAATACCCCCACCACTTTATTTTTAGACATACGTCAAAAAGTGCCAAACAAAAAAGTTTAGATTATTCTCCACTTTAAAGATCCGTTATTTTTTTATTAGGTTAATATATCAGAATTTACAGAAACATCACTTTTTAGATTCAAGATTGCAGTTACGCGCCCTAGCGGCCATTTCAGAAACTTGAAAATATTTTCCAGGTTTTCGTATTGGCCGTTTTAGTAATAACTTTTTTTGCGCAGGCCTCTGCGATGGATAGTTTCCCAGATACAGTACCTCGCATTCTTAGTTGGCCACCCTGTACAACATAAGCTTCCTCCAATTCAATCTAATTTTTTGAAATATTAGTGGTGTATTTGTAATTCTATCAAACTCATCACGTATACTTTACCACAGCTCTTCTCTAGTCTGCGTTTCATTGGCATAACGCCATATGCAATAACCTGTGGAGTTTAGATCTGGAGATCTGGCTGGCCAGCCAGTAGGACCGCGAGTTCTTATCCACCGATTTGTAAACATTCTATTTAAATATTATTGTACTACTCGGGCTGGGTAACCATCCTGCAAATACCAAACTTCGGTATAATATTTAAAGTCTTCTTCTGGTTAACTTGGGCGTTTAATCTATTAGGTAACTTGATGGGCCTCAACAAATAATTTTCCACAACACCAGCCTACAAATTTATTGAAAATCTGTGTCGATGGTAGATTTGCATGAATGAATGAGGATTTTCTTCTGACCACTCACGTTTGTTGCGTACATTATACATGCCGTTTTTGGTAAACGGCTTCGTCGGTTGATAAAATTGTGTTCAGAAACAAATCATTTTCAACACACTTCTGAATAAACCAGCAGGTGAAGTTTAGTCTTCCATTATGTTCTCCTTCGTGAAGTGCCTGAATTGGTTGAACATGATAACAAGGTCGTAATTGTTGCTCATGTAATAAATACTCTTAAAACAGATTGATGAGATATTTCACCCAGAATTGCACTTACACGCCTAGAACTCAGTCTGGGATTATTTTCCACTGAGTTTAAAATGCGTTCCTGTATATCAACAGTCCCAGTTCGTTGTGACACTTCGTTGAAACGATTTGTCATCTCCAATATTCAAAACGCCTGCTACAGAATTTTATTTCCGCTATTATATTTAAACGTATCCAAAACTGTAATTATCTGTAACATCCATTATTTCTGATGTTATATTATTTACCAGAGAGCTACTGAAATCATTTGATTATTGCTGTTTCTGTTATTTTCTCTTTTAACGTTCTCTTAAATATCCTATTTTCCAAAATTAAATAAATTATTTTTATGGTTGATGGTCACTCACACTTCATATGCATTTTCATGATTGAGAACCACTGGATTACAGTTGGTAATAATGACAAAGTTACTAAGTTCGTAAAAGAACGCTTTGTTTTTCCTTTTTGCTTCCACAAGTAAGTGAAGGCCACGTTTTAATTCCTAGAGGAATCAATTATTTCCTGGATGTAATTAATCCAACGACTAGGGTTCGGATGTATTATTTGGAATAATTAAGTAGTGTTAATTATTTCCTACGCAATATGCGGATTTAAAGGTTAAAACATCACTCCTTCTGTTATAAAACTTTCTTTACCTTTAGCCATCAACACCAACACAAATCTCATTACAATTACCAAACTTTAAGGAAAATACATGCATATTCCGTTTAGAAAGCCACATAAATTTGGATTAAGAGCATAACCGTTTCTTTCGAAATCCTACTTTGTTTGAATTGGTATTATTATACACTTCGTTAAGGTAATGCTTCATTCAAATGCTTGTTTGTCTCTTATGTAAGAAATTACATGGGTCTGATTCTACTCTGGGAATAAGTCAGACGATCATGAATATATATATATATATATATATATATATATATATATATATATATATATATATATATATATATATATATATATATATATATATATATATATATATATATATATATATATATATATATATATATATATATATATATATATATAATATATTCACTGAGGTTTGATAACCATAAACGTAATACTATAGACTACCAAGCTGGATAAAACGAGTATCTATAATTAAATCAGGACTATTTAAAACTAAGTGCACTTACCAAAACACGTTCTTCCACACCATACGTAGTTGTGTCCATCTCCTGGAAAGAAAAATTACTTATAAATATGCATCATAACACAGAAAAGGGGGGGGGGGTTACAGGACTTTCGCACCTTACTGTACATACATGATTAGGTTCATTTAGAGCATAAAAAGCGAAATACAAGGAAAAGCTTTACTCATGATTCTGATCATAGAGCTATTTTAAAATTTATCAATATTTCACAAGATCACGCTGTTCATGCAATTCTTGGAATTTGACTGAGTCAAGTTCACGTGTTAATTCAGTTATTACTTTCAAAAAGAAAATTTGCTAAATCGTTTGAATTGAAAAATACCATTCTCATTCATGTGTGAGTGAGAGTGTGTGTGTGTGTGTGTGTGTGTGTGTGTGTGTGTGTGTGTGTTGTGTGTATGTGTGTGTGTGTGTGCGCGCGTGCGTGAGTGCGTGCGTGCGTGCGTGCGTGGGCGTGCGTGCGTGCGTGCGTGCCTGCGTGCGTGCGTGTGCGTGGGTGCGTGGTGCGTGCGTGCGTGCGTGTGTGGCGTGGCTCGGCATTTTGAGAAAATTAAAATATGCTAAAGCGTTTTAAATTGGAAAAATCAGTGTCTTTCATTAGTTTATGTTTTAAATATCAATAAAAGCTACCATTCAATTTGAAAAGCAGTCCTTGGTCATATGATGTACCTAATTAGTTTTAAAGATGTTTGTTTCAAATATTGATAAAAAGGTACCGTTCAATTGAAAAACAGTATTTGTGATTTTTAAGTAGCAGTATTCCACATCACTGGAACCTGAGATACCACTCCCGAAGTAAACAACGACCAAAAAATAGAACAACCAAAAGAAAATTTACGACGAACAGAGGCCATCAATATACAAGACGATATAGACAGAGAGATACAAACATCACCAAGTGTAAAGGAACAAATCCAACAAACAAGATACCACTACAAAATTAATATATAACAAACACACACCTAATATTATCAATTTGGTCAACAATGAAATTGCAAAATACTCACAAGAAAATAATACCCTGGAAGACATACATCTGCTAGTTTACGCAGCTACCACAGCCGCTATAACACTAAACAAACAAAACATACCAAACCAGCAGATCCAAAACACTAAACCCAAATGAAAAATTAGATTCGAAAACAAGATCGCTATAATAACAAAGAACTTAGGAAGAATGACACAATATATTAAAGAAAACCGCTCAAAACGAGTCATGAAAGACATGCAACATATTAATCACAGCAACAAAGAAACACAAACTGAGGCACCAGATACACTAAAATAAAACTAGCAGTGTACACCACAAGACTCAGAAGATACAAAGAATCAAAATATAGAAGAATACAAAACATACAACTCAATAGAAGTCAAAACAATTCTGCCAAAACCTAGAAGAAAAGAAGAGCTCAAATTACACCACCAAGCTCAGACGAAGTTAAGACATTCTGGACGAACATGTGGTCCCAATCGAAAACCAATCATACAGCTAGCTACAGAAGAAGAGAGACATAAATATAGCAAAACAAACAGATCACACAAAGAACTCTCAAAGACTTTCCAAAATACTAAAATTGAAAAGCATCGGTAACAGATTATATACATAACTTTTGGTACCAAAATTCACTGCATTTCATACATACCTAACAGAGCAAATTAACAAGATCTTACTAGAACCACACAAAATGCTACAGTTCGTCACACAAGAGAAAACATATATGAAACCAAAAACCAAGAAACCAAAATCCATGCTATACAAAATAATGTATGCTATTATCACGTAGAAAATAGATAAACACCTCACAAAACATAACATACTAACGGACGAACAAAAAGTGTGCCGAAAAATGGCCACGGATGCAAAGAACAAGTCGTAATAGTACTATTGTTATGAAACAAACTGAAAAACGACAACAAAACCTAGACATGCTACATTCACTATAAAAGCGCTTGATTCCATACCAACAGCTGGTCATTCAAAAGACTGAAATCTACAAAATCGATCAACACTTATAAAAATATTCTGTCGGTAATAATACAAACCTGAGATCAACAATGCATCAGACAACAAACAAACAGACATAGAAACAGACAAGCTCAGGATCAAAAGGGATATTCCAAGTTGACTCTCTCAGCGCCCTATAGTTTTGTCTGTCTCAATCCACTATCAAATACACTCAACAGCACAACATATGGTTTTAAAATCAAACACAAACACAACACCAAACATAATAAGCCATCTACTCTACACTGACGATATCAAAATATTTGCAGAGTAAAACACTAATGCATGCACTCCTTAAAATAATAGAAGAATTCACAAAAGACACGAGAATGGAATATGGTATGAGCAGATACAAAATGCTCCACATAGAGAGGAGAGAAATATAACACACAAGAAACTACGTAAACACCAAACAACTAAACACTCAAAACAGGAAACCGGAAGAAACATACAAATCCTTGGATTCGAACAGAACACAAGTATAAATCACTCATACATTAAACAACAAATCAAAAGGAAATACAAATACAGGCTCACATTCATACTCAAATCAAAACTCAACTCCACAAACACGTTCAAATCAATAAATACGTATGCCATACTAGTTTTAACGTACTCACTCAAAATGGTTAAATGGTCAAATACAGACCGTGAACAACCGAACTAGAAATTACAGGAAACATATTATCAAAGAAACGATAGAAGAAAACAAATGCAAGGGACGCCATCGGTTCAAAGAAACAGTAGACCACATAACAGGAGGATGAAAATACCTGCTGGTACAGAATACAGACATACATAATAAAGCAGCAAAATCGTACATCAAGAATTAGCACTTAAACATCAACTCATACAAGACACAGCCCATATTACAAATACATACCTGAAAACATACTCGAGAATGACGAATACAAATTGTATTGGGACAGAACATTACTAGCGGATAAAACAGTCTTAAGCAACCGATCAGACCTTACACTCACGAGCATAAGAGAGAATAAAATGTATTTAATAGATATCGCAATACCTAATGAAACACATATCGCACAAAGGAATAAGAATATATTTCAAAATACACACTCTGGCCATCGAACAAAAAGTGCTCTAGAAAAAACAGTAACAGTACCAATCATCATGTCCGTCACAGGTATTACTGATAATAACTTCCTGGTCACCTCAAAAGTAGACACACACACACACACACACACACACACACACAACACACACACACACACACACACACACACACACACACACATACTCACAAACACACAACTCACACACACACTACACACACACACACACACACACACACACACACACACACACACGCACAGCAGCACGCGCACCAGCGCACGCGCACGCGCACGACACGATGTGGTAGTGTTATCGTGTGATGTGTTTATTGCTAAAATTTTTTGTTGAACTGTTGGTTATGCTTTGTATGGAATTGTCAACGTATCCTTCAGCCACAGCTGACGACCGCCATCCACCATGCCTTTTTAATGATAGTATATCACCACCAGCATCAACGAGGATGGTGGCTGACGAACGCCTAAAGCAATGGACAGTGTATTGTTTTGGATCTGATAAACCAAGATATTCTGCAATTTTTGATGGTACACTATTAAACTTATTTATTCTACCACACTGTTTAGTACATTTTCCATTTATATAATTTAGAAAACATGGCAAGAATTTCCCCTCCTTGAGGACGTAGATTCATGTATTTCTTACACATAGGGTAAACAGTTTCAGATACAACAAAAGAACGTTGTGTCTTTGTTTTTGAATCGGGGATATTAATGATTTAAGATTTTCCAGTAACCTGCACCTGTTCAGGTTTTATGTTTCGTAATTCTTGCTTCCTACAATCACCGCTAATGCCAATGATAAGAACCACCTGAAATGAAATAAAATATAAATATTTAAATAATTATAGTAGGTATCTATGTTATACCTTCATGAATTAGTTTTCTGGGGCATTCTTTAGGAAATAATTAATTTCTGTCGCACTGGCATTTTTGGCTTTTTGCTTTTGAAACCATCTGATTTCCTTTTGAGTGGCTATTAATTTGCAATAGCTTGCAATTTTAATGCAGTTGTGGTTTATGTTAATTGTTGTTCTTCACATACTGTATATTACCCAAAGTGAAGATGGTTTCATTTTATTTGAGAGTTCTTCAAAATATGCCAACATTATATTTTCCGAAAAAGATTTAATGCCGTTCAGAATTTTCTATATACAATTCCATATCTTTCATGCGACGTGGCCACATGTGAATATAAAGATATAAATCCATTATACACTAGATATTGGGTTCTACCCATGAGGTATAATTTAAAAAAAATTAATAAAAAACCACTAAATCCAAATTGATCAAGTTTGTTAGTCAGCAACGAATGATTAATTTTATCAAACGCTTTCTACAAATCCATGTACAACACATACACTTCTAGAGATTCAGATAGGAATTGTGTCAGTATCATCATGTTAGTGACGGTAGATCGCTTTGGTATAAAACCATGTTGTTCGCTGGATACATATTTAGAGACATTTGAGTAAATGGTATGAAACTATTTGGAAAACTGTTGAAAAGTTGGAGAGCATGATATAGGTCAATAGTTATCTAAATTTGAACGATCTTCCGTTTTCAAGATAGGAATAATTATCGATACCTTCCAAGCTTCTGGAAACATCTCCGTCTTTAAGGGAAGTGTATAAAAAAGCTAAGGAGATCATAACAATCTTTGAGGTTAGAACTATGCACTTGACCTAAGCCGGTAGTCGTTGTATACCAAAGTTTCTGAATTGCATCCCTTACTACTTTCCTTTTTACGTAATTAATGTTGGCCGTGTTTGATTAATCGACAACAGTTTGGTTGCATGTGCTCATGACATGCGGTAAATTATTAATATTTGGTAAATATTTACCAAATACGTTGACTATTGCTTGAGAATTTTTGTAGTTATTGCTATTTCAAAATAATTCACCGGGAATTTTTGAGCTACTGGGTGTAGATTGAACAAACATATCAGAATTTTATTACATGTCCAATCCGCACTAAGTGTCGCGTATGATTACACTAGTAAGCAGGTTGACAATCCAGCTACAGTGCAAATGGGCGGTGTCGAGATAAGGAGTAAAATGATTGAATAATAAGCTCAAACACTTATTTACATTTACATAAATTCACAACTTATACAGTTTAGTCCGGGAAAGATGCCTCTTGGTGCCACAACAATCTTAAATTTTACTAAAATAGATCGTCTAAGGCGAGATGGTAAGTCAATCTTATCTGACTGTGGAAAACAGGATTGAAGCCTACTCAGTAAATTCATGCACTAACTTCTCAAAGTCAAACACACTTACAAACAAATTGACTCAAAACTTCAGAAAACTTAGTGATACACTGGTCGTCATAACTTACTGAACACACCCTGTATAAATGGAAACTCCAATTCATAAAAAACAAAATATTAACTTATGTAGTGTTTAAAATAACCCTCGTATATCTATAAATTTATGTTTTTAACTGTTATAAAACTCTGAATTAAATAAATGTTCCCAATTTAGAAAATTCTTAACAAAATAAACGAAATCGGTTTAACAATGTATAAATTTATATTTCTAACTGTTATAAAACTTTGAGTTAAATGAATGTTCCCAATTTAGAAAATTCTAAACAAAATAAACGAAATTGGTTTAACAATGAATTGTTATCTCAAAAAAAAGTTCGTTAATTGTTGAATAATTCAACGTTACTATGACTAGTGCTGGTATCATCAATAAAATCGTTATACTTTATTAATACTTTATCTTTAAAATCGTATTTAGACATTCATTAATATGTTTAAACTTTAATACTTCAAAACTGTAATTTAAGCTGAATAATAAAAAAAAAGTACTCTGTTGGTAGCGTTCTGTATTAACATTTCAAAGCTAAAATGAAATTTTGTGATCGATCTGGCTCATTACGCAATTTTGATCGATCCTTAAATTCGAAACTATGCAAAGACTAATTTCGCTCATCAGAAGATGTAACCAGTTAGGCACACGCTTGACACAAATAAACGACAAAGTAAGTTAAACAGTGGATATATATTGATAAATTCTGCATGTAAATTATATACAACGGTGTGGTTTAAAAAAACCCACCCATAAATACATTAAGATTAAAATTACCCCCTTTTTAAAACTAAAAAAACAAAATAATTAAAGTTCGTTTACCTTTTCTTCTTTGAATGAATGGACCATAATTAATGCAACAATAACAGGAAAAAAGAAAAATATATAAGATAATCGTACTTGTTTGGGTTCAATAAAATCTTTAAATCTAATTCTAACCTATTAGATTACTTAATCCTTTTTCGGTACGGTAGTTGTTGTCTGCTTTCCGTAATCCTTTTAAAATTCTTAGATGCACCAAGCACAAAACACCAGAGGCAGCCGTTACTTGCCCCACTCACTCGGCTATAGTACTCACTAACTGAATGTCTATGCTTTGTTCACTAGCGTCCTGGTATAGGGGCTCTTTAGCCTAACAACACATCACCTTATACTATCATGTTTGCCTTTGAAACGTTTACCACAAAGTAATGGTTACTTCCATAGATATATACATTAAAGTTCTTATTTGCTTTCATATAATCAATTTGGTATTACTAATGATTATACACATTCAACGTCAATGATGATCACCAGTATTTTAACGAAATTTCATAAACTTCTATTTCAGTTCTCTTTACAATAATATTAGGTCACACGTCTTACAATCGATCACTAATGACAAAATATTTGCTGTATTAACTTCTAATCTCCCTAAGCACTTTTTCCTGAAGAAAATCACTAATGTTTTCCTTCAACTCTCAATACATTGCATTAGTTATTTGTGAATATTTATACGATTTATCCCCTTATGGGTTAACGCAGTTGCTATACATGCCCTGCTAAACTACAATATCCACAAAAAAACTCCATTAACTAACCATTCTTATGGTTATCACGCGCGTAACCCGTACTCAAAACCTCTAACCATCTAGCTAACTTATAACTTTTTAAGCCCTTTTCTCCAATTTGGGCACTCGCTTATATACCTTCTGCCCGCCATATTGCCAATACGTCACAATAAATTCGGGCTAAGATCAAAATTCACCCATTACAACTGAGTATTTCGCACGCTACCCTTATACAACACCCACCGTCATCTTTATTTTACGTGAAAATTTATAAAATCTCCTCGAAGGGATCGTCTATCCTCACCATATTCATTCAGTATATACACCAGGTCGTTTTTCGTCTTTTCATACATATCTTACGTGTGCGCGAATTTTACTTCCGCACCATTTTCGCGAAATCATCCCACTCTAATTTCCCTTCGCGTACACATAGGCATTGAATTTACCAATCTTGCACAATATTACCAAAAATGTCCAGAATCAAAAATATGCATCCCTCTTCCTTACTGTAGATTAATATAATTTCAATATACCACAAACTTACTCATACGTGCAGACCGATTTCTTTTAGTCCACATTCCTCCATACACAGTGGCAATAGACCAGTAGTTTTACCAGTGTCGTTACAATAAAAATTTACTCAAAACGTTATTTCTCAACCAAATTTAACGCTTCCAACACGAAAATCTTTCTATAACATTCAAATATTCCTTCATACGATAAATAAGGCTTCATTAAGAATCCAGTGGCGTATAATTACACAACTTACATTACGCATACACAAAAAAAATACTTCTCATGCAAACTCACTTCAGCTACACTCAAAACACGTTACATACGTTATCAAAATACTACACATACACGGTGCGTCAAAATAACCTTATAATTTCTTTGGGCTAAAATTTATAGACCGTTGAATATCTGACACGTAATTGGAATATGCTGATTTAATCATAATTTTGGCTAGAGAACCCAATTTTCTAAAATCAAGATTTGTAATTGTGGGATCTTTTCTATAGTTTCTTAATGCCAGATATTTTAAATGAATAGTTTTTATAATATGAAGTGCGTACCATTGATGATATGAAAGTTTTTTAACTGTGTATCTGTGAACGTATTGATCAAACAAGTGATAAAGGTAGTTATAAAAATAATTACAGGCAGTGTTAATGTTATCGGTGCTTATCAAAAAATTCCAACAGTTTGTGCAAGAGCATTACGCATATTTGTGGTATTGGCTTTCCTAAAATTATAGAATAGATTTTTGGTATTGGAACTAGAATTTAGATTTCTATAGTTAAACAAAATTAAATTATAAATAAAGCGGAGTGGTATGCATCCTCTATCACCAATGGTGAAATATCCTAGAGTACGTTACAATTCGTGTTACCAAAAAGTAAGTGTAACATCTTACAGCAGTTATTCATTATAATGTTGTTTTGAGTTAAACCTGTAAATTGTAAACAATTGTTTACAATTTGTGACTTTTGATTCTATAACAAATGTGTGCTCATCAATGACTACAAATTGATCTAAAGCTTCCAAAAAATTTGTAAAATCTACCACTGTCACATTTGGTGGGATATAATTCTACATATACATTAAGAATTCTATACCCAAAGTAGCATTTAGCTCATATTGCATGAATGAGAAGGACGTTGTGTAGTATGCTCGACAAATCAATTGATTTGGAGTAAAAATACATTTTAATTTCAAAGAGAGCATCACCTCCATTCGATAATAGGCAGCTTGTCCCTGGGTTTCGCCTGTTGCAATAAAGATGTGTTTGTAAATATTATTACGAGGGCAGTTGGAGAATTCAATTACTTTTGAATTTCCCGCGTAGTAATTGTAAATACAACAGTGATCCCGGCAGTTTCCATCTATTAATAGATTACTGTCAAATTTTGAGTAAGCGGCATTATTTATTTTGTGTTTGACAGCCATTAAAAGCAGACAAACTTAATTAATAAATTTTAATGAGAATGAAAAAAGTGGATTGCGTGTGCTGATTAAGAATTCTTTTTTGCGTAAAAGAAACCATCACCGTAACCTAGAAAAGGCTTGATAAATACTGCGGGGACTTTGCACCATCAATTTCAATGGTTAAGAAGTGGTACACTGAGTTCCGTTGTGGTCGTACCAACACAAGTGACACCGAACATTCAGGTCTCCTAAAAGAGGTCGTCACACCAGAAATAGTCCATGGAATGATATTGGCCGATCGGAGAATGAAACTGTGTGAGGTGACTGAGGATCTACGTATCTGAATTGAGCGGTTACATCAAATTTTACATGAATATTTGGACATGATAATTCCATCCGCGCGATGGGCGACCATAAGCGCAACCGTGTGATTACTTCAAAGGAGTATTTGGCGATGCTCAAACGCAATACGAACGTGTACGAAAAGTGGGTCCATCAGAATACACCAGAGATAGTGGGTTTCTACGGGTAAACGTGCACTAAAGAAGGCCAAGTAAGGTCTCTCGACCAACTCGGTCATGGCTGCAGTTTTTTGGGATGTGCGTGGTGCCATTCACATCGATTACCTTGAAAAGCGTAAAACGATCCTCGACGAATATTATTCAAAGCTATTGTACAGATTAGATGTTGATTTGAAGCAGAAAAGACCGCATTTGGCGAAGAAAAGGTGCTGTTCCATCAAAACAATGCACGCTTGTATACGTCTGTGGTCACCGTGGCAAAAATCCATGAATTGGGCTACAAACTGCTACGCCATCCAGCATATTCTCAAGATTTAGCCCCTGACGAATTTGCTGTGCGGTAAGAGATTTGGCTGGATTAAATGTGTAGAGCTAAAAGAAGACTATGTTGAGAAACAAAATGCTTATTTGCCGAAAAAAATATCTTTTATTCAAAAAATCACTGACTTATAAAACTGCCCTCGTATTACGCAGCTTGTTTGAATTACGTAAAATACTTCGCACCATATTTTCATCATTTAACATGAACTTTAGTGGTCTAGGTCGTAGGCAATTAGCAATGCGTGATCCAACTCTAATTGGCGAAACTTTATCAAAATATTTCTAATAAAAAATAATCGATTCAATAAATTTTAATTAGGAGTTCTGTAGCTTATCCGGAATATGTTCCTTATTCTTCAAAATCAATCACAATTTAGTAAGCATTAGTAAGAAAACTTCGTTTCTCTTGTATATTTTACTCATTTCATGTGTTAATGATTACAAACTGGATAGATTTATATAATTAGGAGATAAATTGCGGTTTGTATAAAGGATCAAACCCCATTATTGTTTCAAACCACAGAATGGCCTGGATATAAATTTCCGTACTTACTTTAAAGAGAACGTACCTAATATTAAATTATCTCAAGATTTCTGAGAGTTTCTCGAATCACACACATACACGCAGAGAAAATATTTCGTTTAAAGAAAAGTATCTCACTTCATTGAAGTTTTTCTACTAACATTGGTTTATTTTATTACCTAACTTATATTCAACACAGTTTCCTAAGAAAAATTTGAAATCACATTTAGGTCACAATCTCTAGAGATTTTCCTTTTTTTCCTCTGAATCTTTTCACAATTAAAACTTTGTTAGCTTGGCAGCTTGTCATGTAAAAATGAACTTTTTTATTTTAATATGTTTTCTTTTAAATCTAATTCGATGGTTCAATAGCTTTTATTCAGAGACAGGATAACGTTTTTAAGCCTTTTCAGTCAACGTGATGTGATACCCAAGTTATATTATAATTTTGAATATAAAGCGTAACAAAAATTACAAATTCAGTTTTTTATACTCAATTGGAGCATTGATCAAATGCAATCGTGCTTAAAAGACATGCCTCAGTAAGCACATGCTCATTTCACAATTGAAAATCTCATTATACGATTAAGGTTTATTGAGAGTGCCATTTATCATATGATTCATTCGTTGGCCTTATATTTTATATTGTGATTAAACAATGTGGAGTTCGAAAAATCTAAAATAAAATTTAGTATCAATTGCATCTTACTAAAAGCAATGGATTTTAAGATAAACACCACACACTTAGTGTAATAGGTTTTAATCCCTTTTCAGTTATACACTTCTTGTATTAAAAGCTCAAATACAGCAACTTTTAATATTTCCTTTTAAAAGTGTAACATCAAAGACAGTAGCGTAAGGTATGTAGAAATTCTTCCGGTATTATGAAAAGCAATTACTATTTTGTAGGAAAAGTGAAATATGCACCATATTCTACAAGACGTTAGGTTTCATGTAAATTCCTGAGTTAATTTTCTGGAATATCCGAAGTTTTGCTATTAAGGTCATATAGGAAAATACGCTAATGGATATTTTATATGTGCATACATGAACGACGCGGACGGAACATACCAAGAGAATCATAGTTCACCCTCAGACGGATACTTAGATACTGCAAAAACTCTCTGCAAGATATACCGAAATTGCTACTGACCGAGGATGAGGCAAACGGTAATCAAGTATACAAAATCTTCCAAAATCTGGAAAAAATACAATAGAAGCACACGTAAATTACCTGACAACCGTTACGAAGAATCCCCGTCAAGTCGACAAACAACAAAGAACCGATGAAGGCACAGAAATGATAGCGTCGCTAACATTCCCATGCAGAAAATTATTTACGTGTCGCCAGCCGGCTCCATTCCCGAGGAGGAACTGAAATCCGTTATGCATAAAACTTAAGTCAATAAAAAATCAATCATTTTTAATCGTACAGACAAGAATTAATGAATAATTAAATTTTTAATCCCCTCTATTGTAAGTAGAAACTGGCGAAAGTTTTCTGCAATAGAGCTGACCCACGGACCACTCTTGAGAACATTCATCAAAGAGGTTTACATCTCGACGGTAACCACCGACTCCTACCACTGAATTTGCATAAAACCACGATTTCCACTGTCGACAATCAGATTTTCATCCAAGTTTCGATGCAGACTTTTTCATTCCGATTCCGATTTAGATTTTATTCCAAATTTTTCATCCGAGATCAGATTAAATTTTATTGTATCTCGGAGTTTATCTCAGACAGTTTTTCTGATTCCGACTGATTTGTATGTCCGCTTTCGTCCAGCTCCAGCATAGTATTCAGTATCACTCACACGTAAGCTTTTCAAACAACACTTACACCAGGCACTAAGCGTGCGAAGACCGAAAATCAGCTCGAAACCGATTCATAAACTTGTTGGCCGGACGGGAAGCAAACTTAGTTCTCTATACAAGAATACACGAAGTAGTTAGTAGGATGGGATGCTTGCCCTAGTTTTAAAAATGACTTCGGTTCCAAAAACCGCTTCTGTAATCAATTCTTGCTGTAAAATTGCGTACAAGTGAACGTTACTTTATGCAATTTTTTGTTGAAAATAATTATCTCAAAACCCCGATATCCCGGAAGTAGTACCGAGGGAATTTACTTACAGCGTAATTCTTCTGTAGTCTAATTTAGTCCCGAATTAATTAATTTTCTTATTTTTATCCCGACAATCCACTGAAACGCACCCTTTAAAATCTGATAACGTTCCACTAAGATGGAACAGACTCGGTTACCACAAATCCTACGGTAAGAGAAACTAACAGGTCTATTTCTATAACCGCCATCCATGGTAATCCACAATTCCCCGTACTTTAATTAAAGTAATCTTCTAATTATCTCTTATTTAATTAAAGCTTCCTTCATAAAGTTACCACCTTTCCTGTTATTATTAAAATCAAACTAACAAACAACCGAAACACGTCTCTAAGACTCCAAATAAGCAACGTTCTCTTTAAAAATAAAATGCCAATTTTCTTTCTCGAACATCGACCTAGAAAATTTTCCTTAGTAGTGTTGACAAACTCATAATATTGAAATAAATCTACCTTTCAAAATATTACCAGAGCGAACTAAAATACTTATGGCGTTATTCTTTATTTCTTAACATTCTGTAAAACTGTTGTCACCTAAGCAACCATGTGAAATAGCATACTATAAAAAATTTGGAATTCTTTATGTCATTTTGATCTCTGTAATTAACATTATGTTACTAACATTCTCTGTAAAATTATAGGGCCATACTTCTCTCCGTAAACTAACCGTGTCAATGCAGTTGCCAGTTTATGCAACAAATTTTAAAGATGAATGCTAGTCATGGTATTTCACTATTTGTCTACAGTCTTCTTCAAAAAGACGAAATAAGGTATTACATATTATACAAGTATTCAAAAATGAAGTGTTCATTTAAAGTTAGAAATCTTTTTAGAAATTATAAGAGACGACAACTACGGGATTCTAAAAACCCCTTTGAAATGCCCGATGTGGAATTTAAGAATCAATTTCGGTTATCCTAAAACAATTTAGTCAATTTTTTAAAACCTCACATGGCGGAGACTAGATGGCGAACAGCACTACCTTCCTATTTGAAGGTTTTATGCACATTAAATTTTCTTGGAACTGGTTCATTTCAACGCTGTGTTGGGACTAGTTCATGGGCCAGCACGAGCGATAGTTCAACTAGTATGGTTGAATATGAAACTCAGATAATTGCGCGATTGCTTATGCCTGAATGGATAAAATTCCCAACAACGTTGGGCGAAAAAGATCTTATCAAAAAAGGGTTTTATGAAAAATATAACCTGCGAGCTATAACTGGAGTGATTGATGGAACACATGTAAATATAATAGCGCCGCCTTTTACCGATCACGGTCATCCGCCTCACGTTTACATTGATCGACTCAGGCAATATAGTATCCATGTGATGCTAATTTGTGATAGTGACTGTAGAATTTTAGCTTAGGATGCACGATTTCCAGTAACAGTACATGATTCTGCCATATTCAAAACCTCGGATATCCGCGCTTTTTTGTGCCGTCAATTTGAAAATGGCGATAATGTTAGCCATTTAATTGGAGATGCAGGCTACGGATTAGAGCCATGATTGTTCACTCCCTATACCGTGACTGCAGAGGAAACACCAGAAAGCCAATTTAATATTTTACTTAGGCGGAGTAGAAATGTTATGGAAAGAATAAACGGTATATTGAAAGGAAGGTTTCGTTTTCTATCGAAACATTGTCAATTATTATATAATCCAGCCATGGCGGCAGATATAATATATGCTGTATCGATTCTTCATAATATTGTCATGGCAAACAGTGAACAACTTGATGAAGAAGAAGTAATAATAACCACTTGAAGACAACAATCTAATGGATCACGCAGGATTAGATTTCAACTAATTTAATCTAAGAAGATTTGCAAGAGACAATTATGGTCGAATAAATATTGTATAACTTGTTTATTAAAAATAGGATGTTTATTCCTTGAATAAATTCTACCTCCCAGAAAAAACTATGCATTCAAAATTGGATCATCGATAACAAAATCCGGATTTTGAAATTTAAACTTGGCCACTCCGAATGCTTGTCTTCCTCAACAATCCGAGAAGAAAATTGCAGACCTCCACTTATATCCACCTTTACACTCCCAGTTAATGCCACTTTACCCCAAACTGACGATCCCCTTTTTTCTGGAGGTGTTAAAGTTGTACCAGAACATGGACCACCACCAGTACGCTTTTTATGTTCTACAATTTTCCTATATGTACCTCTTGTACTGTTCTTCCAGTCGTTAAATCTCTATACATAAGTATTAATTGTCGCACTAATGACTTTGTAACAAAGTTTAAGTTTCCATCTTTCTCCACTCTTCACAGGTCAGTACTGGTCCATTACCATCGCTGTTTAATCTAACCGTTAATTTATTCCAAATTCCTTGAATACAGTCGGAGTTGATGTTGGATTAATGTTTCCAGTTCTAAAAACCATATCTTGTTCCATAACCTGCAGGTATTGATCATACTGAGTGCAACTCGTTTTCTGCGTTCTTTTACATTTTCTAACGTATTCAACATCCATAGTATATTATGTACCTATTGTACGTGGTTTTATACCTTAGCTTTCACAACGATTTGAATGGCAACTTATGAAAATATCAAAATTATGTCAATCTCAATAATTTAAATTAATATTTTAGATCAAATGGGAGACGGTTGCTAAGGAAATAACAGTTCCACTTACAGAATAGCAATATTGCTTATACTGTAAACATTCTGATAGAAGGTAATTTTATAGAGCTATGTTATTAACATTCTGTAAAATAACAAGACTGTAAAATATTTTTAGAAAATAGCACCATTAATTATTTGTAATAATTTAAAACTTTTAGCACGGTACTGTTTATACGCTACCTGACTTAAGAGTTGCATCTAGGAAACTGTAGCCATTTCTACATTAACGTGTTTGACTCAACTGTTTGTTAAGTTACTTATATTCTCTAACCCATTTTCTCTCAGTAAATCGGAGCCGAATAACCGCTCACAACCTGCACAAATTGTGTTATTTTTGTGTCTGTTCATTTGTAAGTTTAGATAATGAATTTATTTAGCATTGTAAATAATTACGAAATGTAAGGTTTTGTAAAACTAATCTGACTTTATTTGTCCGACGGTGAAGACAAGTAGCAAGCTTTTTAAGTAATCTTAATTAGTGCATCTTAGAGATAACCTTATAACCAACTCATCTCCAACATTTGAGCTAAGCCGCTGGTTGAGTAAAAGTTGTATTAACAATTTAAGGTAAGTAATAACCACAATGACCTTATAAAGTTATGTTGGCGAATTCAAGATTATTGTGAGTTAGGACCTTCGCTTATGGAAGAAGGGGGCAGTGATATCACTCCTCGCATCTGACGTAACAACAGTAGAGAGTTAAAGGTCATTCTTTTTTATGATCTCGGGTAGTATAAAGTAAACATTAAGTAAAGTAAGGACTCTTGACGCTATGTTTAAAGCGAATTCGTTAAATCTAAAATTATGTACGGTTAACTTGGTAGTCCGGTACGACCTAACGCGGATTTCCCACTGCATTAAGTGACGCAGAGAGTTTTTTAAAACCACAACGAAAAGTTGTCTGTAAGCACTCTTTCTGATTACATAGGAGAATATTCTTAAAGTTCAACAAACATTCACCGTTAGATTTGTTAACCGCGATTAATAGTGGAGTATGACGCTAAAACAATTAACGTGTAAACGAGTGTGATTTATTAACCATAATAAAAATATCTGGTGTGGAACACCTCACAACCTTCAAACCTACAAAATGGAAATTAAAAGAAATGAAAAAATTTTAATATTTTTTTAGAATAATTATGTAACCTCTTTTATAATGTTAATTACCAAAAATATGCAACATTGTAAAAACAGAAACAATCATCTATGTCAAACAGACGTTTAAAACTTCATGTCTGACAGAGGTTAATGTAAATCTAGATGATAACTTAAAAAATTAAAAGAAATGAAATAATTTGAATTATAATTTTTTCGGGTAACCATGAAAATTTTTTTTTGTACGTTCATGACGAAAACAGGCAACATTGTTAAAATAAAAAAATAATCTGTCAGAATGATGTTTAATACTTTACGTCAGATAGATATTAATATATACATGTTAACTTTAAAAAATTCCAAAGCCGCCCGCTTCTATAAGATATCAGTTATGAAGTATAACCATTTTCATTCATATTTAATTTTTTGACTTAATTTGCGTTGTATTAAAAAACTTTATAATGAAAAGATATGTAAAATTAAATGTTCTTTAAAAAATACGTCTACACCTTTTCTGATAAAATTAATCGTTATTCAGATAATGAAAAAATTTGAACCAACACTTAAAATTCTACATTAGGAATTTTTTGCTGCTAAATTACGCGTCATATCAAAAAGTTGTATCGAACATAATTAATCGACATGTTTAACGTCTATATCCAGGTATTTTAAATATGCCGTTACGATTTGCAAACCCAACAGTTTATCGCATACTTGTTTCATTGTTTGCGTGGTGTGGATGACTCGAAACAAAATCCTTTTGGTCGACTTCCCATATCAAAACCTGATTTGCTACATAGAATATATAATTTCGCTTACAAATTATTAAACCTGAAGGTGGAAAATTAATTTATTGTATTTGACAGAACGATTTTCAAAGTTAAATCTAATAATTTTGGTTGTTCGGGTACTTGAAAAAAGATTATTACACCCAACTGATTAGGGTTACAGTGAACCAATTTAGATTTGGAGTAATTTAAAATAAAAGATTGATAGTTTTTATTTAAAATTAGTGATATCGACCTAATTTTGGTTTGGTACGACCACCTTATTACCGTAATAGGAATTGCATGAAAAATTATTTCATACAAGGTCTTGGCAAGAGCTTTTGCGTCAACCCTTATGGTACTGTGTCTGAAATAGTCTATCATAGGGTTAAATGCGTACAGTCTATTGGTGTCTACCCTTTTGCGAAATTAAGTTAATGGTTATTATAAGTTTTGATATGAACGATTTGCATCAGTTTTACATGCATAAAGACAAAATTTATATCGATTGGGGCTTGTACTTCGATAGCTCGGTTGGTTAGAGCAGTACTCTAGCAAACTGCATGTCGTAGGTTCAAATCCTACTTGAGGTAAACTTTATATTTATGTATTTAATAAAATTAATAATAATTTTACCTCACGATCCGAAAGTATTGGGAGGTACTGTAATCGGTCCGCGAAATTTCGAGTGCGGCACTTTAGTTTTTGTGAATTATCGCATAATAGAAAATAGAAAGTAGATCCCAGCGCATTATTAAAGAGGATTAAATTTCCTTTGAGCTGCCATACTTAAACATTGCTCTACCCTAAGTTGGAAGAAATAGGTTCAAACAAAAAAGTTTCAAAATGGATGTCTGTTTGTTCCTATTCCAGCGCGATAGCGTCTACAAAGATAATACGATCGTCATGAAATTTGGTACCCAGGTTCGGATCCATGCGTAGACGGAACTTTTGAGCGGGATCTGTCCAGTCAAAATGGTCAAAATGGCCAAAATTTCAGATTTAGACAATTACAGAATGTATAAATACGAACGGCTATTCGTAGCGAACCGGCACGTCTTTACGTAGGCAACTAAGTGAACCATCTTAGAATTGAATATCTACCAAGTTTTTGGTTTGTTCGTAAACTCCTCCGGAAAAAAACCATTTCAGATGATTTTTGGGAAAAAAATTTTTTGGCCCTTTGGTCCATTTTTTGCACTTTTAATCGTTTTGGGCCGTTTCTGACCATTTCAGGTGATTTTTGTAAAAAAAATTTTTTGGCCCTTTAGTCAAAAATTTTCGCAATTTTTTTTGCATTTTTACACGTTATGATAAATTTTAAAGTGTCAGAATTCTAATTACTTTTTTTATTACTAAGTAGAATTTATGTCATTTAGAAATTATATTCGAACATCTTAAAATTTATACTTATAATAAATATATTTAAATACTTGAAGAAGGAAATATAAAGCTTTTATTTTGAAGCCCACCTGTGAAACAATAAATATTCAAAAAATAATCATAGAAAAAAACAATTTAACAATTTAATGATATGGAAAAACTGTAAAAATTCTTCCAATTTTACTTGTGCTTGTTTCATTTATCAATTACATTGTATTGTGGGTTCATATGTTGCACACATCAGATTTTTTAAGTTGATAGTTACCTATTTTGATTATTTAAAGTGGTTAATGCTTAATGGGTTGAAAATTTTAATACATTATTTAAGTACCTGCAAATAACCGAGATTGACTTACAAGGTTGTCCTTGCCGAAAATTTAGAACGGGCTATAGATTGTAACACTGAGTTTCCTATATTCATTTGACAACAGTTTTTCAAAATTTTTACTTTAATAAGAAGTATTAAACTTAAGTTAACGATTGATTGAGAGTAAAGGTATTCCTAAACAGCTTATGGATTTTTATCTATTTAAGGTAAGCTTAGATAGTTTTTAATAATTTTTAACAATGAAAGTATAATTTTACTGAGTAATCTGTGTACTTACTTTCTGAAATTATCCAAAAATTTTCTCGTCTAACCCATGAAGTCCTATCGATAAAATCAGATCGCAGTGGCACCTACGAAATTTACTATCGACTTTGATTAAACCCTGGATACTATCGGCGAATTCAGCCAGAAACATAACCTAACAACATGCTCAATATATATTATAAGTCGTGTAAGCCGTCACTGGAAAGAACTGCAGTTCGTGATAAGTTGTAAAATTGCTGAAATTTGACGTTATTTCACTTACCATAAAAATATTCAGATTGCGTAGCAAAAACAGAAATTTCGTAGTACTCGCCTTTAAAGTTATAGAAGTACATTAAGATTTAAATAATTATAATTATAAGTTTTGTTGTGAATGAATAAGTTCAAAAGTAAATATGCAATTAAAAATTATATTTAAAATTTGCATCAGTTCTGCATACATAAAGACAAAATTTATATCGATTGGGGCTTGTATCTTAATAGCTCAGTTGGTTAGACCAGTATTCATAGGTTCAAATCCTATTCAAGGTAATCTTTTTATGTGTATATTTAATAAAATTAAGAATAATTTTTAATTACATCAAGATTTGTTTTTAACTAAGTTCATTACATTTAACTGAATTTAAAATAATGACCAAACTGTTGTTAAATACATTTTTTGTAATCGTTACTTTTAATACATAAATAAAAAAGTGGTATATAACTAAATATATAAACTTTTTGTTTATGTATTTAGTTTGATATTTGTCAACAAATATTTCAAAATTTAACCTTTTCCTAATTTTACGTAAACGATTACAAAAAATTTTGTTCGCAACACGTGCGCCGTCACATTTTTGGTGCTCGGCCTTATGTTTTATCCCTCAGCTACGCCTCGGGTAAAAAGGAATGGTCTCGCACCAAGAAATGTGTAATCAGCGCACTAGTTACGAAAATAACTATTTTCTAATTCGATGTGAGTAGTGAAACAGGGTAGGTTCTGGTCACTCGCCTATTGCTTTGTATATGGAGAATATGACAAATTTCCATGTAAATCGTGAGTGTGTGAGTGAGAGAGAGAATATTTGGAGCTTTTGGAGCCAGTTCAAACTTTTGGCGGGAAATTTTTGTAGCTGTTCAAGGTGATCTAAAAATAGATATATCAAGGTCATCATATTGCAATTCCTAGAAATCTAAAAATAGAATCAGATCATGTCAAGGTCATCTGGAGTGAGAGAAAGAGAGAGAGAGAGAGAGAGGCTGTTTGGTGCTCTTGGAGCCAGTTCAAACTTTTGTCGGGAAATTTTTGGAGCGGTTCAAGGTGATCTAAAAATAGATATGTCAAGGTCATCACCATATTGCAATTCTTAGAAATCTAAAAATAGAATCAGAGAATACAATCTAAAAATAGATATGTCAGCATGTCTGGGGCCAGTTCAAACTTTTGGCGGGAAAATTTTAGAGCTGTTTGAGGTGTTCTAAAAATAGATATGTCAAGTGGGAGGTAAAAAAAATACGTACTGAAAGAAAAGCTTTTATTTCATATCTATGAATGTGAAAGCTTTTTTCTGATTTTGTTAATTTTCACGTTACTACAAAAAACGTTTTACATTTTTTTTAAATGAAACTATTCTTTTAATAATGTATCATAAACTGATGTAGTTCTATAAATAAAGCTTCTTTTACCGAGAACTTAATTTAACCATGGTTAGAAACATATTAATACGTTTACTTAATTTACAAGTAAATCATTTGAATACCAAAAAAATTTTCCATCTCTATACCTCTCTTTTTATCAAATCTTCGTTAGAAAATTGTGTAACCAATAACGCGCTTCGCAGTATTCCGAGAAAAAAAACGCAATACAGCGTCAGGCTAATTGCATAATCCTTAGCATTACTTTGTTGCAGATCGTGTACTTGATCTATAAAAACATTAAAGCGTATTAAATTGAAAAACCAGTCTCTTGCATGTGTTTATTTTTTAAATATCAATAAAAAGTTACCATTCAAATTCAAAATCACTACTTGTACATATGATGTACGTAATTAGTTTTTAAAAATGTTTGTTTTAAATATTAATAAAAAGGTGCCATTAAATTAAAAAACAGTATTTGTGATTTTTTAAATAGATGTAGAAGTAGTAACTTGTATAAAATTCTAACGACTGCTTTTAATATAAAAGTGCCCCATTCAAAGCGCTGTATATAATATATTCCTTTTACTCGAGAATTTAAGTTAACCTTGTTTGAAATATGATCACACGTTTTACTTTATTTACTTACACTTGTTGAATATTTTCCACGTGCCTTCAGTTGATTATTTTTTTATATCCTTTTCAGTAGTAACCGCTTGATATGCCCCATTTTTTTTTTGGTAACGCTAACAGATTTTTCAGGTATATAGTGTTAAAGTGTGAATATTCATGCATTCATTCATTATCTAGTAATAGTAGTCATGATGGCTTCAACTAATAAAAAATCCAAACTATCGCTTAAGAAGAAATGTAAAATATTACATATCTTGGTAACGGTACCTTCAATTGAAAATATTCCAATTATCTCTATCAGAGATAGCGGGGATAGTTGAGGATGATATCTCGCTATATTGAAAAGTAAGTATACGTTACTTAATTTAGTTCTCATTTACTGATTATTCCATTACTATTTTTTCAGCATTATGCCCGTAACGACCATCATAGCACCTCCAGTACAATATGGAGGTAAAATTTGACGCTAATCGCTGAGGAGGAAGCCGGAACGAATCTTCCCAGTAGATTGTAACAGCTTTAAAATTAAAAGTATTAAGTGGTTCCGTCAAGCTTTAAACGTTTATATACAAAGTGAAGTGTCAGAAGTATCTCGTGTGGAGAGCCCAAGTGTCAAATTAGCTGAAGCTACAAATAACTTATAGAAAATAAGACGGGATATAAGAAATGCCGAAAACGTGTTACAGACACTAGACAATTTAGATGTGTAAGGTAGTCTTTTTTAAATTTTTGAATATGTCGGTCAAGAATTCAAGAATAAAATTGTGAAGTTATTGTAATATAGGGGAAATGTGATACAATATAATTAACCTGCAAAAACATGCTTCACACATATTAGATGTTTGTTCATTTTTTTTGTAATTTCTCAGTAGTTTTTTTGAATATGTAGTATTGTCACATATAAAATAAAAAGGTTAAGAGTTCAAATTGTGAAGTGAATTTTTTGTAATTTCTCCGTAGTTTTTTAATTTGAACGATGTAGTATTGTCACGTATAAAAAGGTCAAGAATTTTTAAGAAAAAAAATTGTGTAGCAGTTTTAATAATTTTTTATAAAAAATGTGTGATAGAATTATAATTACCGCGTTAAACATGCTTCATACATATAGATGTTTGCTAATTTTTTTTGTAATTTCTTTTTACTGCTGTCAATAGTGAATATGTTGGAAATGTGTTACAGATACTAGACAATTTATGACTACTATTACTAGACTATGAACGAATGAGTATTTATTATAACCAATTATTGAAATGTTAGAATAAAGAAAAAATGTTTAATTTCTCTTTTTACTTCTATTACATGTGGTAAAACTATCACTATGGTCATTTAACCGTTTGAAGAATGCTAAAGGTGAAGTGATGAACTAGATTGTGAAAAAAATAATTTTCGAAATACACTTATATTGTTAATGAAAAAATGTAACCCTTAACATGAAATAAAATGTTGGTATAAAAATGATTATAATTCTCATAGGTTTGTGCTCAAACTTCTGGTTACCACAGAAAATATTTTTCAACCATATAATCTAAATATAATTAGTAACTGACTAACACCCTTCGTATTCCTCTTTTATATGCAAAAAGAACACAAAAACAACAATTAAAGTCTTTATTTTTTTAATTATAAAGCTTTTTCGAATCGAGAAAATATAATTGTAAGCCACATTGCTTACAATAATTAAAATGGTTTATTTTAATTTGCCTCGGTCTAGATCAAATCGGGTCTTGCCTTAACAAGACGGGGGTGGTTCGTGTTTTGGTGCTTAACACTTTACACTTTGAATAATTACAATAAAACGTTTTAAACGTATATTACCTACTTCTTCTATAAAACTATTTTACTGCAGGGAAATTAAAAAAATAATTAATTACAACAATTTTAATAAGGTTAAGCTGGATCTTTACATAATTAGTAACGGACTAACGCCCTTCGTATTCCTCTTCTTCTCCCTCTTCATATTCCCTGGTATCCCTAACTTCCCAGTCCTTCAAATCTAGAGTGAACTCTTCCTGTTGTGCCTCACTTAACTTTTGTATTAAACCAGCGAAACAATATCGAGCCTTCAAATACCTTTCACATAATTATATAAACCATATAATCATATATAACCACTTCCACATCTGCTTCAAACCCCCTCCCTGTGACTTAATGCTGACCTTCCCATTTCTATCCTTATATTTGACCTTGACTAACTTCAATACAGAAATTCGTATAATGTGATCCAGAATTGACCTATGCCCTCTTTGAGCTTCATGCTGCTACCCGCCTAATTTCTATTTCTCGATTTGACCTTGACTAACTTCAACACAGGGATACACCTGCAGGTGAAAATTGACCTTGTAGGAATTAACACACACATGGCCTTACTCGAGCAAATTCTAAGAATTGCGTGATGACCTTGAAATTTCCTCCACCACCATCATTCAGATCGAGCGCTCTGTTTCTCGATTCTAAGAATTGTAATATACCATTTGATCTTGGTCTACTTTTTAGCATAGACAACCTGTCATTCTGCTTGTTTCCATAAACTAATTCTATTTTTATATATTTCTAAGGATTGTAGGCGGCTTTGGTATTCACCCGCGTATGCGCAAAACCAGTTACAACAAATCATTGATTTGTAATATGACACCCTTCGGATCAATAAACTTTAACCTTGAACATGTATATCTTAGAAATGTAATATGGTACCCCCAGGAGCTGATTCTATGTTTAGATTTCTAAGAACATGATACCCCTGCAGATGAATAAGCTTTAACCTTGAAAATTGATTTCTATGAAATTTTAGTATATTAATAAATTTTGACCTTGCAGAGCTTGGTTCAATTTAGCCTCAGCTACGGCGAATGAGCTATTTGACTTGTTTTCTGTGGGGAAAGGACTACTGCTTCTGGGAAACGGTTACCTGTGTTGGGAAACAGATCCCTGTCTTTGGAAACCGCTATCCGTTTCCCAAATACATGTTCATAGTTAAAGTTTAGTGGCCTACAGGGGGGTAGACCAAAGTCAAATGGTATATTACAATTCTTAGAAATACACAAATAGAGCACTCAATCTGAAAGAATATTGACCCGCAGGGGTATTATATTACAATTCTTAGAAATCTAAAATAGAACCAGTTCGTGGAAACATGAAGAATAGGTTGTTGTCTATGCTAGAAGTAGGTCAAGGTTAAATGGTTCATGTATTGGCTAAATTGAGTCAAGCTCTTCAAAGCCAAATTTTCTTGGAAATAGCAAATAAACGTTTCTATTGCTAAATTTTAACAATAGAATGAGTAAGTGGAAACAGGAAGAATGAAAGGGTAATTGTCCATGCTAAAACGTATAGCAAGGTTACATGGTTCTTCAGGATGGGGTAGTTTCCCCGAGAAGCGGATCCGTTTCCCAAAGACAGATAGCTGTTTCCCAAAAACAGGGATCTGTTTGCCAACACAGGTAACCGCCTTCCTGAAACGGTAGTCGTTCCCCCACAGAAAACAAGGCAAATAGCTCACTCACCATAGTTAAGGCTAAATTGAACCACGCTCTGCAAGGTCAAAATTTATTGATCTATTAAAATATCATAGAAATCAATTCTCAAGGTCAAAGTTTAATAATCTGCAGCTCCTGAGTGGTAACATATTACATTCCTAAGAAATACATTTTCAAGGTTTTAGTTTATTGATGCGAAGGATGTCATATTACAAATAAATGACTTTTGTAACTGGTTTACGCATGCACGGGAGAATACCAATCTGAAAGTTGGTGGTGGAGGAAATTTCAAGCTCACTAAGCAATTCTTAGAATCTGCTCGAGTTAAGGCCATGTCTGCGTGTTAAATTTTCACCTACAGGGGTATCTCTGTGTTGAAGTTAGTCAAGGTCAAATCGAAAAATAGAAATTAGAGGGTAGCAGCAACAAGCTCAAACAAGGTATAGGTTAATTCTGGAACACATTATACAAATTTCCGTGTTGAAGTTAGTCAAGGTCAAATATAAGAATCGAAATGGGAAGGTCATCATTAAGTCACAGGGAGGACGTTTGATGTAGATGTGGAAGTGATTAAGGTATGTAAGTAGTAATTTGCAAATAAAATTGGTTCAATAGGGGGATATTCTACGTAGCTGATTCACGGACCAAAGCTGTGAATGAACGTACAGCCGTAGAACGTTTACTTCATATAGGTAACGTTTTGCCATGCGATGCTTTCAATGAAAGCAGTTTCAACGGTCCCTACCTCTCTACGGGTCCGCCCGAATGTAGCCGAGCATAACCGAACGAACACGATTGCATATGACCATTTAAACAATAGGATTGGTAATTAATATTACCCCTATCTTTCGTCCAAACTGCAATATATCATAGCAATGCAGGAAGTCTATTTTTGCTTTAGTTATGGTCAATCGTCCTAACAATTAACACGTGCTCTGATAAAGTATTTAGTGTCTCTCAGATTTATGGTAGGAAGATCAAACTTACCAATGAGAGATTTGGACAGTGGATGTTATTAGAAAATATACGTGACAGTAATTTAATTTCGGATATTAGAAATATTAATTGTGGACAGCAACTTTTGCAAGATATGCATTTGAACTCTCTTATACTCATTATAAACTCGTTTTGCGACAATATAATAGTAAAAATATGCGCAATGGAACATTGCGATGGAGAAAGAAAGGTACCGATTGTAAAGAACGCCATATGTGGTTCGTTTAATAGTTTTCTTTGTGGAATACTTGCTAATTTTGTTTGTGCCAGGCATGGAGCCAAGATGCCATTTCTTTTAAATAGCAAGAACAGAATGGCAAAATGTTTGTGCAAATTATGGGTCGAGATGGATAGTCAAAGGTAAGTAAAAAATATATCCAACCACTTTGTATCCCATACAAAGTAGAACTGGCGGATGTTACGTTAGAAACTCCACTGCAAGAGATGCCAGATTTAATAATCCACCTAAACAAGGAAATCTGCTACCTTTTGGACGACATCACGCATGATTTGCTGGATTCTTAAGAAGGTAGAAATGTGCGAGCATTGAATAAATAATTTTAATTTCTGTTACCAAGGAGAGAGCAAGAAGGGTTTTAACATAATTGTAAATAACGACAATTATGTTGGAGTAGACTGTTTAACTTGGCTAACGTCCAACGTAAGAGTTAAAATTTACAATAAATTTATATGCCAGATTACAAGCCCCGCAGTCTTAACAAAACTATTGGAAACCATGTTATACATTTTTTAAATTGTCCGGATGCAAGATTAAAAGAGACGTTCCATTATACTTTGGCCAAAGAGCACGGAATTACCAGATTGGAGGCAACCATTTACAACTACTCCGACGAGGATTATAATGGGACCAAGATGTACGATCCTCTTACCGATTGTTTAACATTATTGGAATACATCAAGGTCTACTTCCAAAATGCCCCAATGCATTCTGTACCCAATGCAAAAATTTGGACAGCATTAACAGAGAGTTTACAAAATAGTTGCTGCTTAGTTTTTAATATATTGCAAATATTTGAAATAAAGTGTTGTATCGTAATAGTTCTGTACATGTAATTAAAAGTAGAAATCGGTTTGAGTCGGTTTCAAGTAACAACTTTTTTGCTTTAGTGAATCAATTTTGTACAGATATTTTAGACTAAGATGGCATAAATGATAATGGGAAGTCTTGTGTACTTAAAATGTGCGCATTTATATGAGAAAGCACAATGAATATATTGACAACCTTAAACAGATTTTAAGATAAATTATGAAAGTAAAATCATTTGATAATTTCGGTATTTTGTTTTTTAATTATATATCTCTACCATAAATATATGTGAATTGAACAAGGTCAATAGAATTTGTATAAAGAATGTTATGCAAAATAACTCGATACGATTATCGAGATAGTAATGTAGATTTTTATGTTACAAAAATGGATATCTTAACGTGGTGTAAAAACAATGGTAATACCTAGTAATAAATGTGATCAATGTGATTATTCACCGAAATTTACGAGTAATTTAAATTAACATCAGTTAGTGTACATCTCAAATAATAACTATAAATGTGAACAGTTAGTAATTATGAGCTCTGAAGAGTGGGTAAGTTAAAATTACTGATAATGCAGGATTAGGGTATCAACGAAAATTTGTGTTGGTGGAACAATTATATTTTTTTATTGGTTTAATATGTTTTTTTTCTTTTAATGTATTGAAGGAGCATTGTTTGGTTAGTCGAAAAAGTGCATTTATTGCTTTGTTGATTATGTTAACTATAGTCAGCAAAAGAATCCAATTTCGACCAATTAATAGTAAAAAATGTTTTGTTGTGTAAAATGCTGTACTTGGTCACAATTTAAGTTTATAAAAACATAAAAAAGAATTAAAAAATTTTAACGTTTTACAGAATATATATATATATATATATATATATATATATATATATATATATATATATATATATATATATAATATATATTACATATTAAACGAAATACAAGAAAACTAACTGGAATACAACTAAAATTGGAAAATAATCCCAAAGAAAGAGAAAAAAATAACTTATGCACTTTCTCCCTTGGGCTTAAACTGTCTACCTGCAAATTACATAAAAATTGTGGAACAAGGCCAAAACAAGGACGATATACATATTATACAAAGTGTTTTGTTAAGGCTGGAAACACCTATTTCTCGAGAGCTGGAACGCCATTGCGTGCAATACCAGAGGAAATTAACATAGAGGAAAATGGAGTCGTAAGAACAAACAATTTATTACTACAAGTTTTAAGAAAAAGAACCAATATTAACAGTAAACTAAAACCACACCCGCTTAAGAAAGTAGAACCCCTCTCGGAAGCTTATGTGCTGTTCACTAAGAAGAGAAAATTGGAGGTTCAGGAAGTATATTTAAAGAAGCTTAGAATATACAGAACAGACCAACAGCATAAAAGAAAAGTACAACAACCTACTGGAAAAAGAACATAAAATGGAAGAGCTTAAAGAACATTATTATTATGTATTTTAAATCTTATTAGGGTAATCTAGATATGTTTGGAATTTATAGTTTCTGCCTTCGTTGTTAATAATAAGAGAAAATACCCACAAGTTGGATCACTTTATAAGAAGCTATTTTAAAAATATGTTTTTAAATGTCGATAGAAAACAACTGACAAGCGAAGGTTATACTTTTATACCTTACAATGGGACCGAGTTAGTTTACCAAACCAGGCATCTTTTATTATCTTTGCTGCAAACAGAACAAGAACTTGTAAGGGACATACATTCGCCAAGATAGAGAATATTGTAGTCCATACCAATGCGTTAAAAATGCGGAACAAAACTATTTTCGCAACAAGACATGGATCTAGTTAACGAAATTCGTGTGCAGGAAATTAAATGTAGAATTAAGGTTGGAGATTGTAAAGGATTAGAAACATTACCCCAAGGATTAGAACTAGCTATTATAGGTTTTAAACAATTAGCTATTAGAAATATATCTCGATAAGTACTGCAATTAGAAAATATGGATGTCCTGTATTTATCTAATTACTGGTTAGAGAAAGATTTAGAAGAAAACTCACAAATAGATATAAATTATAAAATTAGAATTAAGTTCGATAATTTTAAACATACTCCAAGTAGAAATAGCAATGTATTTTATGTCTATAACAAGTAACATGTTTATGTTAATAAAAAATATTATCTTGAAAAAAATTTCTTCTGTATTAATTATTATACCTCCTCTGTATTAAATGTAGTACCACTTGTCCACCTTGCGTAGTGGCCACACTAGTGTGGTGGGGAGAGCTGGGAGAGGTAGAGAGGTGGGGGGTCGTTGAAATTGCCTTCATTGAAAGCATCGCATCGCAAAATTTTACTTATATGACATCTATTTTTAGATCACCTTAAACAGCTCCAAAAATTTCCCGCCAAAAGTTTGAACTGACTCCAAGAGCTCCAAACATTCTCTCTATCTCTCTCTCTCTCACTCCAGATGACCTTGACATAAACTGATTCTATTTTTAGATTTCTAAGAATTGCAATATGATGACCTTGACATATTTATTTTTAGATCACCTTGAACAGCTCCAAAAATTTCCCGCCAAAAGTTTGAACTGGCTACAAGAACTTCAAACATGAAGACATGTCTATTTTTAGATTGTATCCTCTGATTCTATATTTAGATTTCTAAGAATTGCAATATGATGATGCTGATTACCTTGGCATGAACTGATTCTATTTTTAGAGTTCTAAGAATTGCCATATGATGATGACCTTGACATTTATTTTTAGAGCACCTTGAACAGCTCCAAAAATTTACTATATGACATTTGAGTACTACCAACCGAAATGTCTAAAGAATTCTATTTAATGAATTTAGTCAGTTTTTTGATGCAGATTTTGTTACTATTTTCCTCAATAAAAAAACAGCGTGTAACATACGCTTCATAAGTCGCTTGGCTCACTTATTCACTTTGGGTGCGTGCACCAATAGAGTGACCTATGGTACGTGTGTTTTAATATACTGTTAAGGTGACAAACGCCTACTATTACCAACATAAGTAATAACTAATAAGCAACAATAATATACCAATTTTGAAAATACACTAAAATAATGCATTAATAAATACTAATCCTAACATCATTGTGAATGCTTATTATCATTCACAGATACTTACGTGAAATAAGCTTTATGTTAATTTACTCATACACTTATTTGTCATAACTATATCACATTAATGAACGTATTAAGCTTTTGCATTTTTACCCAATTGAATCAATTTAACGATAATTATTTTAGTGATATTTCTGCTACCTCTAAAAAAATTCTTTTCTGTAAGTAAAATCTAATAAAAGATACTTGAATTAAAGAATAATACATCGTGATATCTCACATACGTCACAAGGGATAAAAAAAACTAACCTCCTAATTAACTAAAAATAAATAAGGAATGTGAAAAAACACTGGCTTGTTTAATTGCGTATTTATTCACTTACACTACTTCCATTTCGAGTGTGTTAGAGTCGAATGTTTTTAATTTAATGTTCAAACTGGCAATAACCAGTACCTTATTTAAGTATTCCAAAGGCATTGCGAAACGTTTTTAGTAGAACTATTTTATACAATTTATCTACAAAAGTAGTCATTATTGTTACCGTATTACAAAGTTTAAATTCTCCTTTCTTTTATTTACAAGGTTATGAACCTACACTGACGTTAAATGGTTTTTCGTAAAATTTATTGACTTTGAATCGTCGGTATCTCAAAAATTGAAAAACGTAGCGATTATCTCGTCTTTTATGAATCATATCTTCTCAAATACTATTTGAAATTAATTTTTAAACTGTGTTTAGACGTTCGCAAGTATGAATCGCTACGATTCAAATCTGAAACTTGTTACGAGCCAAATCTTCACTAAAGCATCAGCTCGTAAAGTTTATGTGCAGCTCAGTGGTATGGACGGGGTTCTTACTTAACGCTCCAAGGGCACTCGTCACAACTCCTTAACGTCAAAATGGATAAAAAAAGGCCACCTGTTAGACACATTTATAACGGGAAAACGTTATGAACTAGATCTTATTAATGGCCTAAAAGGAAACCAAAATGTTCACTCCTCTATCAAAAATCCTACGCAAGGTTCACCTAATATTCAATAAAATTTTAAGCTTCATCTAAAATCCGCCAAATCGGGATAAGAAAACTTACTATACAATTCGATAAACTTCAAAGTAAAATTATTGACTCAACTAACAGAAAACAACTGGTCGATACGGTAACTAGTTATTCCATTTAAATGAAAATACGTCACAACAAAATAAACCGAACGTGATCAAATATAAAGTCTTTATCCTATCAAATCCTATAATTTAATAAACGTCGAAAATAATTAAAATAAACAAGATTCATTTAACCCAAATTTATCTATCTTATGTGCCTTAAATTTTAATTAACATCAAAGTAATAAAGATGACGCGGAACATCTGAAGTTAAGTTTTGCAACTCATAACTTCACATAGCGTAACCGGATTAAAACAAAAAATACATCCTGTAATTCATATAGGGGTGAATACACTATGATCAGCAAGGCGCATATTCACCCGTATAAATAATACAAGTAAATACTACATAAAAAACCACAAATGTAAAAATAGTTACCTTCACTAGCGCAACAAGATGGCCAAACAAAACTTTCCTACTCTTTTTCACAATCGTAACTGTAATCAACCTTTTCGCTATTTAAACAATGTAAAACCATAGCTTCCTATGTTCTTCAATTTCTTTAATTATATTAACACAAACTTCATTAACGGCAAATCTTTAAACCAAAAAGACCACACGCTACTATCAATTCTTCATATGGTTAAGGTTAATAGGTAAATATTAGTTTAATCTCTAGCTATTCATATAAATTTGTCAAAACGAAAGTTATATTTACACAAAACCTCTTACGCGGTTTATATACAGTAAAATTTGCCTTTTATTATGGGTCAGCTGTGTACGCGATACTAACATATAACCAAACCTTTTACAATTAATCCGCAAGAAATTTTATAATCCATCCAAAAGAATTTGGGATCAGCTCTAGCAATAAATACCTAATCCTATTCTATGAACTCGTCAATCACTGATAAAGGTCTATGATAACAAATTACCGGGGTTCCGTGAATCTTCATAATACCTCTAGTAAAAGTGTAAGGCGAACTCATCCCTAAATACTGTACTGTTCGGTCACGGTATAGCCTAAGTAAATTCCACCCCAGCTCAAACGAACAAAATTTCGCTTACGCGACCAAGCCACTAGACCCACACTTGAGTCTCCTTCTATATTCCAGCCAAGACTCATCAACCTTGCTTTCAGTTTCAGCCATCTTCAATTTCAATGGACTTAAACAGCAGTTTACAAACACATAACCTTTTTCGTCAACTAAAAAACTCTGAAATATCAACTCCAACTCAAAAATACAGTACAATCTTGAACCGAAAGGGGAAGTTCAGAAACATTGACAATTCTGGCAATTTTACTCTACCACTTAACCCTTGACATAATACCAATACTGAAAAATATAGATGTATCACATGTCATAAAGTAAACAAAGCCATATACTTTTTTAATTAGATTATATTGAAAAATCAATTGAAACATTGTTTGTCAAACAAATAACAGAATAAATGCTGCCAAATTTCAAAATAACTAGAAATAACCATTATTTACAAAAAAAAAACAATCTAAACTTTGCCTTTATACAAAGTCAACGTGGAAATGGACTGCAATTTTACAAAAGACTTCAGTTCAATTTTAATAATCTATATTCACGATATTGGATACTAACGTTCGATAAAACTACGAATCCCCGGTAGATATTAAACACACGTGACACACTTCTACTTAATAAATAAATCGTGACCAGTATTGTATACTAAGTGCTTCTTAATGAAGGCCAAACACTTAAATGTTGTAATCTATTTAACTGAAAACGAGCAATATTCAATCAATCATACGAGATGTCAAAAGCTTTATTATTGTTTTTAAAGGGTGTAATCTTTTTTACTCACAAAAGATCTAGTAATATAATATTGGTTTTCATAAAACCGTAGATTGAACCATCACGTTAATAAGGTTTTAGTATAAACTGGAGGGAAGGTTCATCACAATTCAAAGAAAAGAATGAGTTAACTATTAACCAAATTTTTTAATAATATTTACATGCATTGCTTCCGTGAAGCAACACATACAAGAACAAGAATAAACACTAACGGTGAGAATTGATGGTCAGTAATGCCTAATTAAATTTTAACACAATGATACTGACGCCTTCATAGGTCAATGAATCCTTCACTACTCAACAAATATCTGCAATTATCCTTACATATAAGTCCTTTATCAGATGTAATGTGCTATCCACTGGGGTTAATTTTTTTATTAATCTAAGAATACACTGAAGTAATGTTGAATGGTCGACTATAAACTTTCACTGACGTACCTTTAGCATGTGTAAAAATTAAACAATTTGGTTTCCTGAATACCCTATTAAGTTGCTCGCATAACTTTTTAATTGCCCTTCATGACTAAATTCTGGTCTATAAATCTGATCGATGTTAATAAACGCACATGTTTAACTCAGTATAGCTAATATTCAATACTGTCTACCGTAATTTACAAAGAATAACATCTTCCATTACAGTAATTTTAAACTCACTTTCCTTAAGTTACAGTAGCCAACACAGTAGTAATTATTACTGTCTGTAGGTGTTAATAAAATATTATTTTTCATTCAAATTTAATACATTCAACTTACCAAATCTAAACATGCTTTTACATAATACTCAATTCCTTATTAAAAGTTCTAATGGAGTAACAGTTATACCAACTTAACATCATGTACACACAAAACAACATGTCTCGTGTAAACTCACGTCAATACATTGTCAAAAATGCGTCCCACGCACAATGCAAGACTGCATGTACCCAATGCATCAAAACAATCTCACACCGACAGGTGATTATATACGAATTACAGTCGTATTTGGGACCAAGACGGTTATTAATAAATTTTTAACAGTTACAATGGTTAAATCTAAGTGTTAATAATCTCTAACATTATTTCACTTTTTTATCTCATTGATTTAGGTCACTGCTAATAATTTAATTGTTTCCTTTATTTTGAGTTTGGAAGTATACACATAAGCCAAACTTAATTTGTTTAACTCGGAACAGCAAATAAATTCCAAATTGGATGAAAATTTATTGTTAAGTTAGAATTTTTGTATTTGGTAGATAACACACTTGCTTAATCGGGTAATTAATTACTTTTTGGGATAGCAAGGTTGATAGGCATTATAAAAATATTACAGTTTCATTGGACTGAAAAGGTAATTTGTAATTTGTAACAACTATAATGTTTAATTTGAAGTTTTGATAATCTCTAACATTACTTTATTTTTATTGATGGTTTCAATCAAATTAGGTCAGTGTTAATAATTTACATATTTTCTTTATTCAGTGTTTTATTATTTCATAAAGCCTCAACTGCTATTACATAGAATCACTTATGCCCAAGGGGTTCGTTGACACATCCGAATCCACACATGTATTCATGCTATCTACGCCAGCGTTAAAAAGCACTGCCTGTTCTCATAAGTACCACTTGTATCTCAAAGTTTCCTCTACCTTTATTTAAGTTTGAGATTAATTTGGTACAATACTTTCGGTTAATAAAAAGTCCCATACCATCATTAACCATAAATAAAGTGGGGTTAACTTTATTAATTTCAAGGTAACTAATAAGACCAGTGGCGTCAATAGTTCTTATATAGTTTAGTTCGAATCGTACGTCTAACTTCTAAAGTGGGATTCAAATAGACCGTACAATCCTGTAATACAATCATATATAGTAATTTATTTGTCATGGGATCGTTCATTACAACATTAGGTACGTGTACAAAATGTGCAATTGTCATAATAATCTTACTAAATGGTAGTTACGTGTTAAGCATACGCCATTTCCCTTTTGTTCTATAGGAGTGGAAAAAGCATATTAGACAACTCGGGTGGGGATGTCTATTACGTACTGGTTTTCTTATGTAGGAGCACTCTAGCAGCAGTAATAGAATTTTCGCACTACAAAGAAGTGGTGTTCTTATTGTAACTAACTCGTCATATAGAGCAGATACCAAAAAGCTTTTTATAAAGACAGGTATTAAGACGTTACCCTGCATATTTATTTTTCAATGCTGAATGTATGTAAAAAAATATTCACTCTTTCAAAAAAAAAAAAAAAACGAAATCTATAACGACAATACAAAAGAACGCTCTCTAAGTCGTTACTTAAGCAGATTTTGTTACAGGTCCAAACCGCACTAGGCGTCGTGTATGCTTACTAATGTAAGCGGGTTGCCAAGCCAGCTAACAGGGAGATGGGTGTGGTCGAAATAAGAAGTAAAATGAATGATTAATACGCTCAAACACCTTACACCGACATTCAAACAGCTCAGTCCGGGAAAATATGTCTCCAGGCACCACCACAATCGAAAATTTGCTAAAATAATTGTCTTAAGCGGGGTGTTAATTAACCCTACTTGATCTTGGAAAGTAGGATTGTGCTTACTCAGTAAACTCTCACGCGAAGGTCCTAAAACAACCACTCATCCCAAACAATTCAACTCAAACTCAAATATATTTAGTACTACCCAGGTTATTAGAAACTTTTTGAATACACCTCGTAAACCAAAATTTCCAAAACAAAATTTATCACTCAAATTTAACTGCATTTACGTAACCCACAGTTATAACACGTTAACTGAATATTTTCTGCGTATCCCTCGTATACATATAAAGTTAAATCTTTACTTATTAATGAATAAAATAGCTCTTCATTCAATGATCGATAATTAATTTTTAAAATTCCTAACCAAAAGAAAAGCAATGTCATCGGCTTAATAATTGTTCCTTTATGATACCTCTGAATCGTATGGGACATTCGTAAATATGTAAGTTCTCAAACTCCGTCTCTTAGTTATACTTAATGAAATTTTTAAATCAACAGCTGATCCGTCACTAGTGTACTGCGTTAAACAAAACTAACATGAAAATCTTCTTTTTAAAATTAACCTGGCAAATATAACCTTTGAGGTTGTTCATTAATCTTAAAACCAAAATATGCAAAGTGAACATTTAAATTGTTGAAAACTAGGTCACCAATTAAGTAAACGTCACAAATGTGTCTCATAACTTGCTAAATAAACAACAGAATAAAAGTTAACGATAAATATATATTGTCCTGCACAAAAAAAAAACGTTTACATACACTACAACAGCGTGGTTTAGAAACCAACCCACCACATCACTGTCAATATAAATTTGCGTTTCTGCAAAAATTCTTACTACTAAAACCGACAATACAACATAGCTCGAGACCGATTACCTTTTTCCTTCAACACTAATTAATTAAAAAAAAGAATTACACAACAATACGCAAATAAACTAACCAAAAAGATAATCGTGCTCAACTGAGTTTTCAAAAGTTCTTAAATGTAATTCTTACTTAAAGACTGTCCATTCATCCTACGCTTTTCTTTCTTCTCTCTTCCCGTAAACCAATTATTTGTGGTCCATGTGTATCCTTAGATTGCCTGAAGGCACATAACAAGTACTCCACAATTTCACAAACACTTATTCCTTTCGGTACTCGCGAATAGTCCAACTATACGAGGTTATTACTCCAATAACCCGTAATAAACTGTACACGTTTGGTTGCCTCTTTAAAGTTTGTTGTAACCTTTAGGACAAATTAGCCCTTCCTTACACAAATAAACTTTTAATGTCATATAAAATTACTTTAACATTGGCTCAATTTACTACGAATATTTCGTTCACTTAAAGGTGGTCCCATAAATAATTTTAACTAAGGATCATTACAAGCACACGCGCCGCACTCAACGCTATAACGTAACAACTGTTATCTCATTATAAACCTGCTTACGCACTTTTTTTTTCTTGAAGATTAAAAAAAAACATAAACTGATTTTATTTTCAATCTCAATTTTATTAATTGTTTTATTTATGAATGTCTTATACGATTCATCCCCTTTCGGGTTACGCAGTTGTTTAAACAATGACTGCCTTCAATATTATTCATAAATATAACTCCAACTCAACCCATTCTGATGTCACACATCACCTCGCGCGCGCGTCTTCCACCGAGCTCTCACCAAAAAGCAAAAAGCAAAAAAGCCCCCGTCAATCTCTGACTTTCCTATTTATACCTCAAGCCATCCATCTTTAAACATGTCTCACTTCCTCGCTATATTCACTAATGATATTCATTCAAACTTTCTTAGTGCCGACTGATGCTACCATCTGCACAAACACGCTTGTAATTACAATACATCGCCATGTTTGTTTTTACCTGTAAATTTTACAATTATTTTATGGAGAAGCCATTTCTCGTCATCACATTCATTCAGTGGCCACACTGGACCATTACACAACTTTCAACGTTTATCTCTCACATGCGCTCATCCTCCTTCCGCAACATTTGCAAGAATAAGTACAGTCTAATGTCTCAAATCCCATATACGTACACGTATTCTCAAAACTGATTGCACAACATTACGAGAACTTTCTATAATCAACAATTAAACATACCAAATCTTTCTCTACATATTTCCTAAAACATTCTATACTTATACACTCACATATTCCGGCAAAGATTACTCCTTTATCCTCCAACATTCCATTCCTTATTCAGTAGTCAACAGTAGCAAAACATTATCGTCCCATCGACACATTTCTCTTCACATTTACATTCATCAGAATCTATTTATTCCAACACCAATGTCTCTATAACATTCAAATACACGTATCTGCATACTGAATGATATTTCTCTTAAATTGCCAGTGGCGTATCATCCACCCGCATACATTATGCATATACACAAAAAAAAATTTTTTTTCTTTCAAACTCAATATACCCGTACCCAAAACACGTAATACACGTCATTATAACATCTTACATACATGGTGCGTCAACACAACCTTACAATTTTTAATTGTGCGTCTAGTTTATGTTTGAGTCTTAGTACTCTATCACTCTTTCAGTCGTTTAGGATATGTGAGACAGTTAATATTGTTGTACAGCCTGTACAATGTTGTTTAGATTTTCCTAGAAGGAGATGGGATGATGTTAAGCTTTGTGCCCAACACGCAGACGTGTTAATGCAACCTGTTCTCGTCTGTTTAATTTTTGAGGAATGATTTTCTTGTTATCTTTATTTCGAAGTAAAATGTCTAGTTTGCTTTCCAGGCTAAAACCCACTTCGTAATAACACTTTTTATCATAAACTGTATATCTTCTGTTCTGACTGTGCCAATATAAATTGTGTCCACTAATTCGTTGCCTTTAATACCGATGAGTTCTGGGTACCATAAAAACATACTTCTTTATTTCTGAACCGCTGAATGTCTTCCAAAATCTAATCAGCTTTAGAAGAAGTGAGAATAAGATTAAATACTGAATTTTAAGTTCCTACGTATTTTAGTTCTATTTTCTATTTTTCATTGTATACATTAACATATGTACATCCACACACATAGACATCGTGGTAGATCTTCGCGAAATTTCCCCAAACGTTGCAAAATAAGCTAATAAGTTAATTTAGCGATGGTGAAAAGAGAATCGATTGAGTAACCTACGCATGTATGGTACGTTGGAAGGTGAAAATAACATATTAGTTTCACATATAACTTTTACTTTATTATTTATTTTTGTAAAAATATCGTAAGGGGATACTACTTGGTGAGGCGGTAAAATAATTGAAGATTGATTTAAAAATTGATGTATTAATCGATTCGTTATATAAATAAGGTGTTTCATACATATATGGGGAAACAAATCTTACTTAAACTATCATATAGTGTATTTGCTGCTGAGTGTCCGATATGGAATTATTTCCTACAAGCCCTTGACCAATTTGTGTTAAAGAGAAATGTAAATAATGCGACGTTTAGTTAAATACCGACAGTTCGTAGTGTTCTGCAAAAATCAATCGTAATACTTTAGTAAATAGTTTCGACAGTGAATCATATTCCCTTGAAGTCGGAACTAAGTTGCCGCTTACTTTGAGCAGTAGTTCACAAACATTTATTTATTTGCGTATACTTTCAAATAAAGCAAATTTAATGCTCAAGAGTTTTTAATAATTATTATTACATATCATAGATAGATTTTTGGTCTGCATGTTAAATAATTATTACCTGTTACTATAAACCGTAATAGGTAAAATAAATACAACTTGTTATACGAGTAAGTGTTTAAACTTATTTGGATTATATATTTTGAGAAAGTTTCATTTTCTATTTCGTTTTGTTCTAACTTGTACCATAAAAGTATTACTGTATGCCTGCGAATTTATACATCTCGTATTTCTTAAAATAAACTACATTTTTTCACATTCTAAGTACATTTTTAATCTAAATATATAATTATTACTTTTTATTAACTACTAAAATGGATGACAAAATATTTGAATGGGTGAGCTAACGTTACATGTATGAATAAATATTTGCGAACTACTGCTAAAAGTAAGCGGCAACTTAGTTCCGACTTCAAGGAAATATAATTCACTGTCAAAACTATTTACTAAAGTATTACGGTTGATTTTTGCAGAACAGTACGAACGATCGGTACTTAACTAAACGTCGCATTATTTACATTTCCCTTTAACACAGGCTTAGAGTCTTTGGGTTTACTATGATGGAAAGAAAACACAAATTGGTCAAGGGCTTGTAGGGGATAATTCCATATCGGACACTCTTTCTTGTTAAAGGTATTTACAACAAATTAGGGTGTAGATATAAAAATAAGGAAAATAAAAATACTTATCTTATAGTTATTCGTGTATTTTTTAGTAATGTCTATAAGACAATATTTTGCCAGTAGTATTTCGAAATTTATCAGGTTATGACTCACATTTCATAATTAGGGAACTGTTGTCAGTTTGATTTCACTGCGGCCTATAAACAAAGATAGATCTATTTCTTTTAGGAAATTCATAGAAGTCACTAAAATTAAGTTTAGATTTATCGATTCTTTCAGATTTATGAATAGTAATATTGAAAAGTTATCAAAATATTTGGAAAATGGTGAAAACATCATTACCAGAGCTAACTGTAACAATGATGAATAATTTACTCTACTATTTCCCAGAGGTGTGTTTCCGTCTGGGTATGTGGATACTTGGGATAAATTAAGTGAGACCAGCCTTACCCCCGAGAAACCATTTTGTGAAAAATCTGGAACAGCGGTCGACCGCTGAGGATAACAGCGTAGATATTAAAACGCGTTCGGTGTTTTTTAATTTTGTGTGGTACGTGGGTGTATTTTGTTTGTTACACATCCTGCCACAGTTCCAGTGCTCCTTATTTGTCAAGTGAGATGGCTTTCTGGCCAAAGTTGAGGAACAGGTATTTTAAAATTAACTAGTCGACCGCTGAGGATGACAGCGTAGCTATTGAAACGCGTTCGGTGCTTTTTAATTTTGTGTGGTATGTGGATATGTTTTGTTTTCAACCATTTGGTAGTCACCATAATAATTCAGGAAACAAAGTTGCGAGTTTTGCGCATGCGGTTAACGTTTGGAGCAAATTTAATGTTAAATAGTTGAGTAAATACTGAGATTTGTATTAAAAACTGGTGTTCTACTTTTAGCTGATATTTTCGAAAATTTTCGAAAAACTTGTTTAAGTACTTACAAACTTGATCCCCTACACTATTATACAGCCCCGCCGTTTTAGCGTTCGATGCTATAGTTAAAATTACGCAAATAAGGTTACATCCATTTACAGACAGTGATATACTAATGTTTATTGAAAGAGGAATTAGAGGTGGTGTAGCTAAATGTTCTAATAGGTATGCTAAAGCTAACAATATGTACGTGCTAGTAAAATTGGATCTTGCTTTTGAAATTGTGTATTTAATGTACTAATATGTAAGCAACTTATATGGAGCCGCATGTCAGAGTTTGTACCATATGGTGAGTGACTGGATTGACGTTTGTAACCCATTCCCAATTTTTTCCTTGCTTTCGTGGTAGTAGCGACTGCTAAAACCGAAGTTGGTTCACCTACTTTTGCATCTGGTGACTTAAAGCGTCCCGAAGCTTTTTCTACTAAAATTTTATCTGCTTTATATCTCCTTTCTAAATCTCGGTAATCTCCGTAACTGATATCATTCAGTCTGCACTGAGCATCTAATTGATTAATACCAGGGTCACCGCGTGCGTGTCGTTTCAGTAAATTAGTACCAGAGTCACAATATTGATAAGCAGCTAAATGCAATTCTAGCGGAAGTTTATTGATTAGAGTATTCACTAAACCACCACCACCTGCACTCTTTCGCTTCTTAGCTAACATTATTTACCTAGATGGATAAAGCAGGGCACTTATATCCAAATCGAGGGCACGAAAACGAGTCGTAGTTATTATATCTTTATTTATTATATGCTATAGCTGTACTCAGCAAACAAGATAGTTGGAGAGGGGACAACGGCGCTATAATAGCTTTTAAGGTACAATCCGAAAAAAATATTTGGGCGCTTAATTTAAATGTGTATTGTTGGTTACATATAAATGTATTGTGTGCTGCATAACCAGTGTCACTAATATTTTCTTGACAAAATCACAAAACGGTGAACCAAGAATTTGAGGTTAGGATATGTGTTTTGCTGATTTTTTTAAAGAAATATTTAACTTCGAAAAATTTGGAAGTATGTGCTTAATGTGATCATAAATAAAGATGTTTACTTTTTAATTTTATAGACAAAGAAATATATATCGAAAATGCAAATCTGGAAGAAAATACAAATGGTAATTAAGCATTCCTTAAAAATGTATTTAGTAATTGTTTAACAAGCACATTTTATTTATTAAATTAATCACTTATTGTGTAGGATATTATTGGTTAAAGATTAATAACTCCTTTTGTAATGTATTCTAGATACATCAAGTGAAGTATTACAAATCGGGTGGTGCGACTCTTCTGTAAAACTCTTAATATCGGGTGGTGCGACTATTCTGTAAAACTCTTAATATCGTACGAAGAATTCAGACCAAAGGTAGGAAAACAGTAAAATTAAAGACCAAAAAAAATGTGGGAAGCTATACAAATAGAAATGAAAAATCAAGGATATTGTTTTAGTGCGCTACAAATTGAGAATAAATTGAAGCTTTCAAGAAGAAAACAGAAAATAACAAAAAAACGGCAGAGCACATGCAATATGTCCTTACGAGAAGTAAGTTTTTGTAAGTTGAGGTATAATCATATCAATTGATATTTTGTAGAGAATTAAGTGAATGCATGCTACGAAAGTCGTCTGTTATACCAGAATTCTTACTTGGATTGAATGATAATGGGAAGAACCGATAGGAATTATTAATACAAGTAGATAGTACACAAGCAAATAGCAGTTCTAGTCCTATCCCACAAATGGTGAAAAATAATTCTTCGAAAAGTGAAACAATATTAAATACCAGAAGAAAGAACAAAGGAATTAAAAAGGAAAAATGATTTAACAATTTAATGTATTGGATATTAATTACAAAACATTCATAATGAATTACATATTTCATCTCTTAAATGCTTTCTATCTTAATAATAATTGTGTAAATCTCTGCTTTAACATCCCAAATGAGTGAGTTCAGTATTTACTCGGCATGAACTCAAAGGAATATTAATTTTTTTTTTGTTTTCTACTTAAATGTCCATTGTCTTTATATGGAACAATAAGCCATTTTAGGCAGGGATACTGAATACACTACACAGCACTGTATTTAAGATCTAAAATTCATTTTGATTAAAATGTAATTACATTCTTATAGTTTATCGAATGAACTGATGAGTTATTTGTTTGGCAAAGTTTACCAACACAATTTAATTGTTAAGTTATAATCAAAATAAACTGAATACATATTTAAACAATCGGAACGAAATCATATAAAAATCAAAACGTTTAAAATATCAAGGCAAAATTAGTTCATGTTATTTTCTTAATCTGATTCAATTCAGAACTTGTGTGATCTTCCGACAAACCAGTATTCACTACAAATTCCAAACTTTCCACTACTTCGTCAAATAATCCATCTTTCTCCCACATTTCTTGAGCCAATCGATCCACATGCCTGCAATATTTTTGCCAATCTAATGCTGTGATTTCAGCAAAAGAATTTCTCACTAGCACTTCGATTTCCTTGGCGCTTTGCTGTACGTTGTTCATTGCGACCATATGTTTTACCAAACTCCATATGAACTCAAATGGATTAAGATATGGAGGCAAGCGTAACACTGTATGTCCATGTTTTTTTAAAATTTCATCCACTTAGTGTGATTGAGCTGTTTCACCAGTTCTAACAATTCGGCTTTCCACATATCCCCAGTTGTTGAAACCTCATTACTTTCAAGTCAATCCCTAATTTCCTGCTTTCTTATGGCTTGGGTTGGGGTTTGTTAATTTGAACACTGTGGTACAGTGTATTATCCATAACAACTGTCCCTTTTGGAGGCAAATTTGGGATCAACTGTTTTTCGATCCACTGCATAAAATTCTGATGATTCATGTCATCGTGGTAATCCCCTGATATACTCTTAGATTTCAAAATTAACAACGCGTTGTTTTACAAATCCGTATGCACCACCTGCGTGTACAATAATGTACCGCTGACCAGAACGATTAGCTTTGTATATACCTGGTTGGTCCTTTGACTGCCAGCATTTACTCACCCCATAAGATGGATAAATAAAAGTTTCGTCTAAATACGTGACTGGTTTTTTATTGTCTCCGAAAGCACAGTTTTCTCTGTACTTTCGTGAATAACGAGAACACCAAGCTACGATATCATTGTGTTCCATGAGCAATTTTCGTCGGTTTTCACATTTCTTCGAATAGTTTTTTGTCCACCAGTATAATTGATCTTGTCTTGCATCTTATTCACTAAAATTTTTAACGTCGGCACTTGCTTGTCTACCGTGAACACCTCTCGTACTGTTCTTTTTAAGATTCCTAAATCACACTCATACATTAATATTTTGTTGGATCCTCCACTTCTCCTTTTTTTCGAAGGTGAATCGAGTAAATCACCATTAGCCGCAGCAGCTTATTTTCTGATCCTCAAAATAGTAGCAACTGATTTCCCAACAGCAGCCGCTGCAAGTTCGGTTGCCATGACCAAAGGGAATGCCCATTCACCAGCAGATTTTTGTCTATCAAAGAACTGTATAACATCTTTGAGAATGTTTCGAGCCTCAGAATGTATAGTTTTCTTCGTAGTTCCAGCCATAATAGGGATAACCTTAAAACATAACAATTACATTTTCATAAAAATTATTGTATATACCTTTATTTCACAAACAAAACAACCAAAGTCTTAAAAAACTGATTTTAACAAACAAGAGTAACATAATAAAAGGATTAAGTAATAAAACGCACGCGGAAAATGTCAGCTGTAAACTGTAATAATTTACTTTTAACTATGAATGTACCACTTTACAATTCTCAAATGTGATTGGACAAATAATTTGCCGCGTCAAAAATTTTAAATATATTATTTTAGTTGACATATTTTCCGACTATCTTGTTTGCGGAGTGGAGCTGTATACATTAGATATGCAGGACGATAATACAATATTTCCACTAAGCATACAGTGTTAGGTGAATTAATGTTATATTTAGCATTTATCACGTCTTCAATGTCTTTATAAATGTCATCATTACTACCATGGAATTATTTCTCACTAAAGCGACTGTAGTTAACAACTTGTATAAACTTTTCATAGAAACACACCAGATTGTAAGATTCAAGAAATTCCAATCTATAGCTCATTGTATCCTTTACATTGAATAGTTCTTCTACACTATGAGCATCGAATATGCAAGAACAGCAGTCTGTCATATCCTTTAATCAATTCCCAATTGTAATAAATACCAAAATTGCTGGATAGATATTCATAATGTTGACTATAGGTTATATCTTCTTCATTTACATTTGGCCAATTAATTTTATTTTCAATTTCTTGGGATTGGAAAAATTGTAATTGTATATGTGAATGCCATCTTAGGAGTTCACTCCGCTCCTACATGCTTAACACCACATTATTGCTTTTACCACGGTGCCACACCCTATACGAACTGCTGGTGCAAGGTTGAAGTAAATGCTACATCCACTTGTTTTGCATGATGAGTGTCATTCGACAAGTTATAGTATACACAATCAATTAAGTATTCCTTAGCTATTTATTTGTACTGATAAATCATCTTTCTGTTGAAATGATGGCCAGCCAGTGTTAGAAGAATAACCTTCATCTTGTTTCTTTTCATTTTTATTTTTACCACTACTACTCCCACCGCTGTGTTGACAGCACAACGTTAAGTTATTCATATTGTTTCTGGAACTATGTGAAGTATTCATTTATAACAGTGAACTTCTGAGTTTCGATCGTTCCAGAAAAGATTTTACTATCAGTTGCATTATAATTAGATAACGACTTTACTTGCTGGCAATTGCACTACAACTAAACACTGTTTAAGGAATGATTGTAGTTAAAGCATGTGTAGTTTACATATGATAAAGTTGTAGCACTACCATTAAAAACAAAATGTTATGTTTGTTTTTTCCAGCTGCACCTAAACTACTTATGAGCACATCCTTAGTGTTTAGTAATGTTTTAAATTCTTCAATTCGGGTATCTTCGTGAGAAATACTCGCTGAGGTAACACACATTGAAAATCGGCTGTGTCCATCACTATACGTTCACATTACTTAGCATTAATTACAGCCACATTCCTCACTTTATACATTTTAGATATCACGAAGTGACACATATTTTTGAAAGGTTGCAGTAGGTGCTGTGGTTTAACCCTGCTAATTTCATGTTAACAGTTACAAGTAGCTAACGGCCCGATATCAACGCACCTCGCTGTGCTTGATGTAAGAAATGTGTCTTTGACTTGAGTACCTATCAGAACATGCTTCAACTTGCCAAATACCCACTTTTAGTTTAGACAACTATTTAACCATGGCCCAATTTATTCAACACAAAAACCATTTAACTTTGGGCTACTTTTTATAACAGACGATAACCTGTCACCTTTCTTATTTCCGAGAACTGATTCTATTTTCCTACTTTGACCTTGAAGGTCTCTTTTTTTAGATTTATCACCACCAGAAAGCTACTACTGATGATAATATTTGAGTACTAATGTGGAATTGGTTTTTGTGTTATTCATATAGAGTACACTATTTTTATAATTAAATAAAATAACGTGTTGTTAGTTTTAAGATAAGTTGGCAGCAGGTACATACGAGGCTCGAGTTTTTGTCATTGTATTCTTAAAAGTTATTAATTAATTTTTGAAATCTATTATACTTAAATTGTAATTTTAATGTTCTTTAAGGTAATATTGCTCTTACCACATATTTCAATTGAATGATAAATGGACATCTAACACCTTGAGAATAAGTTCGCAAATATAACCATAGACCAAACTTAACTCATTTTCAAAATTGGAACAAAATATGTCAGATTGTAGGGGGACTATATCTCAAAAATTATAAATTTTTTCTTATTTTGTTTAGAGTTTGATGAAATAAACACAAGTTTAATTAATTACTGACCGTTAACGTATTCCTTTTAGGTGATGAATAAGTGTAAATTATTACAATATTTAGTCGTTTTCCTTCGCAGAGAAGGTGTTGAGCACATTACAGGTATCGATTGTTTATTACAAGCCAAATCAATTAAACAAAAGTTATTTTGATATTTACGATTTATAGGTCAAAGATCGAGTATTGAGATTGCTAAAAGTAACAATCACATTCGTTTATTTTTCTTTTTTTTGATAAATTAAAATACTTATTAGTGACAGTAAATTATAATTACATTTAAATCTACATTAACAAAAAGTAGCTCTAGATAATAATTTTTTTATTATTATTTTAATACATCGCTGCTGTATTGAAAAATTACACTATAGAAAATGGTGACCAATGTGGTAGCGAGTGTTTGGTTAAAGTTGTAATATCACATCTACGATAATTCGAAATTACTGAAGTCGAGACGTTTAGATGTTGAACGGTTGCGTTAAATTTGAAAACAACTGCTTTTAAAACCATTAAGTTATTGCAGCCGAAAGAGAATTAATTTTACCCTGCTGATCCAGTCACACCAAAAATTGTTGGGGGGGGCTAAAGATTAAGATAATGAACGCCTACGTTAAATTTCAATACACTCCTCTTAATTTTCAGAGTTAGTGTGGCCAAAACAAAATTGCATATACACCTTTTTTTCCTTACCAAGCAGCCCCTCACCTACTGAAGTTCACTAGGGTTTAGAAATTTAGGTCAAAAATAGTTGTATAAAATTTGAATGAAATCGGTTCTCAATGACTTTGAAAAAAGTAAAGTATTTATGTTTTATACAAACTCAAATAATACCTAATTAGTATTTGTGTAAATAAAATTGTCCGTAGTGTGTATATAAATCATTTAGCATTTGTCTAGTACTTAAATTAATCAACATCAACATCATCAATGCTACTAACTAGAACGACTCGAAGTGAAAGTCGTGAGTTAGAGCACATTTTCTTTTATTTTTGATATTATTCTCACTTGGACCAGTGACACTGAAATACCATAATGTCTGTTCTCTAGTGACCTTTTTCAAGGCTGTTAAAATGTTGCTCCGTTGTAGCAATTGCTTTATCGTCCGTTTTAAACTTATTTCCGGCAAGGAAAAGTTTGAACTTTTGGAATAAGTGTAAGGTGGGTGCGGGGTAATCTGGAAGCAAAATTGATCCAATTTTCCACTGACAACGCGACTGTTATGGGAAGGTGAGTAGTAAGGCTATGAACATCCTGCGACAGGAAGTGACGTCACACCATTCAGAGACGTGAGCGAGCATTTAAGCCCCGCCCCCACCGGAAGTTTGTGGTTGGAGGACCAATGGGAGAAGAGGGCGAAGCTCCTCCTACCGAAAGGAGCAATGACTTCAATCCAATGGGATACGATAAGCCCCGTCCCCTGTTGAGTTCCGGAAGGGGGTTGGCCAGTAGCTGTCCAATGAGAGACGTGGCCGCCATGTTTTGGAATTGTTCAGCAGCCTCTGGGGTCTTCGGCGGCTTCCGGTAGGTTCTTTGCCGGCTTCTGAAGGCTTCTTTAGAGGTCTTCAGCGGCTTCTGGTGTGTTGGTTGCAGCCTCTGGGGCCTTCGTCAGCTTCAAGTAGGTTCTGCGCCGGCTTCTGTTGGTTTCCTGCGCCGCTTTGTTGCGATGGCGCAGTCTGCGGGCCATTGCAGACATCTTGTTTGTTGCTGTTGAGGAGAAACTTCCGGTTGTAGGATAAGGCCTGAAAAAATTGTTTGCACCGGGATTCGAACTCGAGCAAGTCAAGTCATGATTCTACCCATATCCATATAACCAACCGAGCTAACAGGGTTTTAGATATCAAACGTAAAAAGTGTGATATAAGCGTAAATATTTAATCTGACGTCAGTGACTGAATGAGAATAGCTTTTTCATTTGGTTATAGCATCCGGCGCGCATAACACCATGAACGTGATTACATTTTTACAATTAAAATACATTTTTATTATTGCTTTTAAAGTAATAAAATAGCCGAAAATAATAATGTTATTTATAAATTAGAAAATAAACTTTTATGTTATGTATTTGTAAATACAAAAATTATATTGAAAGTTAATTATTACATTTAGTAATAAATAGAAAATAATGCTGTTGATATATGTGTGATACTAATAAGGTGATAAATTATAAAAAGTACCTTAATGTTATGAAATAAAAATATATGCATTTGTTAGAAAGCCAATTACAACAACAATCATTATCACATGATACCGTATGTAATTGCATTATCTTCTAAAATAATTAATACCCAAAACATTATATGAAAATTCAATTTGCATTGAAACATTTCAATATAAAGTTTATCTACAATCTGTAAATATTTAAGCTGGCGTCATAGTGAGTGAATGAATATCTTTTCAGGCAGAAAGGAGAGGCGGTATTAGGAAAAAAAAGTATTCGATAAGTTGAAACGGAAACATTCTGTGCGCATTCTAAAAAATTATTGCTAATGTACACTGCATGTACTTGCATTTTACAATTGCAATACTAGTTATAGTGTTTCTATTTTGCAATTAAAATACAGTTTTATTATTGTTTTGAAGTAATACAGAAACAACTTCGGGCGCACATTCTTAATATAATCGTTTGTTAAAATTGAATAAATAATTAATGCATTTAGTGATAAAAATTCCTGTAAATGCTCCAATTACTGCGTTTGATAATAAGAAACATGTAACTACATTTTTGATTTTTGCATTTGTACACATTTTTAAAATTAAAATACTAGTTACAGTATTTTAAAGTAATAAAATATGATTTTCAATTTTAAATAAGCGGTAAATTTCAATATAAAGTTTATTTAGAAATAACATCCTGAGTAATTCATGCAAAACGACGTCACGATAATGAGTGAAAGAGTGGCTTTTCAATTATGGTTGATGCCGGCCCACATTCTAAATATAATCGTTTGTTAAAATTGAATAAATAATTAATGCATTTAGTAATAAAAATTATAAACTTAGAATTCGCAGGTTTTTGTCCGCATGTCCTGCTCAAAGTATTAGTAAAGCTAATAAATACGTATTTTGTGTAATAAAATCCTAAAGAACTTAATTATTCCAATATTAACAGATATTACAATGTATGAAAATAAGGTTATCTGACCGCAGACATCCGTTTTGTTATCATCGCTATTCAAAATTTATATGTAAACTATATCATTTTTATAGGAAGATAATGATTTCAATTGAATAATTGCGCAAAATTTCTACTTCCGGGTGACTATTTTCTTATAGAACAATGAAACCGGAAACCATATTCTCAATCTATTGGTAAAAATTCGCTATAAATACTAATTGCAATCGGCATATAACTTCAGTTACTTATATTACACTCTTCAATATGGATCTTCTACAGCACCAAAACTTAGTAGGCGCAGGTAATTTTAAGCCTGTATTAAAAGTTTCTGATATGGTTATTGATTATATATATCGGCTAAAAAATACAAAAATTATAAACACTAAATACAGTAGAAAGGTAGCTGTAGAAACAGAAGCACATGCTATATTGTCCCAGAGAGGTTAGCGAAAGAGCTAACAGACGAGAAGGTGCATAGTTTTTACCAGCACATTGAACAAATTGCTCTGGCTTATGGAGGCGACGTAGATATTGGTAAAGCTAAAATGATGGCTAAACTATCCTTCATTAATTATACAGGTAAGTCACTATTATTATTATGCATTATAAAATTAATGAATTATATTTATAGGATAAACTGTCTAATCATCATCATCGTGTTCTTATAATTATATTAATGTACATACTGTATATAAATATTATAATAATAAAAGAAAATGTATGAAGTTGTTTATTCCTACGAATTAATATGAAAGGTAAAATACAAAATCATCATAGTTTATTTATTATTACATTGAAAACAATCAAACATTAGAGGAGGTGGTCCATCTATATGATCAGCAACGATTGATTTATTCCAATGCTTCACACATCTTATTTTAGCACGTAATTGTCTATTCTACTGATAATAATGAGGCAACTTATTCCATAGTGCATGCAAATTTTCAGCACTTAATTGTAACAATTCATATTTAATTACACCTCGAATATTTCTTCTCATCGTCTTAAACTCAGAGACTATACGGTCCATCTAAGAAATACCAATAATGAATAAATGATTAAAACAGATTTACATACTAACAATATAATTTCCGTATGCATTTCTTATCGCTAGCACAGGTAATAAACGAATGGTATGCACTTTCTATCGCTAACATGGGTAATGCAGGATAGCTGGGGGAAGGCAGCTAAGCATCATTCTCATTTAATGTGACGTCACATTCGCTATTAACGTCTACTTTGTATGAGGTTTTTTCAGGGGGTTTTCCTCATACACATGTAGCGGCATGGTCACTGCGTATATGCACACCATGTGCGGCTACTTAGGCGAATGCTGGGGTAGTACTTTTCCCCTCAGAACCCTAACTCCGTTCCTTTCGAACCTATCCTGACCACACCTATCCTTAATCCCACCATGCATATATACGTAATGTATGTATGTATGCTGGGAATCCATGATTGTGGCTGAAGGAGCAAGGGAAGCTCGAGCAGCCCGCCCTCTCCCTTGGGGGGGGGGATGAAATACGTTTCCTTTTCCTTTTCCTTTTTCAGTTGAATAAGCAGTTAATTGAAATCAATCGAACGATATGAATGCTGAACAAACGGATATGCCTGATACAGGAAATATATGGGATATTGATGATAAAGCTGATTATTCATGGACTGATACACCTGAAGCGGTGTCTAAAGGTAATTAGTATTGCGGTATAGATATCTTATCAACAGCTTTGTTGTAGAATGTTTATTAATAACGTGGGCGCTATTTATCGATTCCACCGTGCTCGAGGTAGGAAGCTCATTGAAGAATAACATTAAACTTGTAGTACAATTATTTTGGACTACATTTACCGACATATGCTGCCTGCACTTTGATATGGAGGAATGGTGCGAAATCTCGAACATTAAAACTGAGCATCTAATACGTCAAACTTGGATTGCTGTTTATTACCGACGAATAAAAGCGAATTAAAATAAGCAGAGCAAATAATGCAGTATTATCATCCGAACAAGCAATCAACCTATTCATTTCGACTGTGGAGGTGATAAATCAGAAGCTGAATTATATGAATGATTATCGTAATTATTCGATTTATGAAGATTTTATAAATGAAGTAGCAACGAATCTATATAATGAAGGTCTGAGCGATGAAGAAGGTATATTATTTAGAGGCAAATTTTTCTGTCAAAATCTTAGATTGCTTTCAACATTAATAGGTCAAGATTATTCATTTTTAACTGAAATTGTACACATCTTCCCGCGAAAGTTTATAAAAGGTGTAGCTTTAAGCATTAATAGACCATATTTGTAAAATATATGTAAAAATAAACGTATACTATGCAAATCAGTATTTTAATAGAGACTTCACTCAGTGGTACATTTTTTAAAAGCGGATTAGGGTTTGACCGCTGCTCCATCTAGTGGTATATTAAGTAGATCTAGGTTCCTGCAATTGTTATGGCGAGAAAACTTGAAATGGGTTCTGGAAGGTTTGCGCACTATACCCTAGACGCCTAACTTCCGGTATAAAAACAGGTGTGAAAAATGAAACGCATATTATGTGAAACAGTATTTTATCAATATACAACTTTATTCAGCTTCATATTATAATTACATTTTACGAACATTGCTAGTAAATGGTTCATACTCAATTAATGCATCGTGCAAAATACCACAATATACCGAAGTATCGGCGGCAAAAGCCGAAGTTGCTTCAACTTCCAATTTCAAATCAATAAATACATTATGAATACTATCGTTTTGACGAGTACAGTTAATTATAAATTTTGGTTGAGTCTTAAATTGTTCGTAACTAAGCACAGAACCTTGTGGCGAATTAGAATATTGATTTCGAAAGTTTAAATATTCTTCGTAAGCATCCACATATTTGTTATCAGCGCAAACGAGCTGTTGCTACTCATACGGATACCTTCTATTATTAATATTTGCTTTTATATTCGAGATACTTAAGTGATCAAATTTTGCTGCTCTCTCAACAAAAAAACGCAACTTGTATCGGTGAATTTTTATTAATCTTGTGATAGCATCATTCGGAATTATATACGAAACTTTCCACGTAACCTTCGTCAAGTTGATCTTAACATCTGCTTCACTGCTGTAGCAGTCGACATCGGTTTTGGATCGAACCAATACTAGCTCTTGACGTATGTTGACTAGAGGCTTCGTATAACCCTCCGCAAATCCCAACACACACTTAAGCGGTATGGAAGCGCAGAAGGCGGTCTTGGTGCTGTTTAACAGTTGAAGAGGCTTGGTTTGCGGACTCCATCCTGCATGCGATAAACAAGTACTTTGATCTGCAGTATATGAGAAATATCTTTTAATGGCGCTGTCAATACCAGGTAAACGTACGGTTTCAATCACCTGGTCGCTTAACATGAATCGAATCTTATCGAAGAGGAGGAGAGGTGCATTATTCGTGAGATTATACGGTTTGTTTGCTTCATTAGGGGTTAAAGTACCTTCTAAATATATAACACTATCGTAAGTAGCTGTACTGAGATCGGCTTTTTGCACAACCAGATTAATCTCATCGGAGTTGCCGTATGCGTTTGTTGTGTACGGATGATAAGTTCGACGATAACATTCCACGGTCATATTTCAGTACCTCACGCCTGTGAATAAACCTTTCAGCGCTTCTTCCATATCGTCTTAATACTTTATAGCCGAGATATTGTAGAAACTGAATGTCGCCTTCAGTTAACGATGTGCTCTCGTCTGCAGGGAGAGACCTACTGCCGAAAATCTTAAGACCCATACTTCCTCAGTTCCAATCTAATAGTTACTTTCTCGTTACCAAAGTCCACTAATTGACCCTCTTGAACAACCAATTTCAAGGTTATGTTACCCATAAATCGTGTGAGCACAGGTAAATAAATAACTGTAGCCGGATACTTGACTAATTTATAACCTGGTTCAACGTGACTCGAAGATTGTATGCGACTGCTCACTGTTCTTGTATGCTCCACCGGTTAAATTACACCCTACATGTATATTTGTGGCGTGAATTATTTGAACATCAAATCAGTCATGGGGTGTGGCCTGCTCTGTAAACGTTAGGTGATAAGCCGAGTATGCGCCCAATAGAATCCTCCTTTTCTAAAGTCTACGTTATGTACAGATTTAACTTCGCATTTTAGCGTATTATTGTTTGCTCTTAATATAGAGTAGGTCGTGTTAATCGGGTTAATCTTACGCTGTAGAAATTTGATAATTTCCACAATTTCATATACACCACTCGAAATCGTAATCTCTTTATGCTCGCCAGTTTTCGTAATATAGTAAAACTTGTAGTTACTATCATGACTATTTCGTATAGAACTGCAACCGTAAAATCCTAACAATCCTAATCCATACTGATAATTAGGATCAAGTTCGATTGGCGGAAAATACGTTGTACTGAGCACGTTTCCCTCACCAGTCAATGCGAACGTTTGAGACAAATAAACAAATAATATTTCAAGTTAATTATTATACAGAAAACCTAAAGATAAATGTCCACATCTAAATGTATTTTAATGTTGTTCATTGACATAATTATATCTAATTTTACAATCTTTAGATATCTAAATTATTTCAAGTGGTGGACCTAAATCTCCTAGTTTCTTGAAAGCAACCCAATAGCACACTCATTAAAATGCGGTTTGCGGGGTAAAGCATCATGCATAAATACGCCTCTAAAGAGTGGCACATCTTTAGCATACTTATTCAGATCGGAATCGGTTAATGCTCTCCGAGGCAAGTTTACAAATTTTTTGGATATGGTTTCAAATATAAAGCACATCCCTTCTTATGAGGATGCAAATAAAGTCCTTTGCTACTCCTTAGAGCTACCGCCTCCACTGTTTAATTATGGCGTTAAGCCTCCTCCAATTACTCCTTCGCCACCGAAGCGTTGTTGAAAGCTTAAGCTATACCGCTAGCACCACCTGCGAGAGCACCTGCAGCTGAGAGACCGGCGAATAGAGGTATTAGGAGTGGGAGAAATCCGCCAGTTTTAGGTATCGGAATAATTCTAGGTACTTGCACCTTCTTTTTTCCGCCGGAAATCTTAACAGCCTTCTTCGCGGCCGATAGACTGACATCAATAAGTTTCCTCAGATTGCCATCTTTGAGCAGACTGACAGATTTTCGAATAGGTTTTAAAACCACCTCTAAACGCGCACCTCCCCGTCTTCTTCTTCTTAGCGCCCATACCTAACGTGGTTTTAAGCTTCATGGCGTTCGCTACGGCAAAGACTGCTGCTTCCTCATCAAACCTTGAACCCTTCGAGCGTACGCGACTCAATCTTAATCTCGAAGCTCCTATCTGCTTGATGACGGCTTGATAAATCGTTAGAATTATTATAGGCGATATCGTGCTGTTTGCAAGCTTCGTCTAGAGGATTTATACCTGGATCGCCGCGAGCTAAACGTTCAGCTTGGTTGCCGGACCACAATATCGATAACCCGGAATATGCAGCTTAACAGGTAATTTTTTTATTACGGCATTTGAACTATACTACCAGCAACTGAATGATGCAGTTTACGAAAGAGCCGCAAGAACCACCTTTGAGTGGTCATGATTTCCTGAAATCCAAAGTTGCAGGGTAACATGGTCGTCTCTTTCCGACAATAAGAGCAACTATTTTCGGACCTTTCGGGTGCGGGAAGACTAACGGGATGGTTAGCTTATTGGAGGCACCGCGTGGCATAAAATCCGAAAATATATACGTTTACTCTAAGTTGCTCGAGCAACCAAAGTATAAATACTTAGAGAGTAGATATACTATGTCACTTCTGGGCCACTTTGTCACTTACACTAGGATATCTAAATTTGTCCTGAATCAAAGTCTTATAAAAATTATTAAATCAGAAGGTCAAGATCATCGCATACATTCGCTACGTCCAAGTACATGGTTTTTCAAGGTCATCATACACATTGTCTGCATCAAAGTATATTCCTCAAGGTCACTTTTGTCACTATATTCGTCACCAGATTTGGAAAAAGTCACCAGAAGTCACTAGATTTTAAGGTTGGTAACATTGTCTATTTCAAGGTCACCGCAGGCCACGTGGTAAGAAAGGTTGGTAACACTGTCTCTTCAAGGTCACCGCTTCAAGGTCACTTGGTAGGAAAGGTTGGTAACCCTGCCGAGTCTCTTCAAGGTCCCCGATTTAAGGCCACGTTGCATATCTTCAAGGTCATGCTCGCATGTGCCCTTCAAGGTCACACGCTCCATGCATCGAAGTATATTCCTCAAGGCCATTGAAGTAATTAGATTTGAAAAAGTCACTAAAAAAGTTATTAGATTGTTTTTCAAGGTCATTGAAGCAAATGAAGTAACTAGATTTGAAAAAGTCACTAGAAAATTTACTAGATTGTTTTTCAAGGTCATTGAAGCAGATTGTAAACATTCAGGTCAACTGTTTCAACGTTATCACACACATTACCTGCATCTATCATGAAGGTCATTGTCTACGTCTAAATACGTGGTTTCCAAGGTCATCACATTGCCTGCCTAAAAACTAAAGGCCACGTTCCCTAGTCTTCAAGGCCCGGAAATGGTCACCAATCAATTCTCTGGCTGAGCCGTTTACCAAAATATGTAGCTGTTTCCTAAAACCGGGTAGCCCTTTCCTAAAAACAGGTAGCCGTTTCCTAAAAACAGGTAGCCGTTTCCTAAAACAGATAGCTGTTTCGCAACACAGGTAACCGGTTCCCCCCAATTTCAAGGTCACACCTCTGAGAAAAGAACAAAGGCGATTCATTGTTCTGGTCAAGTTATAAAAATAGATGGTTATCTAGGTACCCCCCACCTCAATTTTGAGAAATCAATTTTCAGGAACAAAGGTGATCCATTGTTCAAGCCGACGATTTAAGGTCTATGCTTATAATTTTCAAGGTCACACCTCTGATAAGGGAACAAAGGCAATCCATTGTTTTGGCTGAATCATAGTTTCTAAAATAGATTGCTATCTAGCTACCCCCACCTCAATTCTAAGAAATCAATTTTCAAGAACAATGGCAATCCATTGTTCAAGCCGATGCTTCAAAATCTATGCTTACAATTTTCAAGGTCACACCTCTGAGAAAAGAACAAAGGGGATCCATTGTTCCGTCATAATTTCTAAAAATAGATTGTTATCTAGATACCCCCTACCTCAATTCTGAGAAATCAATTTTCAAGAACAAAAGCGATCCATTGTTCAAGCCGACGCTTCAAGGTCTATGCTTATAATTTTCAAGGTCACACCTCTGAGAAAAGAACAAAGGGGATCCATTGTTCCGTCATAATTTCTAAAAATAGATTGTTATCTAGATACCCCCTACCTCAATTCTGAGAAATCAATTTTCAAGAACAAAAGCGATCCATTGTTCAAGCCGACGCTTCAAGGTCTATGCTTATAATTTTCAAGGTCACAACTCTGATAAAAGAACAAAGCCGATCCATTGTTTTGACTGAGTCATGGTTTCTAAAAATAGATTGTTATCTTCCCTCAATTCTGAAAAATCAACTTTCAAGAACAAAGGCAATCCATTGTTCAGACTGATGCTTAAGGTCATCTAACAAGTAAAATATTTTTTACAAAACTGATACAATTACATACAGTAACATATGATAGTGATCTGTAGATTTAACTGATAGTTGTAATTAGCTTTAATATATTTAATTAACATGTATTATATATCTATCACTATACCTTATTAGTATTACATATTTATCAACAACATTATTTTCTGTCTTACTAAACGCTTTAATTAGACATTATTTTCAGCTGTAACTTTATATTGAAATTTTTCAATGTAAATTGAATGTTTATTTAATGTTTTAGTATTAACTATTTTAGAATGTAATACAATTACATACAGCATCATACGATAATAATTCTAGATTTAACTGATTGTTGGTATTAGCTATAATATATTTAATTAACGTATATTAAGCATTTATCAGTAAATGCATTACTTAGAGACTCGCAAATTGTGCTTTCCTTGTTACTCCGAATGCGGTCTCGCTCTGTCATCAACCATAACTGAAAAGCTACTCTTTCACTCATTCTCGTTACGTTATTTTGTATGAATTACTCAGGGTGTTATTTCTAGATAAACTTTATCTTAAAATTTACTGTTTATTTAAAATTGAAAATCATATTTTACTTTAAAATACTATAACTAGTATTTTAATTTTAAAAATGTGTAAAATGCAAAAGCAAAAATGTAATTACATGTTTATTATTATCAAATGCGGTAATTGGAGCATTTACAGGAATTTTTATTACTAAATGCATTAATTATTTATTCAATTTTAACAAACCATTGTATCTAGAATGTGCGCTGGAAGTTGTTTCTGTATTACTTCAAAACAATAATAAATCTGTATTTTAATTGCAAAACATAAACACTATAACTAGTATTGCAATTGTAAAATGCAAGTACATGTAGTGTACAGTCAGCAATAATTTTTTAGAATGCGCGCGGAATGTTTCCGTTTCAACTTATTGAATAACTTCTCTTTCTAATACCATCTCTCCTTTCAACCTGAAAAGATACTCATTCACTCACTGTGACGCCAGTTTAAATATTTATAGATTCTAGATAAACTTTATATTGAAAATTTTCAATATAAATTGAATTTTCATTTAATGTTTAGGGTATTAATTATTTTAGAGTATAATGCAATTACTTACGGCATCATATGGTAATGATTGTTGTTGTAATTAGCTTTCTAACAAATGCATATAGCTTTAATTCATAACATCAAGGAACTTTTCATAATTTATTACCTTATCAGTATCACACATGTGCCAACAACATTATTTCCTATTTATTACTAAATGTAATAATTAACTTTCAATATAATTTTTGTATTTACAAATACATAACAAAAGTTGTTTTTCTAATTTATAAATAACATTATTATCTTCGGCTATTTTATTACTTTAAAAGCAATAATAAAAATGTATTTTAATTGTAAAAATGTAATTACATTTATGGTGTTACGCGCGCCGGATGATACAACCAAATGAAAAGCTATTCTCATTCAGTCACTGACGTCAGATTAAATATTTACGCTTATGTCACACTTTTTACATTTGATATCTAAAACCCTGTTAGCTCAGTTGCTTATATGGATATGCATAGATTCATAACTTGACTTGCTCGAGTTCGAATCCCGGTGCAAACAATTTTTTCAGGCTTTATCCCACAACCGGAAGTTCCTCTTTAACAGCAACAAACAAGATGTTTTCGAGGCTCCGCAGACTGCGCCATCGCAACAACGCGGCGCCGGAAACCAACAGAAGCCGCCGAAGACCTCTAAAGAAGCACTCAGAAGCCGGCGATGAACCTACGGGAAACCGCCGAAGACTCCAGAGGATGCTGAATAATTACAACATGGCGGCCACATCTCTCACATCTCAACAGGGAGCGGGCCTCATCTTCGCATCTCATTAGCTTGACGTCATTTCTCTTTCCTGTAGGAGGAGCCACGCCCTCTTTTCCTATTGGTCCTCTAACCACAAACTTCCGGTGATGGCGGGGCATCTTCGCAGCTCATTAGCTTGACGTCATTTCTCCTTCCTGTAGGAGGAGCCACGTCCTCTTCTCCCATTGGTCCTCTAACCACAAACTCCGGTGAGGGCGGGGCTTAAGTGCTCGATCACGTCGCTGATTGGTGTGACGACACTTCCTGTCGCAGGATTTACATAGCCTTACTGCTAAGGTGCATTATTATGACAAAGCAGCACCCTTTATCGAAGCACTCTGGGTCGTTTATCATCAATACATAGTTTTAGTTGGTTCAAAACTGCATCATAATATGGTCCGTTGGTGGTTCGGCTCATTTCTGAGATATTCGATGAGAAATAGTCCTTTAGAATACCAAAAAATCGTAGCGAATACCCTTCATGGCCTTACGAAAAGGACATCTACTTCTTTTACGGAGGACTGCTATAATATTTTTACCCGTTGAAGTTGGCGTTCTGATTTGGGGATGTAGTGATGAATCCAAGTTTTATTCACCCTAACGAAGCCGCGCCGAAAATCAACTTAGTTCCAGGTAGACCGCTTTAAATTGCCGCTCAGTTAATACATCATCCATCCTAACCATCTGTTCAATGTTGATTTTTCGATCCTGCCAAACAATATCAACCGTTTGATTGGCTGTTTCCGGTTTTTTTATGGTTTTTATAATCCTGGTCGTTCATAATATTCATTGCTCAAATCACCACTTTGATATTGTGCAACCCGCGACAAATAACTGCTTTCGAAGCGGTATTGTCACCCAATGTTTGCTGCATGTAGGAGAAAATTTCAGTTGTGTTTAGCTTCTTAAAAAATAAGTATTGAGTCACATCACAAACAGCGTTTTTAATGATTTCAGGCTTTTCTTAGATGTTATTTTTACACTGTTATAATGTCTTAACTGAACGTCACAGATCAACTAAACTTTACCGATCGGTGCCAAAAAGTAGGTGGAAGTCAAAAATAATGTTCATTTTAACCGCTAGAGGGTACTACCGGTGAAGTTTCAAGTCCGTTAAATTGTCTTTGTAACTGTATAAACAATGTTCCCGGTTACTTACCACACGTTGGAAATTTAAACTTAACAAACCTATAAAAGTGGCATATTCAGTTTTTCAGGCATTGCACGAAAATTTTTCGAGTCCAACAACTTAATTGTTAGGTTTAGGTCCTTAACTACTTTTTCTTTTTTATTTTCAAGTACCGTTATCCAAAACCGCAAAAATGTATTTTTTTCTTAGTACGGAATACGGTCTCTGATACTACTATCCATTTGCTTATATCGCGACCGAAATCGAAAGTTTTCCACTTCTGAAGTTAGTGAAGTATCTTGGAAACCAGATTACTTTTTTCTGTTTCCCCCGTTTATAACATTCTCCACTACAATGGGTACTGAACTTATTTAGTAATTTATACTTTGTGATAATAACAAGTACTTAAACATAGACTATTAAAATTAATACATAAGACTATTTGAAAATTTTTATATTCCAAAAACTATCTTTGGGCAACAATAGACATACAAACAGCACGAAGATGTACATTGTAGAACTTACATTAACACGTGTTTAAGAGTAAATTAACTAATGCTCTCGTAAAAATTGGCATAAGTTTTATATTTGCAGTGTACGCACACCGATCCAAACCAAATATAACACAGGCACCAGGACATACCTTTCTTATTGCCGCCAGTGCACATCGTGCAATAGCTTCAGTTTTTTCCATTACTGTCATTACATTTTCTAGAATATCGAATAATTCTGCTATAGATAATGAAGTGAGACACTTAAGAAAAGCTACTAAATCATCTCTTGTGGGTGGTGTTGAAATGGTTTTGCTAGAGCACACACCAATGTCTTGCAATAGGCCCTTTATATTTGATACTAACGATTCTATATCAGATTGAGAAACAGAATTTATGTTTTTAATGATACATTGTACAGACTCATTTATCAAAGTATCAACTCTTGAATCGAAGACTATTTGCTTATTTTCTAACTGCATTTCTAAAAAAAGGCACTTAACATACAATGTTGATCAAAGTTCACTTACCGGAATTGTACGATTTTGCATTGGTAAACGAAAAAGTCATCGCAGGTATGAAGAAGACTAACAGTACGTTTGAATACATCGTTGTTTTTCTTGGTTGTAGGTATGTATTTTGAAAAATAAAATGTTCGGCTTTTATACTGTAAATAGGTGTACGACAATCACAAAAATAATATTTACCCACATATAAGCAGTTATGTAATAAGGACATCGCATATCACAGTTTATGCATGAAATGGTTTTCCTTAAATGTGCAAATAAATGTGGAAACGTATAATAAATCTTTTATTCTGTGTTAAATAAATAATTCTATTCAGGTACTTTTTGCTTAACCAAATTATTTTTAAAAGCAAACAAAGTTGTACGGTAAAGCATACTGTTATGTAAATATCTGCTCTCTACGAATTACTAAGGAACCATTTCGTAATATAACCTTAAAACATCACATAAAAAAGGGAAATATACTTTTGACATGTTTAATATTTGTTTAGTTTTGTTCATGAAAAATAACAGGTATTACGTACGTATTGGCCTCAAAAGTGACTATTTTTGCATTTATCAACTAATACCTCAGATCTGGATATTTTGTCCTAAATGCGTACGTCAAGCTTGAATACAATTGCTTTTAATGTTTTTTTTAGTTACTGCGGCCAGAAAAATCACATTTCCCTCTTCCGCTACTGCCCCTCAAATTCACTAAATTTAATAGACCTAGACAATTAGACTTTAGGTGCTAAATACTTAACTGAACTTTGAATACAACAGCTTTAAAGCTTTTTGAGTTAATTGGGACGGGAGAAAACTGTAATTACCCTGTAATACGCACGCATACACACCACAACACACACACACACACACACACACACACACACACACACAGGCGCAGATGTAGACGTAGCAGCAGACGTAGACGTAGACGTAGACGCAGACGTAGACGTAGACCAAGACGCGGGCGCAGGCACAGGCGCAGGTGCAGGCGCAGGCGTGCACGCGGTCGCGGACGCAGACGCAAACGCACACTCAGACGCAGACGCAGACGCAGACTCAGACGCACACGCACACGCACACGTAGACGTAGACGCAGACGCAGACGCAGACGCAGACGCAGACGCAGACGCAGACGCAGACGCAGACGCAGACGCAGACGCGGACGCGGACGCGGACGCAGACGAAGACGCAGACGCAGACGCAGACGCAGACGCAGACGCAGACGCAGACGCAGACGCAGACGCAGACGCAGACGCAGACGCAGACGCGCAGACGCAGACGCTTAGGCAGACGCAGACGCAGACGCAGACGCAGACGCAGACGCAGACGCAGACGCAGACGCAGACGCAGACGCAGACGCAGCCGCAGACGCAGACGCGGAGGCAGATGTGGAAGCAGATGCACTCAGACTACACACACACACACACACACACACACACACACACACACACACACACACACACACTCAGACACACACACACAAGCGCATTCACATACACACACACACACACACAACAGACACACAGAGACACAGACTGGCACAGGCATAGGAATAGGCACAGGACCGACACAGACACAGACACAGACACAGACACAGACACAGACACAGACACAGACACAGACACAGACACAGACACAGACACAGACACAAACACAAACACAGACACAGACGCAGACACAGACACAGACAGACACGGACACGGACACGGACACGGACACGGACACGGACACGGACACGGACACGGACACGGACACGGCACGGACACGGACACGGACAAGGACACGGACACGGACACGGACACGGACACGGACACGGACACGGACACGGACACGGACACGGACACGGACACGGACACGGACACGGACACGGACACGGACACGGACGACGGACACGGACACAGACACGGACACGGACACGGACACGGACACGGACACAGACACAGACACAGACAGAGACACATTCACAATCATAGACACAAGCACGGGCACAGGCATAAGCAAAGTCATAAGCAAAGGTACAGGCACAGGCACAGACACAGGCACAGGCACAGGCACAGGCACAGGCACAGGCACAGACACAGGCACAGGCACAGGCACAGGCACAGGCACAGGCACAGGCACAGGCACAGGCACAGGCACAGGCACAGGCACAGACACAGGCACAGACACATGCATAGACACAGGCACAGACACAGGCACTGGCACGGGTACAGGCACAGGCACAATCACCAGCACAGGCGCAAGCACCGGCGCAAGCACAGGCACAAGCACAGGTACAAGCACAGGCACAAGCACAGGCACAGGCGTAGACACAGGTACAGATACAGGCACAGCTGCATGCACAGGCACAGACACAGGTACAGACACAGGTACAGGCACAGGCACACGCACAGTCGTAGGCACAAGCACAGACACAGACACATACACAGACACTGACACAAACACAGACACATACACAGACACAGGCACAGGCATAGGTACAGGCACAGGCACAGGCACAGGCACAGGCACAGGCACAGGCACAGGCACAGGCACAGGTACATGTACAGGCACAGACACAGACACAGACACAGACACAGACACAGACACAGACACAGACACAGGCACAGACAGAGGCACAGGCACAGGCACAGGTATATGTACAAACACAAACACAGACACAGGCGCAGTCACAGGCACAGGCACAGGCACAGGCACAGGCACAGGCACAGGCACAGGCACAGGCACAGGCACAAGCACAGGCACAAGCACAGGCACAGGCACAGGCGTAGACACAGGTACAGATACAGGCACAGCTGCATGTACAGGCACAGACACAGGTACAGACACAGGCATAGGTACAGTCATAGGCATAAGCACAGACACAGACACAGACACAGACCCAGGCACAGGCACAGGCACAGGCATAGGCACAGGCACAGGCACAGGCACAGGCACAGGTACATGTGCAGACACAGACACAGACACAGACACAGACACAGACACAGACAGAGGCACAGGCACAGGTACATGTACAAACACAGGCACAGACACAGACACAGGCGCAGGCACAAGCACAGGCACATGCACAGGCACAGGCACAGGCACAAGCACAGGCACAGGCACAGGAACAGGCACAGGCACAGGCACAGGCACAGGCACAGGCACAGGCACAGGCACAGACACAGGCACAGGCACGGACGCAGGAACAGATGCAGGCACAGGCACAAGCACATGCACAGGCACAAGCACCGGCACAAGCACAGGCACAAGCACAGGTACAAGCACAGGCACAAGCACAGGCACAAGCACAGGCACAAGCACAGGCACAAGCACAGGCACAAGCACAGGCACAGGCGTAGACACAGGTACAGATACAGGCACAGCTGCATGCACAGGCACAGACACAGGTACAGTCACAGGTACAGGCACAGGCACGCGCACAGTCATAGGCACTAGCACAGACACAGACACATACACAGACACTGACACAAACACAGATACAGACACAGGCACAGACACAGACACAGGCGCAGGCACAAGCACAGGCACATGCACAGGCACAGGCACAGGCACAGGCACAGGCACAGGCACAGGCACAGGCACAGGCACAGGCACAGGCACAGGCACAGGCACAGGCACAGGCACAGACACAGGCACAGGCACAGACGCAGGAACAGATGCAGGCACAGGCACAGGCGCAAGCACATGCACAGGCACAGGCACAGGCACAGGCACAGACACAGACACAGGCACAGGCACAGGCACAGGTACAGGCATAGGCACAGGCACAGGATATTATGTAATGCTCCTGGACCGTTGCGGACAGTGGTCGTTCGCTCCAGGGGTTAGAAAGCGAATTGGGTCGCCACCCAAAGATAAGCTATTGTTCAGGCGGTCTTTGACTGGGCTGCTTCCCAAACGGCTGCGTTTGGTTTCTCAGTGGAAGATAAAATTCCGGGTCTGGTACTAATGACGTCGGATGTGGTAGACAAGTTCACAGGTTCCCTTGACAAATAAAGTTCCTTCACCAAGGATCGATATGAATGATTCTTAATAAATATATTAATATTGTATAATAAATTATTCTAATTTCAACGACTACGATCAAGCAAAACTGTGGTCCGTGGAAAATAAATTTCCTTGCTACTTATCGAAGTAAATTTAACTAAACTTTAATAACCACTATTTACCTCATATCAATTGACAATTTCAATTTTTGTCTGTACGTACGCACTGAGAACGAACGATAATTATTTTGGTAAAAGCACTTTCCTATATAGAGTACGACATTTAAAAGGAAAGAAGGCTGGACATTCCATAATTCTAATATTTCTTTCATGGTGCTACAATTATTATTTGTGAAATAACAGAACGATCGATATAAAATTCGGCCCATTTCCATTAACAAAAAAATACTTATTCTATGTAACGGTTTAATTAGTAATTAATAACACTTATATAAACTCAAAATCACGGAATTCCAGACGCTAGTTAGTGTTTGACACATATGTCGGTTTTCGGGTTATTTAAGTATACAAAATTTTATACAATAGTAAAAAGATTACATTTTTTGCATTGTAGTTGGAATTTATAGAGAGTATTTGAGGTTTAACTTTAATGATTTATGTCGAAACTGTCATTTAGCGATGAAATTTTCACTGAATAAATTAATTAATTTGTTAATTATTACTTGTTTATATTAATTTAAAACTCTCTTAATTAGATTGATCGGAGTTTAAAATATATTTGAATGCTCTGGTTTCCTATCTCTAATATTAATACAAAATGTTTTGAATGTAATTTTCCTTTTAACATGTGCGTTTGAATATCAATTGGATTACTGCTTATCAAGTTTTAATTTCGGAATAACAAAAAGAAAGCATTTATATTAAAGGTTATTTATAGTACTTGATACGTTTTAATTTTGAAACAAAGAAAAATCTCTATTTACAAGTAATGGCAATCTCTTGGATCTTTTTCATATCTGCTAAACATAAATGAATTTATTTTGAATAATTAACTTTTGCACTATAATTATTTGACCTTTATTACGAGTCAATGTATTACTCTTATTCATTAATTTACGGACTTAATTACGGTTTCTTTGTTGGCGGAGTAAAAAGGAAAAAAAAACAATCTTCACAAGCGGCGTAGTCATACGCACACCTTGAGCTGCTATTTATGCTGGGATAGTACCTTCCCTGTCAGAAACTTTACTCCGTTTAATATCCCACCATGTATACGTACTTAATGCATGTATGTTGGGAATCCATGATTGTGTCTGAGAAGCTTGTAAAGCCCAAGAGAGTCGCCCTCCCGCGTGGGGTGGGAATGGGACCAGTAGCCTTTTCCTATTCTTTCTTATATAGAGCTAATAAAATAGAGAATATGTAAAATGTTTAACACAAGACGTAAATTACGACCCGTATTTTGCCAGAGTACCGCGCGGTACTCTAGCAAAGTACAACAACAAATTTTTAAGTTATTACCATAACCGGTACGAAAGGAACTAAATTTACTTCTTGGTTCTCTTAAAATAATCAAAACAATGAGATTAATTTTTGTTTGCTCCTATTGATCAAAAATTCTACATTGTTTTTGTGTTATCGATGATACTATCCTATAAAGCCTTTTTTGTTCGTAAATTGTTACTTTCAGCAATACCCCTTAGTGACGTTCATTTTGTTTGACAATTGCCTGCATTATTTTTATTCGAAAACAACCTCGTTGTAGATATTTATATTACCCTCTCACAAATTATTGGCTTCTAACCTATATTTCTTACAGGTTGTTTTCTTTTAGGTAATACTTAGCTAAAACTTTGTGGATGCTTTAATTTCAATTACTTAACTAAAATACTTCAGCCTTGATGTATATAGTTTAAATGTGTTGAGTGTAGTATCTTTATTAAAAGTATTTTGAGTAAAATAAGCTGAAAAAGATATTTTAACCGAAGGGGCTTGGTTTAATTGAGAAAGTTTAATTGCCAGTCTTAATTATTTTCTTACAAGTGTTTTAATTTCGAACTGTAATATCATTGCCTAAATTTTGTATCCATTTACCTGTTTTTTTTTTTTTAATTTAAAGTATCAAGTGCAAGCTATTTCATCATATTTGCATGTAGTTCCACGTAAATTCGCTTGAGTGAATTGATAATACATTTTTTATTTAAAATAGTATTTGTATAAAAACTCTTAGAGTTAGGTTAGCGCTTATTTCAGTTCTGACCTCGGATTTTAAATACATGGATTTGAATCATACGAGGATTTCTTTAGTCTTTGACTAATTTTATATATTTGAATTTTTTTTGCATCACTGTCATTTTTGTGTTATATTTTATTATTTTTAACCGAGCTCAAACTATTCATTATAGTTTTTAATTAATGCAGTGTTTTTTTTTAAAAGATAGGTAAAACGGATTATATTTAGTGTTGGTGATATGAAGGTGTTTGTACAGAGAATGGCCCCGTCCCCTGTATGTGTGTGCGTATGCGCGCGCACGTGTGTGTGTGTGTTGAGAGCATAACCGTGATTACCGTTTCTATAAGACGAGGTTATGTATGCATCTGGGGGGGATAGTTCAGGAACGGATGTCGGGCTTACTGCTTTCTATTAAGGGTTAGAGATGTCGGATTTCGGTAACTTTCTATCAGCAGTAAAAGGTGTATTTTCTCTATGCATGTGTTGGAGAGAGTGAGTGTCTGGAAATCCGGCCAGTCTTTATGAATGATGATGCTCTATCTCGGATGAATGTGAGATTCAGGTTCTAATGAATAAGAGAAGAGAAGGTTCAGTCTAAGTTTCAACGTCTTCGATGATGATGAGTGATCAAAGGGAAAGGTTTAACTGACAAGTGAATAGGCAAAAAGGGCTTAGTACACGTGAATGATGAATAAGGAAGGAATGAGAGCGAGCTGTCGAGTCTCTTTTGTTTGTTTGTCTGCTTACATATAAGCATTCTTTATCAGTAGGGACGTGAATGCTTGTAGGAAAGGCGGTGATTAAGAAAGTGATATCTCATTCGCAGTGTCACGCGCACACCTTTATGCAAGTACAATATAATTCCAATGCATAAGATATTTTATTTTTTTTCATTTTTTTTTACTTATAGTATTCCCGAACAGGCTAAGATTTGCCTAACGTGCTAAAGCACTCAGGAACACTGGGAGGGTTTAGGGATATTATTTGGCTGCCGAGAAATGTTTATGAATGGCTAGCTTAAATTGACTTAAGTCAAAGTTTGGAGGAAAACAGGAACTGGGTACTGCGTTCCACAATTTGGTCGCCGTGTGGAAACATGTAGATTGCGCCCGTTAATGTGACACGATGGAATTTTTAGTGCGTCATTATGGTGCAAATGGGAAAACCGAGTGTTCCTAGCGAAGATGGCCTGTGAAGATATTAAGGAGTATATTTCGGAGGCATACTTGCCACGGTAATAGCGATAGAACAAGGAAGGAACCGGAACTATTCTTTCATTCTCAAGAGGCTGTAGGTCAGAAGTTAGAGACGGGTTATTTATAAGCCTTATAGCTCTTTTTTGGATGCGGTTTACCATATCAAGGGCGTGTTGGGGAGCACTGACCCAGATGTGGGAATTGTATTCCAGATGAGGTCGAATCTGAGCCTTATACAGTAAAAGGAGTTGTTGCGATGTGAAGTACTGTTTAGATCTGTATAGAAAGCAAAGTTTACGGGCAGCTGTTTTGATGGATGACAAAATGTGGTCAACTCATGAAAAGTTCGATGATACGGACATCCCTAATATAAAAATAGAGTTTGAAAACTTGAGTTCTAAGCCATTCATCTTTACAGCAGGAAATGATCGGTCTTTCTTGGCGGACACAAGGCACATTGCGTTTTGTTGTCCTAAGTCACTGTTGAGTCAGGCTGCCATTTTCACCTTAACGTCCTGTCTAGACTTATTGTTGTGGTAAAACTGAGAACAACTACAATGTAGAGTGCTGTCATCCGCAAAACAATGGATTGGGTTAGTTGTTGAGGAAATGAGGTCATTTGTGTGCAGCAGGGAAAGTGTGGGAGCTATCACTTATCCTTGGTGTACTCCCGCGTTAATAGCAGCTTCTTTCGAAAAGAAGCCATCGACGACAACACGTGTATGTCTTTTGTCAAGAAAACTGGATATGCAATTGATGAGCGAATGGGATAAGCCGAACGAAGTGAGCTTGGTAAGTAGGCACTTGTGCCAAACCTGGTCAAAAGCTTAATATCTAAAGCTACTACCACTCTTTCACCGGACCTCTCTAATGTGTTATTCCAAAGTTGGGTGACATATGAAAGATCACCCGTTGAACGACTCTGTCTGAACCCATACTGGTGGTCGTTTAAGAGTTTATTGGACTCGAGGAACGAAAGGATTTGGTAGTTGATGGCTTTCTCCATGATTTTTGACAGAGTGGAAACGATAGCTATTGGTCCATAGTTTGAGGGATCGGTTTTGTCGCCCTTTTTAGGAATAGGCTGGACATTTTTCAACTTACACGATGAGGGAAACTCACCAGATAACATAGAGATCGTAAAGAGTTTGGACAATACAGGTACTAGCTCGGGGTAACATCTTTAAGGACGATGGCTGGAATACCGTCAAGGCCAGTCGCCTTGCTTGGGTCAAGTTTATTGCTAATTGATTCCAGGAGCTTGTAACGAAACTGAATTGGTTTAATAGCGTATGGGGTAGATTTACGTGACAGCACAGTTTTACCAGAATCATTGAGATGTGAGTTTGATGCAAAGTAATCGACAAAGAGGTTGGATTTTTTAGCAGGATCAGCTACTGCAGCTCCGTCATGGGAGGAAAGGAAGATGTACTAAGTTTTTACTGATGGCTTTAGTTAATGACCTAAATTTACGACCACCCAAAGGACATGAGACTAATTCTTTGCATTTACGTTCTTCAAACACCTTTTTGACCTTGGTGATGATACTTTTGCAACTATTCCTTGTGGCAATATAGTTGGCGTGGTTTTCGGTAGATTTATTTGATTTACATTTGATATAGAGTTTATGCTTTAGCGATAAAGCATCAGTGCAAGCCCTATTAAACCAGGGTTGGGAACGGGCATGACCTACACGATTATGTTTTTTGGGAATGTATAACTCCATACCCATCAGGATAACTTCAGTTATTGAAAGAGCAATTTTTGAAGAGGAGGCCCATTTAAAGCAATACTCACGCCAGGGGAATGTTGCAAAAAAATCTCGCAGTTCGCTCCAGTTAGCTGATTTAAGACACCACATTGCTCTATCTGTTTTTGAGTAACAGTGGGATCGGATACAGAGGAAGTTATATCGATTGGGCAGTGGTCTGATTGACCAAGTGGGGAAAGGACTCTTGTTTTATAGACAAGTGGGTTAGTTGTAAGGAATAGGTCAAGTAGATGTGGAGTATAATTAGGGTGGTCAGGGATTCTGGTTGGTTGGGAAATGATTTGTGTGAGATCACAGGATACAGCAAATGTTTCTGCACTATGACCTGCGGGATTAGAAGTAGATGAAAAATGAAGCCAATTGAAACATCGCAAGATGGAAACTGTGATAAGAGGTAGTCTATTTTCAGACTAAAGCAATAAAAAATATCTTGGAAGTTGTTATCATTGGGAGACCTATACAAACAGCAATAGAATTTCACAAATTGGGGCCCAGAATGATTGAACCAAATCGCGTCAAATTTTTACAACCTACGTTATCCTTGGTATACGCACATACTCCGCCTTTAAGGCTAAAGTTAGAGTGGAGGTTGTATCCTGGAAATTGCAGGTCAGGCGAATCAGTGCTTCCAGGGGAGACTTGTGTTCCTGATAGAAACAGAATGTCCAGTTGCACTTGTTCAAGGTGTTGGTGAACAGCATACTATTTTATATTTATTTAATTAAAGTACGCTTTTTCATGAATGTTCGTCAAATGGGCTTAAGAAAAACATAAACAAACTGAAGGTTACGTGGTGGAATACTAATGTTGAAACCGCCTTAAAAAGGAAATAGTTCTATTATGTACAGAGGTTTAGACAATGCCATAAACTTTAAAAGAACAATTGCATTGGCCAGTAAGCGCAAGTACTATTAACGATATTTCTCTAAAATTCACAGCAAACCGCATATTCAATAAATTTTCAAAAAATAAAGAACAACCTGTTCAGTACAACGGTTGCACCCTTAAAATGGTAACAGTAATGGCGAATTCTATACTATATTCTATTCTATTCTATACTAAGCAACAATAAATTTTCAAAAAATAAAGAACAACCTGTTCAGTACAACGGTTGCACCCTTAAAATGGTAACAGTAATGGCGAATTCTATACTATATTCTATTCTATTCTATACTAAGCAACAAGACTACAAAGATTACTTTAATGGAATTTGGAAGTAGTTGACCATCAGAAAAATATTCTGCTGGATTAGGAAACCAGAAATCTAAACTAGACTTCCACATTAATAAAATTTTAACATATAGTGATAAATTTATGAGTAAATAATATGTCCTACCAAAAACAAGAAAGTCCGTGCCACGACTTGACACAACTCATTATAAATTTGTTAAAGGTCTACCACTTATACAAACGATTAAACTTCTTTAACTTTACCATAATGTGCGGTTGACTTCTACTTTTCTAAGTAGATGGTGTACATCGATAACTTACCATGCTTCAAATCAAGAAAAGACTCCACTAGACGCAAAGATTTATGTCTACGTCATTAACATGCGGTCTAAGTACAGCTTTAGACCTTTCAGATCTACTACTGATAATCCGATACCCTTATAGGGTAATTCTGGTCAGTTTAGTTACGCTCACTTACTCCTTTCTTTAATCTGCAAAAAGCCTTCGACCTTTTTTAAGCATAGTGTTTTAAGAGCACTTTTGACTTTTGGGAAAATTGAGTATCTATAAAACAATAGTTAACAAAATCACCCAGACCCGATCGTACATTATACAGGTCCTATAATTTAATCTTTAATCGCAAACCAGGTAAAATGTAGAATACAGCCAGTAAGTTGATTCCTAAAAATATCTTCAAAATATTTGCGAATACTCGCAAAACAATCACTGGCATGTATATAAGCCAGTGTTCGGTCAACGAACTACTTCCTTTAGAATTACGTTACTTTATATCTTACAACATCCGTTAAAATGAATCAAAATAGCAAATACTCAAGCAGATAAATTCTCATTACTCATTACGTTAAAGCTTTTATTAAACAATAAAACAATTAAAAAGTTGCCTCTGTAAAGTTATGTAAATCAACAAATACATCTTGAATATGAACAAAATCCCATCTTTTAAATTTTGATTAAACGCAATTAATCTAAGTGCAGAAAAAGATGTGGGATCACTATCTCTTTTGTATGCTATAAAACTGTACATTTTTGTAAACAATTAAACATTAACACTCAATGCTATATTACAGAAGTTCAAAAAACATCATTAATTTCGTACAATCCTATTGTTTGAATTGGACTGACATTAGCTAGTTGCATTTCGCGAAAATAATATATTGTATCTTAATTTTACATAGTACCAAAGTAACTCATTACATTGATCACATAAATTTGAAAAGTTCAGCAATACATACATTGATTTATCAAATTCAGATTAAAATAGAAATAACAGGTAACATGATATAATTAATTCTCGGATGGACGAACCTTAAAACTTAATTGAACAACTACAGTCTACTAAGTAAAATTTAAACAAAAAAGCGTATTCAACCGTTCAGCAAATATAAATAAAAAAATTAAAACACTTTATTGAAATTGTCAGAAACATAGGAATTAAATGTATGGAAGTATTTACCTTAATTTTGAATTAGCATACACGTCAATTGGCCACTCTAGATTTTCCCTTTCTTGTAATGCGATGACGGAAGGTGAAGGATCACCTGCAGCTTCTCCAAAATCATGCTCAACCTTCGACCCCTTTCCAATTCGTAAATTTCGCGTTATTTAAATCAAAGTAAGAATGATTAACTACGGTATATCTTGTTTACTATAATGGCAGACGAACTTATATTTACACAATAATGATTACTCGTTATCTATTTACATCGACTCCTTTCATTCACAGGTTTGCTGTTTGCACGGATATAACAAACAAATAACCATGAACGTATTGCAAAGAACACAGTGCGAAAAAAACAGTCCGTGATTGGGGTCAGCACTAATAGTAAGCACTCGACTCTTCCTCAATGAACCCATAAAACTGTCACTTCTGACAAACGATAAACGATGATTAATCGTTATCTATTTACAGCAATTCCTTTCATTCACAGGTTTGCTGTGTGCACGGATATAACAAACAAATAACCATGAACGTATTGCAAAGATCTGCAAAGAACACAGTGCGAAAAAAAACAGTCCATGAATGGGGTCAGCACTAATAGTAAACACTCGACACTTCCTCAATGAACCCACAAAACTGTCACTTCTGACAAACGATAAACGATAGAACGTACCGGGGGTGCGCGAATATGGAAAAACACCCCCAAGAAAAAGGGTATACGGAAAACTCCTCCAACGGTACTACTAAAATTACTCCCAGTAGTTGCGTATATAAGTTCAACAACCTTCAAAGCATCTCGCATGCGCACATGACAAAAGCCGTACAAACTTGAGTCTGAATACCTCTACATCTTAACTAATACTGATTCTTTCAGTTTTCGTCATTTTCAATTTCACCCCGTTAACCAATCACAAAAAACATTACTTTAAATTATAACACGCGGTAAAAACGAAAGGCATCTTGGCAATCAGAAACAGAGAATTACATCATGGCAGTAAACTGCACTCCCACGGTACCTTTAGCACCTTTATCAATGTAACAAGATATTTTTCGTCAACTAAATCCTTTAAATAATGAACCTTAAAGTAACGTATCTAGAACCTCAATGACTTTTTGGAACTACAACTACGTTTCCTGTGATATTTTTAATACTGAATTTAATGTTCCAATGGTGCAATTTTTTCAATTCATCAAACTACATTTAATAATATTTAAAATAACTAGGAATATCCATTATTTACAGAAACTATTAATAAACCCTCCTCTAAAATAGTAAAACGGATTGACCAAAATTTACCATGTCGACGTGTGGAATCGAAACGCAATTTTTAAAAACTTTAATTTATAGTGAAGTTGCTGCTTGGACCCAGAAGGTTCTTAACGGTAAAAATCCTACTGACATCTGCCATCAACATATAGACAAAATAGTGCCTAACTATTGGTTGACAGAAGGTAATCTGTTTGCTGAAACCGAAGGATTTCTGACAGCAATTCAAGATCAAGTAATAATTACGAAAAATTACAGAAAACATACTTAATGAAGAAATTGATATTGGTAAATGTCGCGAATGTCATAAATCTTTAGAAACTATTCAACATATAATATTTGGATGTAGTGCTACAGCACAAACAGATTACCTACATAGGCATAACCTGATCGCTAATTTTATTCATCAAGTCATTGAGGAAAGCTACCTACTAACTTCAATCACTGAACCATATTACAAATATACACCAAAGGCGGTATCAAATAATACTGCTCACAAGATTTATATTGACAGGACGATAATAACACATCGTAACATAACATGTAACAGGCCAGTATAACTGTTATAGACAAAATTCAAGTCAGTTATCTTCGTTGACATATCAGTACCTGAAACATAATCTAATTAATACACATGTAACTAAAATAATCAAATACGCAGATTTATGTGTTGAAGTGAAAAAACGATAATACCTATAGTGCTATCAGCTACAGGAATTACTCCTCACACACTTCTTCATGGTATATCCATACACCTACAGGTTGCTACAATAAAACAGCACTAATAGACGATTGTGATCTAACATGTAAGTTTCTAAATCATCATTATGTCTCTCAGACATAACCATTATGGTTTACCAAATGGAAATTGACACCAGTAGCATCTGTAGCAGAAAATGATTGTAGATGATACATGTAATATTTATTAATAATTGTAGTTACCTGCACAAAAACATCTTTTTCTATCTTTTGCTCATATTTACCCTTCTTTCGACTCTCCTCTACTTACTTTCCTTTCTTTCTCCTTTGATTCTTTGTCTTCTTTATTTGGAGTCGACGTTGGTGAGTCACTGCAAGGTAAGAAAGCGCTCGCAATATTCAACTTGGGTGGCTACGTTTCTCGTGTATCTTTGGCGATAACTAGCATGGATCTAGCTCTGTCGTCCCATTTTGAGGCTCCGGGGAGGGTGAAGAGCATGAGGAATGGAATTTATTGCTTTTTATGGATAGAAAAAAGTCAGTCTTGGATGAGGGTCTGTCCTCTGAAACAGACGAGCGAAGGTCTCGTAAAACGCCTACCCAATCGAAACAGGAAAAGGAGGATTTACCCCGGTTCCTGGTCGTTAAAAGCCTGGAAGGCGACTTTTCAAAAACATCGCCTTCTTTGATTGCTAGATCATTGAATGGTATTATTGGCAACACTAAGTCTGTGAAGAAAATTAGGGGTGGTTTATTAATAGAAACCTCGTCTTTCCTACAGTCTAGAAAGTTATTGACGGTTACACGGCTCTGTGAAATGAATGTTGAGGTTACACCACACATAACTTTGAACCAGTCTAAAGGCGTAATTTATTGTCCAGACTTCCTGAATTGTACTGTTGATGAAATTAAAGAAGAACTAAAAGAAGAGAAGGTTGTTGACGTTCGCCGTGTACAAAGTAGAAGAAATGGAGTTTTAGTAGACACCCCCACCCACATCATAACATTTAATATGCCGAACTTACCACATTGCATAAAAGCTGGAATTTATCTCCTTCGTGTGCGACATTATATTCCAATGCCGTTGAGGTGTAGGAGGTGCCAAACTTTTGGACACACGTTAATGAACTGTAAACGTGAGCAAGTGTGCTTATGCGGTAACGAATTACATGAAGGGCCATGCACTGTAAATATAAGGTGTGTAAATTGTAATGGCAACCACTTAGCCAACTATAACAGATGCCCAACATTTATGGAAGAAATGCGTATACAGGAAACTGTAAAAAAAATATCTTACTCTGACGCAAGAGATGAACTAAAACTATCCCCAGTTGTTCCCTCCAAAAGTTATGCGACAATTGCATCGGCATCAAATAATGATACAACTGAAAACGTTATTAAAAAGCTACTACCGGAACTAGAAAAAATGATAGACAACAGTATTAAAAAGCATTTAGACAGCTACACACACCCCACATCCCAACACAAGGAAAGTAGAGAAATACCTATACCAACCGTAACAAGGCCGAACGATTCAATAAGAGTAAATGTCGCTGAGTCTATGTCAACAAATGATGATGGAGATAAGATCTCAGAAATCTCCGAGGGTACATCTGCAGAGCAAATGGACCTAACTCAACTCGATTCAGGTGCATTAGTAAAAAGGCCTACATCAAGTAAGATAAAAGAAAGTGGTAGAATTCAGAAAAAGAGAAAACCAGGTTGGGTAAAAGGTCGACCTCGAAAGAGAAACCCTATTACAAATGATTTCTCAGATGAAAATCCGTCCACATCGCAATCTAGTCAAACCAGTAGACAGAAAGGGACTCAAGAAGAGTCCAAACATAAACTGTGATAAAATCTGCTGTGATAACGTACTGTGATATTTTATGTATATTGTCTATATTTAGTTGTTTTACAAAATTTATTTATTAACCTATTCGTAAATAGTTGTGTTTGTCCTACATACAATTTATTTACTCATTTATTTATTTATTTATTTGTTTATTTATTATTTTAACACGCTTAAAACCTTTAAAGCAATTAGTTCCACTAATTAGTATCAAATATAATCATATTTCAACAAAATGGCTACAAACGAGAGAATTATACAATGGAACTGTAATGGTCTGAAAACTAGATATTGTCAATTAAGGGTTTTAATTAACCAGTATCAACCATTTTGCCTATGCTTACAAGAGACCCATCTGAAAGGCTCCAGAAAATTTTATTTGCGGGGTTATAAAATTTATAACAACAATTACAACAACAATGACAGAGCAAGTGGTGGAGTGGCTACCTACATTAGAAGTAACATACCACACAATTACCTGAAACTCAATACTCATCTGCAAGCCATAGCCATCCAAATAAAATACCCTATGGAAGTTACTATATGTAACATTTACTTACCCTCCTTCTGCTGGAGTCTAGAAGACCTCGAAAAGATTGCTTTCCAACTCCCTAAGCCGTTTATTATCGTAGGTGATTTCAACGCCCATTCGTTGACATGGGGCTCGCATGCCACAGATGCAAGGGGAAAATTGATAGAGGAATTTATAGATAACAATCAATTGACTATTCTTAATACGCCCACACCGACACATATTAACATGAAAGCAAACAACTTGACGGCAATAGATTTAACCATTACATCACCATCTTTAGCCTTAAACCTAAATTGGGAAGCACAAGAAGACTATCATGGTAGCGACCACTGCCCTATTTTTATATCATTCCCGATAAAACAGCCTAGCAAAATAATTCCAAAAAAATGGCTAATCAAACAATCAAACTGGGAACTCTATGTAGAAAGTCTAAACCAAACTGGAAAAATTGACAGAAATAAAGATCTAGAAGAAAAAATTACAATACTCACTAAACAAATATTAACAGTGGCAACCAAGGCAATACCTGAAACTAAAGGGTGCATTAAAAGAAAAAGTGTACCATGGTGGTCACAAGAAATACACAGTGCAGTAAAAGAGAAAAGAAGACTGTTTAATCGTTTTAAGAAACAACCAACAAACGAAAATTTAATAAACTTCAAAAAAATACGCGCACAGTTACATAGAATGATTTTGTTAGCAAAAAAGAAATCGTGGGAAGAATATGTGAACAAGTTAAACTCGTCAACAGAAATATGTGAGGTCTGGGAAAAGGCAAAGAGAATAATGGGAAAAAACATTAACACAGTGTCCCCAATACTCACATGTAACAATAAAAAGCTTGTAGACCCCAAAGATATAGCGGAAGCATTGGCCAAGCAATTCCAGGTAAATAGTAGCACAGAAAACTATAGTAGGTCATTTCAGTTGAATAAAAGTCAAAACGAATTCCCTCTAGACTTTAGTACAAATGTAAATTGTAACTATAATACGCAGCTTAGCATGAGGGAGCTAGATAAGGTACTACAAGATACTAGAGACACAGCGCCAGGTCCAGACAATATAGTTAACGCCATGCTCAAAAATCTCCCAATACCTAAAAACAAGAACTACTAGACATATACAATGAAATATATACTAAATGTACTTACCCCACAAAATGGCAAAAATCTGTAATTGTTCCTATACCCAAACCGGGTAAAGACCACACGAACCCTGTGAATTATAGGCCCATATCTTTAACCAGCTGCATGAGCAAAGTTTTTGAAAGGATGATAAATGAAAGATTGGTGTGGTTTCTAGAAAAAAAAGGCTTAATATCAACATATCAAACTGGATTCAGAAGGCATCACTCTACAACAGACGAATTAGTATATCTAAAAAATTATATACTAAAGAGTTTTCTAGATAGAACGCATACTGTTGCCGTAAGCTTTGATATAAGAAAAGCATACGAACTAATGTGGAGATACCACATAGTCAAAAAACTCCATGAATGGAAACTACGGGGTAATCTACCCAAAATAATAATGAGCTTCATAATGCACCGATCTTATACAGTCAGAGTAGGAAATGCCATGTCTGAAATATATATTCAGGAAAACGGAGTTCCACAAGGGTCGGTATTAAGCTGTACACTGTTTCTGATCGGTATTAACGAACTTATCTCTGAGATCACAAGCGTAGGCAAATGTATATACGTAGATGACCTACTTATTTTCTGTCAACAAGACCCGAGTCAAAACATGCAACAAACACTTCAACTGGCGATTGACCAAATAACAATACGAGCCGAGAACATAGGTCTAAACTTCGCTGAGGATAAAACATCAATGATTCACTTCTGCCGTCTGCGATCAGAACACACCGAACCTACACTCTTTATTAATGGAAAAGAAATTCCCTCAACAGAGAATATGAAAATATTAGGTGTCACATTTGACAAGAAATTGTATTTCAAGCACCATATTACGAATTTGGTCACCAAATGCAACAAAAGGCTAAACCTCATAAGATGCATAAGTAATATAAACTGGGGTGCAGACAGACGTGTTCTCCTCCAATTATATGATGCCTGCGTACTTTCACTTATCGACTATGGCAGCATAGTGTACTCATCTGCAAGAACTTCAGTACTGAGGCCGTTGGATAAAATACACGCCAAAGGAATAATGATGGCAACAGGTGCGTTTAGAACGAGCCCTATGATATCAATCCTTGTAGATGCAGGTGCAACATCACTAATAATTCGCAGGAAAATCCAATTATTTAATTACATTTCCAAAATTATGTCCCTTCCACAGCACCTAAATTTTACAATACTGAAAGGTGAGGAAATGATAAAAAAGTTTGAGGAAAGACGAACAGTGAGCAGACCAGCTATTATAAGAGCCCTAGAAGCTATAAAAGAAATGGACATATACTTACCAACATTAATAAACCTTACACAACCCGAGACCCCGCCATGGCTAATACCTGAAACAAAGATTTTATTAGACTTAAAAAAACTAAAAAAGAAAGATACGTTACCATCAACTTACCACAAGCACATCAAAACAATTACAAACCAATACCCAACACACTAAAATATATACTGACGGGTCAAAGACAGAAGATGGAGTTGTTAGTGGATTGTCCGTTGAGGGCATAGAACATAATTGGTCACATAATACCATAACAAGCAGTTTGTCAGCTGAACTGTATGCAATTTGGCAGGCGCTCCTTCTATGTAGACACTATAACGATGATAAATACATTATCCTTAGTGACTCATTATCCGCCATCGAATTAATAAAAGAACAAAACTTTACAAAGAACCCTTTAATAAGTATGATCAAAGGACAGATACACAGTTTATTAAAGATTCCCAAAGATATTATTATAATGTGGATTCCAGGACACATAGATATAGAGGGAAACAAACGAGCTGACGCAACTGCAAGAGAAGCTACTAATAAAAGAATTAAAGACATCACAATAGTAACACCGCACGATTTCAGACAACATCTGAAAGCTAAAACATTATCTGAATGGCAAACAGTGTGGAACCAATCAAATACAAGGTTATCAAAATGTAAAACAAATATTAAAATGTGGAAACCTAATAACCTCACAAGAAGGGATGAAGTTGTTGCGGCTAGAGTTAGAATAGGTCACACGAACGTCACGCACCTATACCTACTGGGCAAAACACCCAGAAAGAAATGCAACCACTGCAATTTAGACATTACATTGGAACATATTTTTGTAGAATGCCCATTGTACAACAACATCAGAACTAGGCTGAAACTGGAGAATAACCTAGAGAACATAATAAGTGACAACGAACACAACGTACAGCAATTTCTTAACTTTCTAAAAGCTGCAAACTTATATAAATACATTTAAATATGACCTAGTAAGCATACAGATATGCAAGTGAAATGGCCACAAGACCATAGCAGTCGGCGCCATATACCCCATAAAAAAAAAAAAAATAATAATAATATATTTGGGCATGTTAATGTGCAAAACACTTACATTAGTCATTATGAATAAGAAACTAATAAAAATATCACAGTCTATCACAATATATTACTTGATTGTCTTAGCAATAGGTAAAAATTCCAGGAATGAATTATGAATAAGAAACTAATAAAAATATCACAGTCTTATCACAATATATCACTTGATTGTCTTAGCAATAGGTAAAAATTCCAGGAATGAGTAAAATTGTTTTTGGTGGGTGTGCGTGTGCGTGTGCGCGTGCCCGTGTGAGTGTGCGTGCGCGTGCGCGTGCATGCGCGTGCGCGTGTGCGTTTGCGTGTGCATGTGCGTGTGCGTGTATTTGTGCGTGTGCGAGTACGTGTGTGTGCATGTGCGTGTGCGTGTGCGTGTGAGTGTGTGTGCGCGTAAATGTGCGTGTACGTGTGCGTGTACATGTGCGTGTGCGTGTGCGAGTGCGTGTGTGTGCGTGTGCGTGTACGTGTGCGTGTGCGTGTGCGTGTGTGTGTGCGTGTACGTGTGCGTGTGCGTGTGCGTATGCGTGTGCGTGTGTGTGTGCGTGTGCGCGTGTGTGCATGTGCGTGTGCGTGTGCATGTGCGTGTACGTGTGCGTGTGCGTGTGGGTGTGCGTGTGCGTGTGCGCGTGCGTCAGCGTGTGCGTGTGCGTGTGCGCGTGTGTGCGTGTGGGAGTGCGCGTGTGTGCGTGTGCGTGTGCTTGTGCGTGTGAATACTCCCATAGGCATTTGTCTGCCAATTACCAAGGTACCTAACCATTTATAAGCTTTAAGCAATTAGGTCATTTTGATTATATGCAAACCAAAATCTACAACTGTATTTTTAAATTTTGACAGTTAAATGCTGCTGGGTTCCGACGGAATCCAAACGAATTGTGACGTCTGACATCAAATTATTACCCACAAATATATTTTCATAAGAACAAGTCTTACCAATACCAACTGCAAATTGCATCACAAAATGATGCTATATTTTGGAAAGATTTTTAAAATACTCGTAGAAAAGGTACAGTATTATTCTCGCATGTAATGGCTAATACACATTCCCATAAGTAATAGTCATCATTAAATGCTCATTGAGAAATACACTAAAACAGTACACAACATGATATTCCTGATGAAACCTAATTATTCTTTATAAAACAACTAGGCACAGTTAGCCTAAAGATCTTCGCCGTATCTCCATATTAACACATATGACAGGCATAATCAAATGAACAGCGCGTACTTGAATTATGTTCATAACAGAAAGTAGTGCAATTATTAGATAGTAGCGCTTAATTGAAAAAAATTTTCAACTAAGATTTGTTTTAAAATAAATCCGTTAAAAATCGACCGAAAACATTTTATCAACAATCCGTTCACTTTTATTACACATTTATTATTACTTGCAAAACTGGAAGATCTGAACTTTCAAAACATTTGTATGTCGAATCTGCTGGTTAAAATGATTGGAAGGCTCTCGTGGGTATATACTGAATATAAATGTTTGCTATTCTACACAGTAAAATTTGAGAGGACAATTTTAGGGCTTATACGGTCAATATCGATGCTGGAACTTAAAAATTGAGCACTAAAAACATTTTTTTTGCGAAAAAAACTTCCACTTACTAATTTTATTAAATTGTAATATAATACAAAACAAGTTTAATATTAATACACAATTTCTTTTACCTATTGTATTTTAAATGTATTATACTATAGGAATTTCATTCCAAAAGTGCTGATCAAGGCAACTCATGGTATTATCACAATTATGATGCTTATAAAAAATGAACGGTATCTGAGCAAATCTTAATAGTAGCCTACTCTAAAAATTTTAAATGGGGTTTGATATGAACAAAAACTATAAACTTTGTTCGTAATTATCACTACATTATATCAGACTGAAGTTTAGGATTTAACAAAATGTTGTAACGTGTACAAATCGATATTGGCTTCTCGCATCAATTTTATATTTTTTGGCGATGAGTGTATTAAATCGATATTTGGTTTATTTATATCGACTTCTCCATTTACTGTAATTACTGTATCACAATTATCGTTGTATTGAAAATTAAAGATTGCATTGTACTGGATTTTACTTGATGGAAATTCATATTAACACTTAAATGGAACAAATAGTTTCTTATTTCCACAAAATCATCTAATGAATAACAATCGTTTCGACACACAGTGTCTTCTTCAGATTCAATCTTAAACTAACTTACAATGCTACAAAATACTTAAGCTATACTAATTGTTGTGGGAGGATGACAACTAATTATGTGATGAAGAGGGAAAGTCAAACTGTGGGAAATAGTATAAATCAATTAGGTCGTTTAATAACAACAAAAATACAGATTTGTTATTAAAAGATAAAACTGATTTATACTATTCGCCACTTTCCCTCTTCATCATTAGTATAGGTTAAGTATTTTGTAAAGTTGTAAGTTACTTTAAGATCGAATCTGAAGAAGACACTGTGTGTCGAAATAATTGTTATTCATAAAATGATTTTGTGGAAATTAGAAACTATTTGTTTCATTTAAAACAAATAAAGGGTTTACATTTAAGACTTTACTCGATATCTGCTTTAATAATAAAACGAACAAATATCTTACGTCTTTGTATGCGCGGGAATAGAAATCTAATATCAAATGATGAAATTGATATAAGTAGTGTCATTTAGGGATTCCTACGAATTTCTTGTTGGTTTCAAACCGCTTTCTTAAAGGTATCTGTTGCTTTCGTGGAATTACTGTTAGAGGGCAGTACAAGAAATAAGTCATAAGCTAAGTAACTATTTGATTACAGAGATCTTTAGTATGCACATTTTACACAAATATAATTGATCTTTTTTTTTCAAAATTTCCGGAAAAACCGTTCTTCAGTTTGCTAGTGGCTAGCCATTTCAGCTGAGAGTGATGATATTTCTTTGAAAAGTTTTCTCCTTCACTTATTTTTGCCATCGGCAGTTCTATAAGAGAAAATTTAATTTAAAGTAATTCCTACTTAAACAGGAATACTACTCACTGCATATTGCGGATATATAAAAGAACATTATCTTCACTCATGAGTAAGATCGTTTCTTTGTGTAAGTTGTTGGTAATCATACAATTTCCTTTAGCACTCGCAACATATTAATTAAAATAAATCGCTATTATCAAAGCGAACCGTTCACAATATTCGTTATTACAACATTATAAGCTCGCCTAAAATCAAAAGAGGTCACAAATGATTATAATTAGCTAGCACTTACTAGTGTTATTTTATTGTAGCTTTTATTGCCTGGTTGGATTACAAAAAATCCAAATAACTTTTATTATCTAGTTGGATTCTTGTCTCTGTTTGTCAATAATTGTCAGCTGCTGCGTTTGTGTCTTGGTCTGTCAATATTTCTATTCCTGAATCCTTGTGGGAATAATCGTTATGGCGAGGATAGTATGAACCGGTATGTTGACAAATGGAAAGTTTACCGGATATTGTACCATCTGGTTCATTTCAAACGTATCGTGCAGTGTATTAATCGTAACCCCTCGGAAACACCAAGTCACAACATTCCGTTTCAGCATGCTATAAGATTATGTAAACAGTCAATCCCAGTAGGAACCTTCGTATGTTGTACACTGCCTTCTGCAGGGTGTATACGAAATAATAAAAACTAAAACAAAAAGAAAAAAGTGTGTCAAGTCAGGAGAACGATAGGGTGTTAACCTACCTTTTATTGGAAGCTGTCGTTTACAGTTTAATTGGTTTGTTCAACGATCATATCCTATGAATTACTATTAGGTCACGCACTAACTCGCAGCACTTATGTAAATTTAAATAACGGTGACCATTGTGTGAAACTGTAATTAAATGTCTGGAATTTATTGGCCTATATACTACATTAAAAAAAACAGTTACATATTACGATAACGTAGGCGGCCATAATCTTTGTGTTGCGCTGACGTTTTTTTTATTTGCGCAGTAGCATTAGGTTCCAAAACCACGTACGCCAACAAAGTGCTTTGCGCTCATCTGACTGTTCGGCTGAGTCCTTAGCCGTGCCCACAACTCACTTTTGTTTTGTTTTTTGTAACGTGGAAGATTAGACACGTTGCAATGATTAAAAGGAACAAGAGCCGATGTCACCAAAGGTAAGGAATTGGAGCACTCCTGCATTAAGTGCGTTACTAATGATAATTTATTTGATTAAGGTGGTATAGCTAGAAAGATTCTGAGCTAGACAGGAAAAAACGCAGCATACGAATATACAGGGTCCACCAGTAAAGCGGAGAATTTTCCCAGAAAATGTTTATTTTCAAAACTTTCTTTACAGGTTTGAGTAGAGGACAGTATGCCATTTTATGTCTTAAAAATAATTCGGCCCAAATGGTAACCATGTCTTTGTAAACACTCTTCTAACTTAGATTGAAAATTTTCGGTTATTCGACGGAGCAGGACAGGTTGAATTCGCTCAATGTCTTGTTTGATGTTCGATGCTAATTCCGGCAAGGTTTGTGGTCTATTACTGTATGCCCTGCTCTTCAGAAATGCGCAAAATATCGCATGCCGAAAGATCAAAAGATTTTTCGGACAATTTAGTTTTGGCAAAAGTTAATGTTTCCATAGCTTGATTACTGTTACTGACATTTAAACAGAAACATGGACAAGTGGTCAGCCGTTCAGCGTGTGTTTTGCGTAAAATCGTTTTACAGAAATGGTGAGTGTGTGACTTCGGTACAACGATTGTTTCGTAATAATTTGAATGTTCCACGACATGGAAGTGTGCCGACCCCTTATGCAATTATACAGTGAGTAAGAAAGTTTGAGGAAACTGGCTCCATATTAAACGTGAGGCATAAAGGGGCAATAAAGTCTGTAAGAAGTGCGAGTAGCATTAACACGTCTACTGCATTCTGCAGTGAAATCTGCTTCTGCACTAAACATTAGCGACACATCGTTACGACGAATTTTACATAAATACGTATCTTTCCATCCCTACAAAGTCCAAGTCGTCCAAGAGTTGAAAGATGGTGATATGCTTTCTCGCGGGATTTTCAGCGAAGAAATATTGTGGCGTGTACAAGATGATGAAAACTTTATTCACCACATGTTTACGTCAGATGAAGCACATTTCCATTTGAACGCATATGTAAACAAGCAGAACTGTCGCTATTGGAATGACGAAAACCCAGGAGAGATACACCAAAAGCCGTTACATAGTCCGAAACTTACACTGTAGTGTACAATTTTATCATTTGGTATTACTGGGCCATATTTTTTCCAAGACAATGGAGGGAACCCCACAACTGTTACGGCAAACCGCTGCACGAACGTCATCAGAAAACTTGTGACGGAAGAGTTAATTAGGTTTCCGGACATCAATTATTTTCAGCAGGACGGGGCTATAAGTTATACTGCTCGCGTATATATGACTGCTTTAAGGGAACTTTTTTCAGGTCGGCCCATTTCCAAACATGGTGACATTTCGAGGCCCGCAAGATCCCCTGATCTTTCAGCATGTGATTTTTTCCTTTGGGGATTTATGAAGTGCAGGGTATGCAGTAATAGACCACAAACTTTACCGGAATTAGCAATAAACATTACACAAGAAATTGAGCTAATTTAGCGTGCCCTGCTCCGCGGAATAAGGGAAAATGTTTAATCTAGATTGGAAGAGTATTTACACAAAAATGGCTCTCACTTGAGCGGACTTATTTTTGAAACATAAAATGGCATACTTTCCTCTACTCAAACCTGTAAAAAGTTTTGAGTAAACATTTTCTGAAAAAATTGGGCACTTCAAAATTTCCCTTTTCACTGGCGGACCCTGTACATGAAAGTAAGGATACAATTTGAATCGCAACATAAAGTCAAGGAAATATATACACTTTGTAAGGGTCAAATTCTGTTGGGGTCCATGAACTTAGTCGAGGTAAATACATCTTGTTACACGTCTCTGGAAAACCACATGTTTTTTGAAAATGCGTATTTTGTATAAACAAGTACCCGTTTCAAGTACAATAAACAGCTATCTTGGTGAAATAATCTGAGGGTAAAGTAAAAGTATGAACTTTTGGAGTGTAAATCTTAGACACTTTGGACCACACAGTTTATTTGTGTTATTTTATTTTCATTAAGAGCTATTTTTTTATTCTTTAGCAACACCAATCACTTTTCGTTATTCGACTTGTATCAAAATACATACCAATTCATGTTTTTATCTTATACATATTTAGTTCAAAAATTAAAATTAAAATTAAATTTTTTTAAATTCTGTTCTTTGGATAAGACATGTCTCATTGTTAGCGTTCGACCATTGGAGGTGTCTGATTTGTCATCTTCAATTTTTAGTTTATTAAGGATCTAGGAGGGCGTATAAACAAGTACCATTTCTTCACGTATTTATTTTATCTGTTATATAATAGACTTTGCTTGAGGAAGGAGTCCTAAAAGGGATTAGGTAGCAAGCGCTGATTTGAGTAAGGTGTGCGCGAAGACCCGTTGGTACAGTACGTCGTTAACCTCCCTTATGTCGCTTGTATCTGAATAACTTGTCGAGAGTGAAGTTTACAAGGGTTGCTACCCATTTGGCGAAGCGTATTCTACGGTGAAGTTTGCAGATCACACTTTATTGTAGTAATTTTGTTTTTCACGTGTACTAGAATCACCTAAGATAAAAATACTCGTAAACAGCATTGTTAAAAACTTAGTAATTTGAAGAGGGTCGTTGAATGAACTCAAACGTTCAGGGGTACCAGTTAGTTGCACGTGGTGGCGATTACTTCGGTTATGTGAATGCTGTAAGGAAATTACGTAGAGCCCTGCTGATGGTGATTGTATCCAGCCTTCAGGTAATGCAGTAGTGAAAAGAGTATCGAGGTGGCGGCCAACATCGTGCCGACCGAGGAATGGAAAACGACATCCAGGTATCCTATACTGCTGCTTAGTGATCTGAAAATATAATGTTATTTATTTATTGTTATTTTGATTTTAAAACAAAGATAAACTTTGTTGTTTTAAATAAGAATTTTGAACTTGTTTCATCTTTTAAGGAATATAAAGTACTCATTACCATGTCTTCACATTTTGTATTTACGAAAATTAGTTAGTAATTTATACACGTATACTTTCAGATATTAAATTTCTTTGGGATCAAGTTGAATGCTGGTGACGTCGTACAAGATTGATTTATAGATAAGTCTTTCTGATGTATAATACATATTTAGATTTAAACAGGAGAGCATGTGCTAACTATCTTGGCATCTAGAACGTACTTTCATAGATGCTATAACAAATTAAAAAAATTGTATGTTTGATTGTTGTATTTTAAAAGGTAAATTGCACCACGGTCTAGCTCAGTGAGGTACAAAATTATGAAACTTACGGCAATTCAGAACTAATTGATTTTCATGTCTGAGGGAGGCAGAGATTTATCCATAGTATAATCAGCATTATGCATTTATTTTATTATTGGGACATCACTCAATTAGGTTGTACCTCAAAGCATAATAGGTAATCTAAATAATAGTACACAATTGTAGTTATATGTATACTTAAGTGAAACAAAATGTATGAATGTTTCGGCATAAAATAACTCAAATGATATTTCTCGTAACGATTTACGATTTTAAATAATTACTAAATCAACACAACTACATAAGTTTACAATCTATATTTACATAAAATTCAAAATTCAATATGACCAACACAGTATTTAATCATAAAACGTACTGACCTACGTCATCATATATTAGCGTATGGTAGGTTATGAACTCAAATGTTTCTATCTTAGAACAGATACCAGCTGTTCTTTTATAACTGTATCAAACAAAACTACACTGATTTGTATTTACTTAAACAGCACTAAAAGGATAATTACTTAATTGTACAAAATGAGTATATTAATCATCTCTTAAAGCGAACTGTAGCTTGAGAATTTTCATTTCCAATTCACAAGACAAGTATACGATAGCGTAAAGGTAATTTCCACTTGTGTTCTACATACAAATAAATGAACTGTAGCATGTATTAACGTAAGGTAATTTTCATTTGTATTCCTCCTACAATAAGGGAAATGTAGATTAAAGTAACGCAGATTCGAACGACTAAAGCGCCTGGTATTGACGGCGAACGTAGGATATATATAAAAGCAAGTGTGATTTATGCAAAACAAAGGTATCTCCATTTATATTCGTGAAGATGAGAATGCACTATCATGCGCCATTTTATGCATTTCCCGTGACGTCACACCACGCCTTTACCACGATACAGAAGTTTACAAAAATTAAAGCTCTTTTTTAACACCAGCGGCCTTCCTTAATGTATGAGCGTGCCCTTTCCTTGTTCCCTAATAAATATATTATTTATAAAATGTAACTAGCGACCCTTTACATAGCTTATACAAGGGAGTAAAATGTAAAAAAAAACGTACTCGACGATAGTAGGCACAGAATGAAAATGCGTAAGCTGTTCAATTCACGTTGTGCATAGAACAAAAATTGATGTCTAAAATATACACAGGGACGTTCGTGATTATGTAGACTAAAGTGAAAATATTGACATATACTAAAATTTAATTATTGAAAGAAAAAATGAATGCTTAAAGATGCTAGTGTAATCTAATAGTATATTACATGCCGAGGCGGAAAGTGTTCCATTCCTGTCGAGAGAAATATAGTTCACCAAGAGGCGAAGCCTCGAGGTGAACTAGTTCTCGACACAGGGGAATGGTACTTTTGCCGATTTTATTCACAATTAAAGAACAAGCAACGTTATGCAGTTGCGAATTAAAAAATTTTTACTTTATTAAAATTGGCAAGTTGTTAATTTGATATTAACAGTTTAAATCGCTAATAGCTCCTCCACATGTTGGAAAGTGGTCCAATACTGAGCGCTTCATCTCATTACTGTCTCCTTTTTTTTTGGTAATACTGACCGCTTAAAGTAAACTCGTAGAATTATTCACGTTTCAACCTTTAAATGGTTAAAGAAACGGTATGTTACAAACTAATTGTGAATAAACATATTTATCTATAATAATGCAAATTTAATTTTAATAGATTTCTGAGTGTTAAACCGTATTCGGCGATAAAAACTTTTGTGAATATGGTGACATTCAAGATGAATTTGGACAATTACTTGTTTTAAAGTATCTTAATAGACTTTTGTTGAATGAAATTATTGTTTCTTTTAAGTACTAAATTTCTTTTGTAAAGCAAGCAGTGTACCAATGGTGAAGGGTGTCATAAGATAGAGACGGGGGTAGTTTTGCGTGAATTAGAGAGCAGACTTAATTTAATTTCAAAAAGGGTAAGAAATCTTAGTTCTAATTTTGTAACAATTTTCAAGTGGCAATTTAATGAAATTTTAAAAGTGCGGTGCCGAATTGTAAGAGCCTGATTGTGGTGTTTTTAGAGCATTGTGTTTCAGATTCGCTCCCGGTTACCGTTGGTGGCGAGCAAAAAGGTAGGTTCAAGTACTTGTCCCTGTTTTATACCAGTGCACCAATTTTTGTTTGCGTACATTTTACCCGGATCAAGACAGGGTGGCGGCCAAACCGTTACCGATCAGAAATTACTGTATCTGCGTATCTACAAAATATTTATAACTCCCACGACCCTACGGACGAGCTAGTTGGCATATTTGCTTATTTGTCGATGTCTTCTAATTCTGTTTGAACACGTTACAGTGTATTAGAGTATTTACACACGTAATAAACGCAACTTGTAGGACGTGTGTATGAGTATTTCTGCAGCATGAAATAAATGTAAAATTGCACAGTAATAGGTTTCGTTTTGAACGTGCTTTTAAAAATAATCCAGTTTGATGTTGAATTTCTTCCCCGTAGAGGTTAATTATGTTCTGTTTTAGATTTCCTCGAGTATTATATATGTTTCCTTAGAAGGACCTAAACTCTTACGAAGACATTTCGGCAAAATCACATTTGTCATAATCAGGTCACTAATAACTTAGCTTTACCCCTCGTTATTCGTATCGCACTGATGTCAGCATACAAACCAATTACAACGGATCCAACAACTTACTTGGAAAAAACAAGAAAATAAAGTGGAGCAACATCGACAAGGATGTTGAACTAAAATTGATATCGAGAGAGAAGTCGTCAAAAATTCTTGGCAGCTCCGTCAACCGGAGGTATCATTAAGACCAACATTGAGCGCAATAGGAACACTAATACAAAAATTGTCAAAGTACTTACTCTAGTAGCTGCAACCGTACGCAGAAAATTTAGAGTCATACGTGAAAAACTTAAAACGTTATGTGGATTAAATAAAAAGGAAAAATTCAAGAAGACTATTTACTAGTTAGTTTTGATGTAGTGGAACTACCCACAAGTCGACTATGGATCTAATAGAAACAAATGTCTGCTAACAAAAGACATCGTGTACCTTACAGAACAATGTATATAGAACACATATCTAATATACAAAGACCACAAGTATAAGCAGATTGAGGGAGCACCTACAGGATCACCATTATCGCCGGTCTTAGCGAACCCATTTTTTGAAAGACTTGGAGACTCGTGCATTGAAGACAGATCACCACAAACCCAAATTGTGGTTAAAATATGTGGATGACACATTTATAATACACACTAGAATTGAATTCACAATGGAAGTGGTTGAAGACCGAAAACTCCCATTTTTAAAAGTGCTTGTATATAAGAAGACTAACAGCCTAGGGCATACAATACACAGTAAACCAACGCACTCTAGTAGATATTTAAGTATCACCAACATCCGCCACAACTGCAGGCTCTGATGCAAACTTTGGTCACACGGTCCAAACGATTAACAGACGAGAAAAACCAAAAGAAGGAAACGAACTCAATCAAAACAGCATTACTACAAAGTGGATATAAAAGCAAGAACTTTAAAATAGCATTTAAACCAGCGAAGAAGAAAGACAATGAAGAAGACGGAGAACGAACAACCAAAATATTACTTCCATATGTAAAGAGAACAACGGACAAAATTAGAAAAATATTATGAAAAGGTAGAAAAACTAAAATAAAAATGATATTTAAAACTGACAAGAAAATTGGTATGGCTCTTCCCAATCCAAAATCAAAAATTAATTTGGAAGACCAAGTTATTTCCCAAATTCCATGAGAAGATTGTGATCGTGCCTACATAAGCCAGGCTAGCAAACGTATCAACGCAAGAGTAGAGGAACACAGACTGGCAGTGAAGAAAACTACTGCAACTTCATCGTTAGCACAACAAGTGCAAAAGACTAAACACAGAATAAATTTTGATGGAACCAATGGAATAGTTGGCGAGACTTAACAGAAAGGATAATAGGAGAAGCTATGGAAACTGAAAAACGCACTAGCAACCTGAATACACAAGATGACGTCCAAAGACTACCGAATCCGTGGAGAGTGGCGCTAACCAGATTGAAGGAAAAACAAGGAGCAATAAAACCTAAAAACAGAATAGTGAAGCATTCAAAACAAAAAAGAGAAACGAAGATAGCCGACGCGGAAAAAGTAAAAGTGGAGGAAGTGACCCCTATGAATAAGCATAATACAACAGTGGAGGTCAGTTCAATCCGAATAATGAGTAGTAGATCTAATTTATTAGTTACCTGAGGATAACAAATCTGGATTGGCCGAAACAATTTACGCTCATCTAAGAACCTCATCAATACACGATATGGAGGACCCAAAATTCATGCAAATGTAATTATGCATAAATACCTACATACATAAGATGCACTACTGCGCTGGTGATTTTAATTGTGACGTAAAAGGGCATTAATCAACGCTTCTAAGAATTGAAATAACTTCTAAATTAGTTATATTTTACTAGAAATGTAATTATTACGTTTGTTTTACTAATAAGTAGAATTATTGCTATGGTTACACTCCCATAAAAATGAATTTTCAGAATAGTTATCAAAAATCTGGAAACGGCATTATTAAGTAGCAATATAATTTAGTATATCATAACAATTTCAATGGTCACCGGTATCACAAACACGATAAAATCTCAATTTGGTGCAATACTATTTGCACACCTTGTATGTAAACCGCAAGTTGGATAAGTTCAACTTAACATAAAACTAAGTGCATATGTAATTATACGGCATGTTGTCAGCTATTTAATTCAAGTTTCACATGGCGCAACAGAATTATTAATGCTAGTAGTTTCCGATTATCTTCGGAAGTGTTAGTATATGTATTTGCTTCAATAAAATTCATGTTATCAATTTGAATAAGGAAGTCCTATTCTCGTAACATACCCTGCTTCTGTTCTGAAAGTAAAATAAGATAATTTGTATCAGTTAATGTAGGGAAATAAAGTGTATGTTAAATTGTAAAATAAAAGACGAAATTAGAAAAGATTCATAGTGTAAAATGTGAAATTAAACAATTATTATGAAAATAACTTACATGTTAGTGCGAATAGAAAGTGTTGCAACTTAAAATAACATTGTAAATGCAAATTAAGTGCAAGTGTTGAGAAACCAGGTTATGTCAAGTACGAACATAGTAGTTGAGATGGAAATTTGCAAAATAAACTGTAACTGTATTAGAGACTGATGTATCCTTATGTTTTTTGGGTCATAGAATCTATTTCTGTTTCTAGTTTTCCTGTAGAAAGTAAGATACGTTGGATATAAAAAAATCTGTTTATGTAAAATTGCATAATTATTGGAATTTAAATTAATTAGGTATTTTAAAAGTAAATAAGGCATATGAGGTATCAGTAGAAAGTAAATTTTGTGTAGATTTTAAAAATAACCATGTTTTTAAGATATGTCTTCATATAAAAACGTTATGTGTAAAAGTAATAATTTGCAAATTTCAGAAATATGATTATCTAACCAGAATTAAGGTCTGTTATGTTTGTATAGATAAATTGTTCCAATCGAATTGGTTGTTAGGCAAAGGAATGATATGATTTTGGTATATTTCTTCAAACGGTCTCTATCATCCTTCAAGCTGAGAGCATGTCACTCGATGTGTACATGGGTTCAGATTTAAGACTGATCGTGTGTTTCGTATAATCTAAAATAATTCAGCTACCAAAACAAATGAAATTTTTGAAATACATGATAAGTAAGGTTAACGTGAATTATTTGTACGCTGGATCAGTATACTTCATGGGATTCAAATTACATCTGATTTGGATAATGGAACTCCAATAAAGAAAATTGGAACAGCTAAAAGAAGATCTTATATTAATATTCGAGGTTACGTTGATGATTATAACTTATCACCTATGTGTACATATGTAAGGAATTGAAGTGAATTATGTACCAGTCTGCAAATAGTACAACCATTCATTGATTTTGTATTGATCCAATATTATATTAAAAAGCAAAGTATACTTACTGAAATTACATGTCTTCATTGTTTAGCCATGATGCAATGTGCGCACAAATTCAACTCGGTAATAACCACATGCGTGCAACATGTTGTATAATTGCATATGATACATGGTGTTTGAATAAAAGAATTTTTATACAATTCCAACTTTATTTTAAAATTATAATTGGTTTTATTTTGCAAAAGAACCTAACGTAAATGTTTAATACTTTTAATACTGAACTAATCTTGAACTCTATCCCCTGGTATGCTAGTCGACGCAATTTTATTAAATAGCGAATATAATCAAAGTATAAATGATGTCAATAATCTATGGAACCCATAGGAAATAGTAATTAAATATATCACAATATCTAAAAATATTAAATGTGAAAATAATAAAAATTAAATTCATCACGATATGTATATATATATATATATATATATATATATATATATATATATATATATATATATATATACTCGAGTTAATCTTTTACTGTATGTACTTTAAAAGTTAATTTTAAATAAAATACAGTTAATGATTATTAAATTGAACGTCTGTGCGTGTGTTAAAAACAATTTCTACAGTTATCTATTACTGTTGCATACAACAAATAAAAATTAACATTCGGTCACGTGATGTCATGTGCGAAACCTTAGCGAATTGCGGGCTCACATGACATTCACAAAAAGTTGACTGTGATCCTTCATTCTGTGTATAAAAATTATAATACATCGTAACTAGGGAAGTACATACAGTTCAAGTTTGAATCTCTAGCAAAGTGGAGGTCGTGGGTTCAAGTCCCACTCAGTTAATCTTTTACTGTATGTACTTTAAAAGTTAATTTTAAATGAAATAATTAATTATATATAATATATATATATATATATATATATATATATATATATATATATATATATATATATATATATATATATATATATATATATATATATATATATATATATATATATATATATATATATATATATATATATATATATATATATATATATATATATATATATATATATATATATATATATATATATATATATATATATATATATATATATATATATATATGAGCATTGCATCTAAGCTCTTCGCGCATTTTTGGAATCCATATGGGTTTTATTACTACTTTGATTTATCGCATTTTCTGTGAGTGCCATGTATGTGTATGCGTGAATTTATATTTTCCGCCTTTGCCACTGTTTGTACCTTATCCAATTAGAATCGGTGGTTTTCGTTCCGGATATGTTCTGCGATTGTTGTTCTTCCTGTTTTGCCTTTGCGGATGTTATTCCTGTGTTCTTAAGTTCTCACTTTGAGTGGTGTACTGTTCTCTCCTATGTACGAAATGTCGCATTCATGTGGTAGGTTGTACACACGATTCTGGGAATTCTGGTGTTCATTGTGTGGTTTGGTTTTGGTTAGTATTCCCCTGGGAGTTCTTGTAGATTTGAAGGCACTGCGTATCCTGTATTTATTGCCATCCCAGGAATAAATCGATCAACTCCAACAATCTGAGACCATAGTTACAAAACACTTATAACTTGCGATAACGACGTTTTACATCTGACAATTTTACCATGGTGACGTCAACGTGTGAAGCGGCCGAAACTTATTCATACACCTATGTATTATTCTCCAACATCGTATACTGCATTAATTGTACAAAACTCTTAAGCCCTTACGTCTGGCAAACGTTTCTAAAAGTATGATTTCAGGTCACTTGTCTGGCATAAAATACAAAAGGCTCATTCTGTGAAGAACAATCATTGTTTCTATTTCGATAATCCTAAAACATTAGCAAGAAACGAACCCTGAGAACAGGTTTTTTCCATAAAATGTGCCACATAAATGAAAATAAATAATATAATAGTTGATTTTAATAGTCTTACTAAACACATGTTTTAGCCCATAACATAGTCCATATCCTAATACTCCGTTTTACCTTCCATTTTAAGATAATTTCGAATCTCCCGCCCACAAAATTTGTTTCTATTGAACACTTCTTTGTTATTTGAACACACTTGTACTTTTTACAATTTGAAAATTCATTAATTGGGGTTTTACAATATGTTCGCTATTTTATGGTGTGGTTTGAATGCAGCTTTAACCATATTCGCTAGCGCAGCATGTAACGTGCACTGGACACAAAATAAATTCGACACACCAGATCGTTGGCCAACATCGAGCACCCAACGGTAAGAATAATAGGGGAAGCCATAGAAATCGAGAAGAGTCCGAGTAGCGTGAATACAAGAGATGGCACATTGCGATTATCAGTAACATGAACAACAGTATTAGAACAAAAGCAACGCCGACAAATAATTTTCCACAAAAAGGAGAAAGTGTTCCCCCTTTCTTAGATACTTAACTATCTTACTTCTTAACAAGGTCAGTTCTATCCTTGGCGATAAGATTTAACGTGTTATATTAAATTATATTTTATTGTTAGTAAACTGTTTAAAATAGTTTCTTAAGTATAACTTACTATTACACAGCACAGCAATGGATAAGTATCTGTTTGTTCTATATTTGCAAATTCACAAAAGCTGGTGAAGGGACTTGGTTATAGTTCACGTCATGGCTCCCTTAACAGATTTATTTTTTCACCAATTATAACTAAAATTCATTTTTTATGATTATCCCGTGAAGTCGCACATGCAATTAATACGATATTATTAAACTGAATAAACGTATCTACTATCACGTGCGACCAACAAAAACAATAAATTAATTATGTTTTGATGCCGAAATTTCTCTGAGTAATGCAACCTTAAATAGCCAATCGCAGGGCGAGTTTCAGGCATCAGCATCTCCAAAAATAAACCATTTGTTCCGAAAGATGCAGCGAGACGACTGGCGCGATGCGAGGCGTAGTGACTGCTTTTAGTATGTACACACTTACACGTACCTGAATAATTGTTTCCTCATCGCCGAACGGCGAGGTGAACGGCGATCACCGCAGCGGTGTGCGCTGCTTCACTCTGTTTTTACCCTGACTATTTTAATTGGTGCAGTTCGTTTAGATAGCAAGTGATTTCACTCTTTCTCCGTTCGTAGGTGAGTGTGAACACGTTTCTTAATCTCTTTAACACATCTTCTCCTATAAATATTCTAAGAAGTGGGACAAATTGGGGTTTATTTATATCCATCAAGGATCCCATGTTACTTCTTGAATTATTGACAGAGATATGCTATCAAACATTGTTCTTTTTTCATCCCTAAATTTTCACTTCTAGCGTCAACTTTTTTGGTGTTCTGCCATTTTGTTATTTTGAGATATGTTAGAATTCATTTGTTGAAAATAAAATATCGTTATGAGGGACACAAATTCAATCTCAGAGATTATTAACTTTTAACCTTTTATTTTATCGATTGCTCTTTGTAGATTACAAAATTTAATTAAAATACTGTATGCTTTAATTGATTTATTTACTAAACTAAGGTGGAAATATTTTACATTCTTTCTGAAGATATTTTGAATGGAATATTTAGAATTACACTAGTTACCAAATCTAATTCAGGCACCTTGGTTAAGAAACTTATTTTAATTGGAAGCTGAATAGGCTCAATTACTCCACATGGATGGCAGTATTTCACGTAATAATTACCAAGGAAGATTTATAGTTTACATGTGGTTCCAATTCAATTGTTAAGTATTGATTTATCTGCACCTTCCACAATTTAAAGTTTATTGTCTCAAGTCCAAGCTGAATAATGGTAGTTTATATTTTGTGTAATTCATACATTAAATGTCGTTTGCATTCGAAACTATTGAGTTAGATCACAACTTATACAAGTTGCTTTTTGGAATTTTTTTCACTCGAAGCTACATTTTTCATCATTTTAACATTTGTGCACCTAAATAATTTTTTTTAAAGCTTTGAACGTTTATTATTTAAGGACAGTTGTGAAAAACACGCTTTAGCCAATAATTTGGTAACCATCAATAATCCTTCAGCAATACTCCTTTGTTTACCAATGTATTTAACTAAAAAGAGATTTAAAATGAAACATTTTTTTTTGTTGATTGTTAAATCAAAATAAAACATTGATATTTATCCACATATGTGTGTAAAAGGGTATTCCCAAATGAAAAATAAATAATGATTATTGAATTATGCTTGAAGTGAACACAAAATATAGAGATGAAGTTGTAACGATAAATATGCGAATTGAATTGAAAATGTTTAGGGAAAATCGCTAATTAAGATACGTATACATATTTTACATTTCATGAACGTAGACAAATAAATTGATTTGTAGTTTATAAAGCAGAGGAAATGTGGTTCGTTGTAGAAGTCACCTGGGGAATGCATTAGCGCATAGTTCGAAAACTTCTCTCCTTTGTACCGACTTGGTATAAGGTATTCCACAATGTATTTAGAACTGGTATTTTGTGCGTTTGGTACAGATTTTAAATATTACTTCTGAATTGTAGATAATAATTAGCTAAAATATACGTTAAATAAACATTACGATGGTTTATTGTTAATTAAATCGCAACGTAATCATGTTTTTAGTAAATTTGTGTACACATAGTATTTTTGGAATTAAACATTTACACAAACTCTAAGAAGTACAGCTAGTTGTAAAAACAGTATCCAAATAGAATGTAGGAAGTAGTGCATAGTTATTTTAACATTGGAATTAAAATAAGTAAAACGAGTCTGCATTCATATCTTTAATGTATCCAATAAAGACTGTAACTGCACTGTTTGTGGAGACTAAGCTCATATATAGCACGTTAACACCTCACAGCCCATATTAACAGTTAAAAATCATTTGAGAAATACGTGTTTGAAGCGATTTACATCTACATTAATTACAAATAGCAGCATTGGGATTTATTTTTCGCACATACGTTTCACAGATGTATTTAAATAGATAGAAACAGCAGTGGAATTGAGGTTTAATAAGTACGTTAAGTTATCAGAGCATTGCACTGATTTGACATATATAACTAAAGTTACGAAAAAATTAAACATATATAGGTATTATGTTTAGTTTATGTGTTTCATTGGTATGTAAAGCATGTAGCTGTGAACACGTGTACCACTTTAGACTTAAAGCTTTTCACAGATTTGGACTTATATTATGATTAAATTAAATTTATTTTTTGAATGTGACACTTTTCATTGTTATCCTTCGTCCTCTAGAGGGTATTCTGATTTGTCCTCTTCAAGGCGGTCTGTTAAAGACACAGTTAAAGCTTACCAAAATAAATTACATTCCGTAGTGGGCTTTTTCATATACTTTTTCCATAACTTTTATAGCTTGTATTTCCGTTTTCAGGTCTTGATATATTTACTTGATGTCTTAACGAATTTTGGAAAGTTATTATCATCACTGAAGACAATAACTGTAATTGTATCGAAACGTTAAAATTTATGAAACATTAATAAAAATACACAACTTAAAACCCAAATAGTATCCTAATTAGAACAAGGCTTGTTTATATGATTGACAAATTTGACTGGGAGAACAATAGGAAATTTAGTCTAAATCCAGAAAGAACTAGCGTGTGAAAGTGTATAAAAATAATGGACTAAGAAGTGTTCATGGAACAGTTGGACTATAAGGGTAAGCTATTATAACTAGAAGATATGTTTAAAATACTTTGTGTTGAAATACACTATAATATGCGTTGGTAGGGCTGACAATTACAAACCATCTCTACATCCGTCTCTATATTTTGCCTCATCCACCCCCTAAAACTTGTTATTCTACTGTTGACTGTAAAACTCGGCCCAGTGGTGTTCTAACTCTGTAGTTTTGTGTGTGATGACGCTTTCTAAATTTAACCGTTCATTCCGAGGCTCCTACGTTAATTGCATACTGATGTAAAAACTGAGATTCAATAATATTAATATTTAGCGATGAATGAATTAGTCGCGTGCAATTATGTTTTTGAAATTTGTCAGGAGTTAGAAATAATTTATTCAAGCGTTAAATAGATGGAACATAGTTGTTCCAGGCATAACACTCAACTCGTACAAGAAATTTGCAGTGTACCGGCATAGCTTTCTGGTAGGGCCGCGGTTCTTACTTACACAACTAAAGGAGCACTTCTTAAAATTCGAAAAAAATCTGTAACAAAGTATCTCTAAGGCGCCACCTGACTTTCAGTTTTTAAAATAGTCACGCACAGGCCAGTAGTTTTAAGTTGGAGAGGCGTCTGGATGTGCAAAGGTCGGCACAAGTTACTCCAATGGCGGAACAAAAATACATAATATTATTGTTGATGTTAGTATTTAATTAAATTATTAATAATAAATGAAGGGCTCATTGCATGTGAAAGTTTAGGGTATAAAAATTATATCAAAATGTAGTTTATAAAACATTTAAACTTTGAAAGGCCATGTACAAAGAAAAAGCATAAAATTTTTGTCTATTTATTACGCTGGAAAACAAAAGACAGTCGTCAAGCACGAGAAGTAGTGTTCAACGTTTTAATTATATTTGTAATAAAAATTGTGATTCTCTACTTTCCGAAGTGAAAACTTGCGGATTGGCAAAACAATCCCTGCCTCTTATTTATTTTTCATTCAGAATCTTTCTCCACGATTTCCTACCTCCGCATACTTCCATAGCTTCCGCAAGATTCATACATTGTCTCTGACATGCCCTTTTATTTTTAAAACTCCTTATCTTTCTTGCTTATATCATACATTCTACTACATTTAGTCAAATTTTACGTGGCCTACTTCTAACCTCACCCACTCACCCACACATATTTGCTTCGTTAATCTTGCGTTGATACCTACTGAATTATTAAACAAACAATCATTACATACCTTAAGTAGCTCGAGACTAATTTAACGTATTATGGAAATAATTGCCATCCGAATATTGTGAGTAAAAGAATCTTTATACTACCATGCAATGTTACTGCGGAGGTTGGGGTTTCGCGCGACCAAACCGAACTTCGGGTTGCGCCTCCGCTCGCCAACTTAAAACGGCGGACCTGTAGTAAACTAGATTCTAACGTCCGCAAAAGCCAAGAATGTAAACTGCTCATTCAGAAATGAAGAATTTGATAAACTTACACATTTACCAAAAATCGTTTGCATCCAGCGCTCGAGTCATCGCATCATTCTTCGTATTGATGATATTTCTACACCAAGCGCTCTTTAGTTAGTGAAATAAACTAACTTTCACCCCTCAATCTTAAAAGTTCATAAAGTATCACCCTAAAATAGATCCAAAAATAAAATAAACTTAATGCTCCAACTCAGTCATCCAAATCAATCAAAAATTAATTACTGTTTCGGTCTCAACGTTTTGTATTAAATTAAAGAAACTCTTTCGACAGAAAAATCCCAAAAACAGTTATAAACTTTTACCTTGATAATATCGCAAAATGTTGCTTGAAATTCAATTACATGAATCTCCGTAGCTTAATTAAGTAAAATCTTATCAAAAATATTGAAACATATTCTTAAATTAAAATTGACTCGAACTGAATAATCTGAAAATTCACGTTAGTAGACTGTTAGGTAAAGTCGCTTCCATGCTACAGTCTATGTACACAACTTTATTCGTCATAATTACGAAGTATTAAAAATACCCAGCTCAGCTGATTCTGTAAGCATCACTAATGCAGTAGTGCCCTGGATGCATGAGTAGTGCAGCTATACTTCTTATGAAGATTAAAGAGTTCGGTATAAAATTAAATAAAAAAATAACATTTTAATCGGTTTTATCGGATATAAAACCTAGTTCATTTATATTATGACATCTAAGTTCTGCAAAAATTATTAAATTGGAAATTCATATTAGATTTAGCAAATTATCCTGAAGTTTATGTTATTTGACGCATTAAATGGAAAAATAAGCAAATAGATTTAACCAAAGACCAGATAAAAGGTGCTGTACACGAATTTTTATTGGGGGATTGAATGCATTAATACGCTGGACAAGCCACAGATATAAAACGAAGCTGGCGATGAGAACCCTGAACACACCCATCCTTAATCTCACCATGCATATATACGTAATGTATGTATGTATGCTGGAAATTCATGATTGTGGCTGAAGGAGCTCAGACAGCTTGAGCAGCCCTCCCTCCCCCTCGGGGAGGGAATGAAATACGTGGCCTTTTCCTTTTTTGCCGAGAAGGATGCAGTATTCAATTAATATTGACGCGAGACGGCCACAAGTCTTACCGTATGTTATTTCAAAGTGTCATTATACAGTCATCATTTAACATTAGTACGCGACTGTCACAAATCTGATCGCGCACCATTTTAAGGTGTCATTATACAGTTTTAATTTTACAAAGACGCGAAAGGGCCCAAAACTTTAATTTTGAAAGTTTTTCGCCGGAAATCATTTTATATAATAAAATACTTATCTTTTGTTTTCTTTAATGGTGTATTCTAAATTATACAATCTTTAGGGCAGTTTAACAATATTTAATTTCTAATGACCTAGTTATTCTTTACTAAAATTTAATTTTATAGTTGGCTTTATACGTTTCTCAAACTGTTATGTTAATAGCAGGCTGATGTAATTTTTTAACTTTGACAATTTTTAACAGATATTACTACTGACGAAGATAACTGTAAGTGTTATCGAAACGTTTAGATTGTATAATTTAAAATACATCATTTAAAAAAAGATAAGTATTTTATTATGTGCGATAATGGTGAAATTTTACATTTTCATATCATTATATATAAGGTTGTTTAAATATGCTAATGATTGTGCATTAGATTTAAAAGATCCTAAACCTCGAATTACGAGATCTGACTGAGGAAATAGATATTTTGTTGTGCATTTAAGTTAGACAAGTAAATGTTAACATATATGCATGCTAAACACATTGTCCTTTAAAGGAACCAACAAATATAATAGTTTATAAATGATTTATAAATTTAATTAAGTAAATGGTGAACTAACTTGGTACACAACTGAAATACTTCGGTTTTTTTAATTGTGTATTTTTTTCTGTTTATACAAATCTAAACGGTGCGATAACACTTACAGTTATCGTCCTCAGTAGAAATAAAATATTTTTTAAGTGTTTAATATGTTGAAACAAATTTTTGAAATATGAATATTGAAAACACAAACATAAACCTGCTATTAGTATAACAGTGATGAACGTATAAAGCCAACTATGGAGCATAATTTTAGGAAGAATAACTACATCCTTAATAAATTAAATGTTGTTACACTGCCTTAAAGGTAACAAATCAGAGAACCCTCTAAGGGGTGAATGCTAACAGCAAAAAATGTAATTGGAGAGAAAATTTAACAAAACTTAATCAAGTTATCACGTAAGTAGAAAGTTATGATAAACTTAAATTTTGAAATTGATAAAAGCATTCACAAATAGACGCTTGACATCAATTAAAAATTCAGTCAAATCTAACAAAAAGATAGCTTTGTTAATGAATGCAAGTGTTATTTTAGTGAACACACAAAGTAGTATGTTTTTATAACTTTAATTATAATTTCAACCACGTACGTTAAATTATAGTGCTGTGGTAATTTAACATATAATTGGTAAAGCATAGAACTTAAATAAATAAGAAGATGAATATGAAACGTTTTAAGTAAATAAATGTTTAATTAGGACTGTAGTACGAAATAAATAATGAAGTTCAAATACACTTAAAGCTTTCTTATACCTGTAAACGAAAACAGGTGTTTAATGGTTCGTGTAAAAACCACTTGGTCTTTATTCTGAAAATTCAAGGCTTGTCTGAATTTTCAGAATAGCAATACCGGATAGGTAATTTCGACACAAATCTTTATGCACATAACGAAGTTATATCGTGCACAAAACACTTGTAATTAAACAAAAATAAACGTATTTGGGCGTTCTAAAGGTTGGACGCAAATTCACATATGTGTACAATTACAATAACTAAAATGAAGTGTAAGTGTAACAGGGTTACTCATTAGTAACTTACACCAACAAAGAAACATAAAGCGTTCTACTGTTACTAATCTCATAACAACAAAAATTGTTGAAACCATTGACTCCAGGAAACAGCTACACGTCATGTATACAGACATATCCAAGGCTTGTGATCCACCACCGCATTCTTTTGATGAAACTTGATGGTATGGGATTTAGTACTGATTTTATTGACTTCTTACTTCATATATTTCTAATAGAGCGCGATATGTTACTTACAGTGGATATGTATCAAGCTCGTTTCCCTCGACTTTTGGTGTGCCACAAGGCTTCAACCTTGGACCCTTGTTTAACATATACACAAACCAGCTTCGTCACTTTCATCGCGGCGCTACTCAAAATAATAATTGTTCAAAGAGGTTCCATTTACTACACAACAGGTGAAGGTCAATATCATTCAGCACTTCAAATGCGATATGACGACACGATGCACCTTATACCTGAGTTATTCAATACTAAGTTATTCTTTTTTTTTAAGAAAAAATTTGAGATTTCTATAACAAAAATAAATAATGATCATTGCCGTTTAAAAGTTGGGAAATGCGAAATCTAAACATTTAGCCTTCCCTATTTAACTTTGTTAAAATTTAAAAAAAACCACTTACTATCTTTATGGAACGGGTGCATTCGCGACCGGTAAAGGATCTCAATTACGCGTTTAAATACAAACCTCTACAAACGAATATTTTCTATTCTTTAACAGTCCTGCCAAAGTAATAACCTTTATATACCTAAATATGACACAAACATATCCTATGCACTTAATCTGTTTGGTCGCTGCGTTACTATTTTAAATAAAAAAATGCAAAACTTTTGTTCTCGTACAAATTAAAGAGATAATGTAAACACGTACATGTATCAATTAAAAAAGCTGACAGAGCACGTTGACATTTGTAGTACGTTTTTCTTTATTCCAAATCGTGATTAACATAGGTTGCTGCTCAGGTGGAAGTCGTTTCAGAAGAGGCGCGTTTGGCGTGGAATGTGTGTAGTCCATGAAGTTAAAATTACCTCATTTTGAAGTACTATTGTGATCTATAGGTGTTTTAATCGATAAGAATTGGTAGGAATTGAGTATTCCTTTGTAACTGGGTAAACAAGGGTTAATCTATTTAATTCGAGTCTGTTGTATAATTGGATGCGGCATAATATTGCACTAGAGTGATTGTGTTCTTGAAAGAGTAGCATGTTTGGCATTCTCCAGAATACCTTTGTACCTATGTGTAGACTTTCGTATTTTTTTTTCGCAGATGATCATTTCACTCGCTAGGATGATGAATTGTGTGAAGTTGGGTCACCAGATTGAAATTATTCTTTATATGTGGGAATAGGAACCATTTCGTCACTGAAGTGCGTGGGTAGTTTGATATATTTCAAAACATTAGTTTTCGTTTTAGATTGTTAAGGATCCCGCCGAAGTTTTTTTTTAATTCCTTCAAAATCTACATAAGTAGGTCTCAATTTTCGCCAATGTATCGCTTACGTTTTACGTAAATCTATAAGACCACGCCATTACAAAATTCGCCTTCGTTTTTCAATCCAGAATAGCACCGAGTGCGTGGTAAAATTGTAGGCATCCAATTATAATTTCATTGACAGCTTCAGAGCGCTCGCTCGGCTAATTTGCTTAAGATTAAAAAACTTATAATAATTGCTTAAGATTCCGTTTAGAAGTATTTTTTGTTTTCTAGCAGCAGCAGTTTATGATGCAATAAACGGTCGACCATTCAATTTCCTTGTAGAACAAATATCGCTTGGATACCTGTCTCTTCTACTCTTCACTACACGCCAGTCGCGTGTCAGCGCTTTAGCTTGAACCTATAGCGAGCTCTTCCCAAGTTTCTTTAGTATTCTACCATTGTAGATCGCGCGACTATTTGCGTACCAGTTTGTTTTATGTTAGCAATTAATTTTCTCTTAAAATTTCGCGTTATTTGAGCGATTGTATACATTTGGAATGTCGAAGCGCCACATACAGCAGTTTCTAAAGAGGTTTGAGGAGGTCGAAGTGATTGTGAAAGTTTACTTGGAGTCGAAGACGAAGATGAACGCGAGGAAGATTTTGTTGGGGAAACAGTTGAGTACAATGATACCAAAGACGTACAAGGCGGATTATCAGAAACAGAAGAAGAAGAAGAAAGTATTTCAGTTCAAGACAGTGTTGAATTTGTGGATCGTTTTACACTATCTTCTAGTGATACACGTGAGATTTATATTAGTCAAGCCATCTCGCTAGTATATAGAACCCGTGAAGGCAAGAAACTGATGAACGCCCAAGATGAATATAATACCAGCTTTTCATAAGCCTGGCCCACAAGGTATTGCTAAAAATGCAACAACCCCTATTGCATCATTGTTGATTGTACAAACATATACATAGATAAAATAAAAGACAAATACAGCAGGGAAAGGGATGCCAAATATACTGACGAAATAGAAGTAAAATCATTGTTAGGTGTTTTGTTTATGGGTGGTGTTTTGAAATTAAGCAGACGGCATGTTACCGAGCTATGGGATAACAGTCGAGGGACTGGTTGTGAAGACGTGTACCTCTCAATGAGTGAGCATCGATTTAGATTTCTAATGAAATTCCTGAGGTTCGATGACATTCGTGACAGAGAGCAACTCAAAGCAATAGACAAATTAGCTCCTATTAGGCAACGGTTTGATACTGAATTCTAAAACTGCATATAAACACTCTGATTACCTAACCATAGACGAACAACTTGTGGCTTTCCGCGACAAAGGCCCTTTTCGGCAATGTATGCAGAAAAACCTGCCAAGTTTGGCATAAAAATCTACGCCCTTGTATCATCACCAAACTTTTACGCTACTCAGCTAGAAGTTTATATGGAACAACAGCCAGAAGGCCCGTTTTGCGTCAGAAATAAAGTAGACTATCTCGTATGTCGCCTTGTGTAACCCGTTGTTGGCCCCAATAGGAATATTACAGCTCATAATTGTTTTTCCTCAATTCCTCTAGCTAGAATTCTCTTACAGAAATCCCTCACTTATGTAGGAACTCTAAAACAGAGTAAGCCTGAAATCCCCGCTTGTTTTCTTCCTGCTAAGGAAAGGGAACTTAAATCAATTATTTTTGGGTTCCAAGACGATTGCACGATCGTGTTATATGTGCCCCAAAAGAACAAGGCAGTCTGTGCGATATCAACCATGCATTTCAACGACGCAATTGATGTTAACACCGGAGAAAATAAAGAATCTGTGAATAAATACGATATACAATGGGACCAAACCTGGAGTACATATCTTCGACAAGATGTGCAGGGATTATGATGTATCAAGAAATTCCCGAAGATGCCCATTGACCTTTTTTTTTCATCTCTTGAACGTAACTGGAGTTAATGCTCTTAATATATTTAGACCAAATAAGAATAATGAGAATATCAAACGCAGGCATTTCCTACAGGCTTCCTTGCCAAAAGAGCCGCTATGTAGAGAAGACGTTTTCTTGGTCTCGGTGAAGAGTTTCCATTACCTCAAGCAAGACCTTCTGGAGTAGGGAAATGTTTTCTTTGTGGACGTTCTCGCAATAAATCAACAAGATAAATTTGTGAAAAATGCCAGAAATGGGTTTGCCCAGACACGAGAAAGTGTACGTCACGATTGCTTTGAACAATAAAGTACACTTTAAAAGTTTTAATTTGCTTTTTGGTTGTTCAAAATCCAATATTGCCTACGATTTATTTTATGCTTATTTTCATCATCATTCATATAACAATAAAAAAAAATAATCACAAATTCGTTTAAAATGTGTTTTATAGTATAACTGACAGATCTAGGACAGAGTATATTGATAAAAACCATAACTCTGTAAAAACTAAACAAAACACCTATTTTCCACAATAGTAGAATGGGCGACCTTTCACGTAATTGCGCAGTGTTAACCATACAAGACAATAACACAAGACAAAAAATAATGGTCTGTCGACTTATGCAAAACTGACAGCCATTTGTGTTGAGATAGTTTTCTAACATCGTATCGTTTTTCAAAACAAAAGCTATGCTACACATTTAAATATTGAATGCTCACAACAAAACTTAGTAATCTCCAGTTGTAACGTACAAAGAAATTCTACATTAATGATTAATCAGCTGAAAGTACCATAATATTAAGATAAATACATAGATAAGCAAAGATACAGAAATTATTACCTTTTGATAAGTCGACTTGTAGCCTAACTGTTACACATAAAAACGCGAGCACAAGCAAAATAAAATTTAGAAATGCAAGAAGCTAGCGTACAGTAAAATTCCAGTGTAAGTATACTAACCTACAGAAATTCTTGTTCCCACATAAGAACCCAAATTTCGTTTACTATACTTAAACTTTAAAAATTATTCTGCTCTTAATATAATAACAAGGTAAAATAAACAGTGCTCAACCGAAGCCAGTTATTTATATCCAGGCACTTAAGTCAGAAAAATTATAGTTCATACATCGATCTTTAAATTCTAGGTGAAGTACATCACAAGCCTACAGCTGCTAAATAACTACAAAAAGTCATGCAGAGACGGAAGGACATATTACTTAAAGCACTCTTCAATAGATGGAAGAATATTTCCACACTCCACAACATTCGTAGGTTTAGTGCATAAAAGTGAGCAGTGAGCACTCGATTACCGTTATAGGTAATTGCCTTCCCGGCCAAGGTTCGTCCAATAATAAAGAAAAATCATGCATAACTCACCGTTAGCTTAGTTGTGTATGAAATACCCAAAAGTTTTGCGTGGTTTAACTTCTTGTAGTAAGTGACCCAAAGAGGGTGAACCCCTTACTTAGATTAGATGTAAATACTCGTCAGCGTTGACGTTCGATAACCGATGATCAATGGCGAAGAAGTGTATTTTTACCTTATTCATGAATCCAGATCTATGGAAGGTAATTCTAAGCACTAAAAGTACCAGGAAAAAACCTAAATAAATTAAAATTAGTTATAAGTTCGGCGGTATTTATGGAATATTTAAGTACATCAACAGTAACACACGGCCCCCTAACGAAGCGAAAGATCCCTAGTTTTGAACAGTTTTTATGGAATATTCGTATTAAACGAAAAGCCAAACCGGTGATTAGTATAATGTTAGGGAAATACCTGAAACAAGAGGAGGTTTAACTGAAATATACCTTGCCAATTTTGTGAAAATATCCGGCACATCTACGTAAATTTTTAACCAACGCCAACTAGACGAAATTGCGTCAATTCAAGGAAATCAAACGATCTTTTCATTTATCAAAAAGTTAAAATTACTACACAACCCAGAGTAATCCACTACGTGACGTTGCCAGGTACTTATAAAGAATAAGTACTTTAATTAAAAAATCTTGTTTACGCAGTCAAATTAAGACAAAGACATCCAAAAATATCGGTTGGTTGAATAACAAACTAGTTAAATGACAGTTTTCCCCCAAGCAGTTGGTTTCCAAAAGAAAAATTCTATAAGACTACGTATGCTATAGCGATGGGTAGTGTGTGTTGCCTACCAGCCAGTTTCTAAACTGCAAGAATAATCTACAACGAATTTCGAAATGGTGAAATAAAGTGAAAAGATGATTCACAACTAATAAAAAATCATAGACCTTAACGAAGACCCTTACGAGGGAACTATACGATAGAGGAAAAGGTCGTCGTCATTGGTAACGAAACAGTCGTCGTCATTGGTAACGAAACAAACACTTTTTAAGAAATCATAACAAGTTTGTTAAATATGAAAACGCAGAGATGAGCCTACTGCGACAATTACGTAGAGTACACATAATAACGATAAATAACTAGGTTCTTAATAATTACATGTTATTAAATCGTGTCGAAAATGACATTCCAGAAGACCGTCTAGGAACAAATTTGTAGGGATATAATTTCAGAGAGGCGCTAAAGTAAATGAAATGATCGCTACTAATTTGGAGATATGCAAGAGAGGGACCAAGAAATGATTTATTTATTGTCTCACTACCATAATAGCTTGCTGTTTGTATTTTATACGGTATTAGCACAAGTGGTGAGCAGTTGTGGAACCTGGCACTATTTTTTTTATAAATGAATAAGTTCAAAGGTAAATATGTAATTAGAAATTATTAATAATTTTATTAATAATAATAATGGTACTATTTTATTCAAAAGTTCGATAACGCTACTGAAGTACAACACATACAAACCCCACCGTTGAAAAACATAGTGCCTTAAATGGAATAGCGGTGCAGATTCACATGATGCTACAACAGGTGCTTTTATATCCTTTTGTCAAGATAATCGGTTTGCAGTTGACCTAATCAAATGAATAAGAGTTATTTATAATTTATTACTGTATAATTATCGACATATTTGCTGATACTACAAACACGACTTGTCTATGACTGCGCTAGGAAATAACGTAAAAACCGTACTCTCAAGTATATTGTCGGCTGAATGGGGACCAATGTAAAAAAATGTCTAGTTTTCTAGAATCTATGGGTTTTGCGTTTTTCTGTTCGATAAAACTAATAGCCCAGCTATTTTAGCTTAAATAAGCCCGTCAGTGCAAAAAAATGGTGACAGAAAATTTTTTTTAATCGCTTCATTTTGTTATTTTAAACAACATATTAAGAATAGAGAACGATATCGGCCAGGCTTAAAAAATCTCGTTTTCTATGGCTCGGAGGTCAATTGAGATGGTTACAAGAAAGAAAGTTTATGAAATTATCTACAAAAATGGTTTTATTCATTTTTCACGTACGACGAACCGTTTTAACATAAGCAAGCGATGAAATTTCATGTTGACGCGTGAAAAGACACCTTAAGAGTTCCCATGTAGGCAATGAGAGGCAACCTTCAATAGCATTCTATTGTAGTCCGTGGTCCATTATTTTATACCTGCGAGCGTCAGTATACAGCTGTACTGTGCGTTGGTTTTCAGTGAGATAAAATTTTGTAAAACGTACAGAAAATAATCATTATATTTATAAATCAAATGGCGAAAAATTGTTTGAACAGCTCTCCAACACTGAGACTGTAGAGCGCGCTTTGAAAACTTTAAGATTCAAGTGTTAAGAGAGGTGATCAACATATTGAACATTTAACAAATGTCAAAACTGTAAACGTGTATCTGAGGTGTCGAATAGACTATGTTCAGAAAAACAGTATTGAAGGATATAAAAAGCGACGCATCGACTAAAGCCTGAGTACTTTTCAATACTTCCCATGAAAAAAACGTTCAACGAGCGCCTTCAATTTTAAAAATTTGTGTTTGTTTTGTGCCGAACCAGCTGATTCAGCAGTATTTATTTAAATTACACATAGCGCTCATGAATAAAGCTTGATCAAAAGGGTACAATGAGTTTGTATCTGCTCTTAACATCAATAATATATATATATATATATATATATATATATATATATATATATATATATATATATATATATATATATATATAGACTCGAAATATGATGGAAGATACATCAATGACCAAAGCAGAAGTGCCGAGGGCTTTGAAACGGATTTATGTAAAGAAGGCAACAGGACGACGGTTTTGAATGAATGTTAATAGAACAGTGGTACCGTTAGGCCAATAACCTTGCAAATAATAAAATTATAACATAATATGTCGCATGTGTCCTAATCTAAACTATATGGATACAGTGCGTATCAGCGTAATGGAATACTTAAATATAAAAAACATCTCTTATAATAACAAAATACAATAAAATTTACTTTTAAAAATGTGTATTAATGGGGGATGGGGGTACATTTTTGGAAATGGTTTTTTTATTAATAATCAACATAATTATATATAAATAACCTATTGACTAAAATCAAATTATTGTAGCCTAGTTTCACTAACAAAGGTTTGTGAAGGCGAATAAAATATCTCGTTTATGCCGATAAACCCACAACAAGAGCTGACATGATTGAAAGAATACAACAGATAATACGAAGTATTTCAAGGGCAGAAATTGAAACAGCTGTTCTCTCCAGCGTCAGCGATTGATTTCATGCATTGAAAATGATGGACGACATTTCGAACATCTAGGGCGACACTAATACGTAGTTATTTATGTAAGGTTTTAATTGTTAGATATATCACATTATTATTTTATAATTTGTTCTCATTGTTAGTAGAGACAGCATTACATTTAGGTAATCTAGCGGCAACCATAACATTAGTATGATAACAGCTTAAATTACTGCAGATCAATGTAAAATCTTTTCATCCAGGCTAAATTTAAAAATTTCCGTTAACGCAAACTAGCCTACTAGACGTTGGAAGAACAATTCCCGTCATTTACCTGTTTCTTACGATATATCAGAATAGGAAAAAGATATCGACTTGCGGTTTTCACTGTTTTATTACTAATTTAGTCTACTTTTTAAAGACCTACTTAAATTTGTATGCTTCCATTTAATCAACAAGAGAAAACACAATATTAAAAAAATATTAAACAGCGCCCTCTAGCATTTACGTTATTAATCAGATTGCTTCAAATTTACAAATTTTCTATTGTTTAACAAAAGCTCTTTCAAACAACATCAAGTTTATTAAAGTCGGTCAAGCAGAACCTGAATTAAAGGTGTTTTTTCGTAACAAGGTTCCCACTCTCCCCACCCCTTATTTGAACAGATAGACTAAAACTTGTCAAATAAAAAATATGCAGAATTTGTCGAGGAATCTGATTATAATGTTTAATATGCCCCTTAATTTAGTAAATTTTGAAAAATTTTGCTTTTTAAGATTTTAACTGTCAAATACGGCTTCTACGGGTGGACCTACAATTCTGAAAATAATTTCCAGGCGTTTCTCGAGGCCACTTTTGTTATAAAATTTTTTTTCCCGAACCTGTGCTATAATCCATTCCTGAGATATGGCCGACGGCCGTTCTTAGTTGGCCACCCGGTACATGTATTAAATTTCCATTGACTGCTGAAAATGTAATTATTGTAATTGCAGGATTGGTTTACTATTATGAACTTATATTTTGGAAAAAAATGGTAATTCTCCCCCCTAGTAATACGCTAATTTCTTATTTATGAGAAAAGATATTGTCTAACTGTAATTGTTAATGGGATTATTAGATAAAAGGTCTAATATGCTTTCAATAATTTGATTAGAATATAATTAGTAGGTATATTTCATTCTTAATAGATTATCATATGTAATTCCCTAGAATCGCTAGTGTTTGATGGTATACTTTGGTACCCAACATGGTCGTGTTGTTTTTGACTTTATAAACTTCCATGCAAATTGTTACCATTACGACATATTAGCACAGTATATTTTGTTTTGAAACTCTCAAATACAATCATGATTTATTAGAGTTTCCACACTTTGTTAAAGGTATTTAAATTATCAATTAATACATCTGATAACCCCAAAAAAATCTTTCTCTATGTAACAGTCCTAAAGTGGAATTATTTGATGTCCTTAACTTAATAATAATATTAGGGTTATTATTATGATCATATATATTATGTAATAATATGCTCTCAACCTAATTTCAATAGAACCAACAATTCTTGAAATGTGTTACGAAAATAATTATTAACGTTTGGTATTATCTAAGTAAATATTAAAATTAATTCTGTCACCAAGTAGTTCATGCTAGTTTCAAGGAAGTATTTGCTTACTATTTGCATAACAATCGTTACTGCTACCGTTGTATATTATGCAAAATGTTCAAGGGACACTAAGTAGATTCTGGGTTGATAAATCTATTAAAATGCATCAATCCTTGCCCGCAAGTAATGCAATTGCTAGTTTATTAGAAATAAACTTGCATGAGTTAATTTTAACCATTTCGTACGAAATTGAAATTTAGTCCATAAAACACTTAAGTGAATAATAAAAATACGCTATAATTTACGTTTCCAATTTCAATACTGGGTATAAACTTAAGCGAGTTTACTATGTATAAAATTAAATTGACTTTGAAGTTATTTGGCAAAAAGTCAAAAACTGTTGTGTACAACCTTACACAGTTTAAGTATTATGCGCTTCATTTAACCTTTTATTGTTTGATATCGATGTGAAGTACTATTTTATGATCAATTCTGACTTATTTTATATTCCAAAAAAGGAGTTATATCAAAATAAGATTATTCAAGTAAAACTGCCAGAACAGTAGTAAAAGAGAGTAAACTAAAGTAACGTGGTTTTGTACAGAAAAATGTGGCAAGTATCAAAATTCAACAACTAGCATTATAAATAAAAAATAAATGTGTGAGAAATCAGATTACGTTTTATGGGCAATAAATCCACTGGTTTATTTCAAAATTAAGCACTGCTTTAGATTATGCCTTTTACAGAACCATTTTACTTAAGTTGTGTAAAAACTTCGTCAATTCCAATTTTATTACATTATTTTAATCTACTCATAAAATCCAAACGGTTACATAAAGTCATTGATGTCGTAATTGTTTAGAAAGTTTGAATAAAACAGTTTCTCGCATATCTGATGTTTTTGATTAAATAAAGCACGACGAATATCGTAAAAAAGTATATTTTTACAATAGAATTATCTGTGTTGAAACGATACAATTTCTTGAGATGCGCTTTTTATTGAGAGCTATTTCATTTGTTATGGGGTATTGAGTTTATTTAGAACAAGGACAACCTGTAATTTTCTTAGCAATTAATAATTAATTAGTGTTTGCATTCAATTAGTAAACACTATTCATATATATATATATATATATATATATATATATAACCATGAATCTCGTAACAAAAGTTTATAAATTTAAGCATGAACCTACACCACTGGAAAGGGTTGAAAATAAATTGCGTATTAAAACATTTTACGTACATATAACGCGAATCATATATCTAAGTTCAAAATAAGTTTTCAAATTAACGTCCAAAACTATTAAATCATTTTAAACAAGTATACAGCGTAGCCAACTTATTCTCGCTTGTACAATAACGGCTAGACTAATAAAGAAAATAAAAATATTTTATGGTGAGCCAACATGGGCTAGGTTTAAAATAAAAGACGAAAAGTCAGATAAAATGTTTGTCTAAAATGTATGGCTACAAACTGACAGGCCTTCAAAGTGGAATTTTGAAAATCGTTCGCAGATAAGTCGAAAACCTTTAAGAATTTCAAAATACTATTTCCAATGAAATTTATTTCTTTGTTGACAAGGATTTTTCTGGTTTGATTGGATTGTCTATCAATGGACTGGAAGTATTAGTTTTCACACTGTTCCCGTATACTTTCTGTTTTTTAACTTTTTCGTGTGTGATTTTTCAGGTATTTTGGGTTCATTAGTAAATTTTGTGCAAATTTGGTCCTCTTGGTCGAAGTTGATAAAGTGAACGGTTTACGAGTTATTTGCAATTTCATCAATCACGGTCAATTAAATACTACCACACCAAAATTTAGTAAGTGGGCCGTGGACTAAAAGTCATAGTTGTCGAAGAGTTTATTAAGCTAAACAAAGTATTAATTAACAAACAAATTACTTGATTAAATGTTCGTATTGTTCACTGTTGAGTGCTATGCATTTACGAATTCTTTTCATGATTGACTGACGTACGTTGAAAAATATTTGCGGATCATCTCTTATTAAATTAGAGCAATCAAAAATTCGTTGCTGGAGATGTTGGGCGTTTGTAATTGGCACCGAATACACCATGTCTTTTAAACGACCCCAGAAAAAAAATCCGGTGAACGTGCAGGCCAAGGAACCGGTCCTCTGCGTCCAATCCAGTTTGCATTAAAAGTTCGATTCGATGACCATATAGCAGTGAGTGAAAAATGAGGAGGCTCACCATCGTGCATGAAATATATCCGACCCCTAACATCCAGATGGATATCTTCTAGTAACTCTGGTAAATATTTATCCAAAAAATTGGTGTATGAATTACCATTTAAACGTTGTGGTAAAAAGAATGGACCAATTAAATTATTGCCAATAATACCAGCCCATACATTCACACTGAATTGCTGTTGATGACTGGTTTGAATGAAAACGCGTGGATTTTGATAATCGTAGTAATGGTTGTTATGGAAGTTAAAAGTTCCATTTCTGGTGAAACCTGATTCATTAGTGAATAAGATAATCGATGGATAATTTCGGTCATTATTCAATTTTTCTAGAAACCAACGTGAAAAGTTTACTCTTGCTTGAAGATCATTAATCGTCAAAGCTGGTATCTTTCGATAATGGAAAGGTCGCAAGAGCTCCGTTTTAATAATTATACACATCGTGAACTGATTTGATTTATTTTCTCTTGATAATTGACCAGAGCTTGTTATGGGACAGCGTCAATTGCATCCAACAGTATTTGTTCTAAAACTGGTGTTCTTACAGTTCGCCTCCTACCACTGTCAATTTTTGGTGGCTTCAAACAACCTGTGAGAACCCGACAGGAATAGAATTTTTATAAATTCATAATATGTACCACTTTCACGAAGACGCCGGTTAATGTTGGCAAACGTTTTTGTATTCGGTATCATATGCCTGGGAATATAAATGAACAGCTACAGCACAATTCCCAAAAGCTTTGCCATACATTATGTGCATATCTGCCATTTCGGAGTTGGAATACCGATTATCATTCATTATGGATAAAGAAATTGTACGAATACTGATCAAAAATCATAACATGACAACTATGACTTTTAGTCCACTGCCCACTTACTAAATTTTGGTGGGGCAGTATTTAATTGACTGTGATTGATCATATTGCAAATAACTCGTAAACCGTTCAGTTTATCAACTTCAACAAAGATGACCAAATTTGCAGAAAATTGAATAACGGACCCAAAAAACTCACCAAAATACCCGAAAGATTACACACAAAAAAGTTGGAATAGAAAGTATCCGGGGACAATGTGAAAACCAATACTTCCAGACCATTCATAGCCAATCCAATCAAACCAGGAAAATCCTCGCCAACAAAGAAATAATTTTCACTGAAGATAGTATTTTGAAATTCCTAAAGGTTTTCGAGTTATTTGCGAAAAACGATTTTCCAGATTCCACTTTGAGGGCCTGTCACTTTGTAGCCATACCTTTTAGACAAACACTTTATCTTCACGTTATATATATATATATATATATATATATATATATATATATATATATATATATATATATATTTCATCACATTTGGATGTGAACTTTATGATAGCTTTAATCGTTAACTTAAAATTTTGAAACCGCTGACTCTCTTGCGAAGTGGCATTTCTTTAATGTATTTTTTATGCACAGATAATATACGTTCTAGAGGCTATACCATCTCAATTCAGAGAGTATTAACCTTAATATTAATTCTTAATTATCAATATTAATTACTGCTTTAGTTTTTAGGGCAATTTGAAATTTCGCAAACCTTTACTGTTCATATTCAACGATACTGCTTAATGCATGTGCAAACACCCACCTGTGTAATTTGATATTCGTCCCTGCGACTTGCCTTCTTTTTTTCTTTCGAATATCATGGCGCTCTAACCAATTGCGAGATAGCGAGATCTAACGCCCAACACCTGAGGAACGCTGACTCCTGCTCCTTGCTAGCCGCTGCACTATTTATGAACGGCACTACTCCTGCACCAGATGTATATTGTCATGTACAAGAGAATAAACTAGCTTAGTTGATATTTTATGAATTTTAAAAATGAATAAATTCCATCAATTCCGTATTCAACTACATGAGGAACCTCTACCACGGAACTATGATTGCAGGACAAATTATTCTAGATGGTTAATTAATAAAATTAACACAGAAAGAAGCTTTCACTGATGAATACACTTTCATAACAACGACAATAGATTTTTAGCGATTAAAACAGATACTTTATATGTATTCAAGGATTTAAGCCCTACATAAGTCATTAGAACAGAGCATCATACTGGACTTAATACATTTTATAGAGATGTATGTTAGCTAAAACGTAAAATAACACTTTTTTCGGGTTGATGTCCTGGTGTATCGTTGAGGCTCTGACAAGAACCTGTATTGTTTTGACAACGTTTCGGCAAATTCCTATTTGTCCTCCTCAAGCCGCTAGTGATTTTTCTCTGCTCCTCGTTGCTCGAACTGAACTGAAACCTGTTGCAGTAGTTTCTTTCTGATGTACTCCTTTCATGGGTTTCTCCACTTTCACTTTCTCCCTTTTAATTTTTTGGCTTTTTCTTTTCTGCGATAATGATTTCAATGCTGCTTTCGTTTTTGTCATTGAAGTATGTTTTTCCTTGTTTAATGTTAGTTTCCATGTATCTAGTGATCTCCGCGTATCTTCCATCACATTTAAGTCTTTGGATCAGTCTTTCAATCTTAATAGCTTGCCTTATTATCTATGATGTGGGATGGTCCTCACATGCTATCTTTTTGCTATTTTCAAAATTGGGGTTGTGTCCAGTATTCCTTACATGATGCGCCAGTGGTGATGTTGATGGGTTTTTCCTGACTGATAACCGGTGTTCCTCGGCTCTCGTTCTTATTCGCCTGTTTGTTTGACCAATGTACACATTGGCACAATTTCCACAAGGAATTTCATAAATTTCTTGATCCTCTAGGTTTATTTCTTTTTTTGGATTTGGAAAACCGTTCCTATTTTCTTGTCTCTTTTGAAAATGGTTCTGATGTGCTTTCTTAGAGTGTTGCATACTTTATCTGTGGTTCCCTTAACCCCTCTATTGTGTTAACATTTTGGTTTCTCTTATTGTGCTTGGGTCATTATGATCCGGGATATAGTTGTCGTTTTATTGTCGTTAAATTGATATAACAGTAAATAATAATAATAAATAAGGTGTAATATTTATTATTTATTACATTTTATTACCTTATTCTATTTTTATTACATATTATTATAAATGTTATGTAAAGAACATTTGAAAAACGTAGTAGTTAGGTAACTACATTTATTTGTTACAGTCTTGACAGTAGTAACATACATAAATACCTATGTGGTATTTTGATCAATTATAACATACCATATTAGTTTTATTATCATTTTAAGTGGAACAAAGATTACATCTTTTACGTTTGGTTGAGGTTGATTGTTCCCTTACTTCGGCATTACTGATTTAAGAATGTGATTTTATAACCATTTCAGCTATAGGAATACTCCCAGGGAAACGTTTTCCTTCTTGCAATAATGGAGTGATTAAGAAATTAACCAGTTCTTCAAAAAACAGTCGCAGTTTTGTAACTTTTCTATCATTCCAGGTTGGAGTTACTTCGCACAACAGAACACAAGCGTTGTAAGCTGAAACGTCTATGATGTTGTAAAAGATAGTCATTGGCCATTTTTTAGTTTGCCGTCTCCATGTGTAAGTTATTATTAACTTGTCTAACGTGTGTACAGCACCTTTAGTGTCTACAGCACCTTTAGTTTTATTGTACTCATAAACGGCTTTTTAGGATCTTGGTTACACACTCCGTCATCGTGGCGTATGGTGCTCATAAGCGTAACATTTTTATTCCGTTTCGGAATATAGGAAACTATCGACGTGTTCTTGGTAAACGAAAATTTTGAAGAAAGACCTTCTTTCCTGTTGCAGACCAATGCAGCTAGCAATTCAGGCTTGTTTTTGCGAATAGTGCCAAGTATGGTAATTTTTATTTTCAATACCATCTGCCTCAGATCGTACGAGGTAAAAAAATTATCACATGTTACGTTGTGACCTTATAGACCATAAGTAAGTTCTAGCACAACTCTTAAACCTCGACCTCTCTCTGGAGGTTCACCTTCATTTTTCCCGAGGTAAACTTGTATGTTATATGCATAAGCAGTTACAGAATCGCATAAAGTCATAAATTTGACAACGTATTTAGCAGGTTTATTCTGTTTAAAAGACAACGACCTCTGAAAGGAACCAGTTGCCCATCTACTGTTACATTTTTGTGAACATTAGGGAGCTTAGGTAGAATTGCAACCCATTCATCCCACAAGTCCCGTATGGGAGTTAATTTATCAGTTTTGTGTCGTTGTTGTTATCTTCAAAGCGAATTTTTCGTGCAATTACATGAAATCGTTGTAGAGACAATGTTTTTCTGAATATTGGACGACCTACATTTCCAACTCACAGACTGGCTGTTGCCTCTTTATGAGATTTATACACTCCAGCTAGAAACAGTACGCCAAAATATGCTTCTACTTCAACTAATGTTAGTTCTTGAAACGTGTCGCCACAAACTCTGTTGCCTTCTAAATTTGACATTTTCAAAATTAGGTTTGTACTTTTCGGTATGAAATATAAGAAGTATGCGGGTTTTATATCAATTATTCGCGACGTAGCGTACCTTGTTGGAGGATTTTGTAGGATTTCACACTTAACAAGCTCACTTTTGAATACGCAATATTTAACAAAATTTGAATAAAATGGAAAAAAAACTCATAGCTTTAAAATAAGCATTTCTTGGTTACACCCGAACCACCGAAAACTTGTTATTCCGCACTGAGGCGTTTTTTTACTTTCCAAAGAAACTAGGCTAATTACGTTGTATGGTTGGTAGCAAAATTTAAATGCTGATTGGTGGTCATATACCTCCCTTGACTTTTTTGAGGAAGCAAATTCAATGCTGCCCTAATGGCTGCTTCTTCATCAGGTGACGTCAGAGTTTGTTTGGAATCACCCCTTTTTCGCAAATTTAACAAAAATAATTTTAAAGAAAATAGCGACTCAACGTTTGAATTTTTGTTGACATGTAATCATAAGAACAATGCAACATTTAGAAAACAAACAATGCTAAACTATTCGTTTTAATTTTATTAATTTATTCCCTACCGAAAACTTTGTATCTAACTTGTTCCGAATATGTTTCCCGAACTAGTTAGGTAACTAACTATTGCCGCACGGCGTGCGGAAAAGCAGAAGCGTGCGGAAAAGAAGAAAATTTTAAACCAAAATGCGTGAATAAAAGTATACTTTTCTGCAGGCTCGTAGAAAAACGTGGTTTCATAGTTTAGGTCAATGGTGTTTGAAAACACGATAATGATTCATACTTATTACATACTCTAGAGAAATTCAAGGGAAAAAACAATAATTCAGCTTATTATTGAATGGCTAAATATGCCAAAGCTAAATTAAACAGTCTGTGCAGATGGCGTGCTTCCATGTTTGTGTGTGTTTGCTTGATTCTTTTTGTTGATTGACAACTTTGTAACTTTTAAACTATGCCACAAGATTGTAGTCCACAATACTTTCGTATTTAATTAAAAACAACGGTTAATGTTACGAGATGCTTCGTGTTTGATTAAAACAGGAATAAAATGTCTAAATGCTGTCTACTTACAATATATTGCAATATATCACAGCGTTTATGTGGTTTTGTGTGTGTGTGTGTATATATATATATATATATATATATATATATATATATATATATATATATATATATATATATATATATATATATATATATATATATATATATATATATACAGGGTGGGCCACCACCAACGCGTCGGTCTCTAGCACCCAAACGACTGAGTTTGATTTATACAGGGTGATCTACAAACTTGTTACTTATCAAAGTTATATTATTTTAAATGGAATTTTTTTTTTAAATAAGGTGTAAAAATAAGGTAGACTTTCATTAGAGTTCCCTATACCTAAACCTTACAGTTTCCTCAATATTTAACATTTTTTGAAAATGTTAGGTTGTCAAAAAATTCAAGTATTTTTCGATTCAGAAAAGATGAGACAATCTAATCTAGGTCATCGTAATAAGGATATTTGGAAGTACGTATTCTGTTGTTTATTGTTTCAGATCATAATTTATAAAATACAAAGAATAACGCGCAAAGTTAACAAACTTCAAAGTTAAATATCTTTGTTATTTTAAATACAACGCCCAAGAAATTTTTATCGGAATGGAATAGTCTTTTGACAATAGTTCGAACTATATTAGGGTTCCCTATACCTTACTTCAATACTTTTCGAGAAATTAGTGTATTTGTTACATTTTTAGAAATTACGCCATTAACTCATGTCGATCAGTTAGAATTCTTTGATTTATAAACATTTCTGTCATATTGACGTATTTCAAATACGACAGTGTTTATAACTATTGAAGATTTTTTCATTACAATGAAATATTCAGTGCAAGAAAGAGTGCATATAGTGTTGACCATAGAAGAATGCCATAAAGATTGTCTTTTGGCTTCCAGGGTTTATGCCCAAAAGTACTCTGATCGCCACCATCCTGATACGAGCGCTTTTGAAAGGCTTTTACAAACATTTTGAGCCACAGGTAACACTGCCTATCCAAAACCTAATAAAAGTAAACCAGTAACTGGCAATGAAGATAGTGAGTTTTTAGTATTAGGATCTATCGCTGAAAATTCCCACACTAGTACTAGAGTAATTGCTAGACAAACAGATTTAAGTAGAGGAAGTGTGAGAAGAGTGCTCAAAAAACACAAATTTCATGCTTATGACATAGAAATTCATCAAAATTTGTGTGGAAATGACTTTCAACAACGAATAGGTTTCTGTGTGTGGGCAATTGAAAAAATAGGGGATCAACGAGATTTTTTAAATTTCGTTTTGTTTACTGATGAATCAACATTTCACAACAACGGTTTAGTAAATAGACATAATTTTCACTATTATGATACCGAGAATAGGCATGCCTTTAATACTGTTGACCGCCAAAATCGTTGGAGCATAAACGTATGGGCAGGAATTATTGGAGGTCAGGTAATTGGACCATACTTTTTCAATGGTCATTTAAATGGTAGAAAATATTTGAGATTTTTAAAGCGAGACTTTTGGACACTTCTCGAAAACGTTCCGTTGAACATTAGAGGGAATATGTGGCTACAATTAGATGGGGCACCGGCACACTTTGATCGTAGAGTTAGAAATTATTTAACTAGGAAATTTGTTAATAAATGGATTGGAAGGAACGGATCATGTCATTGGCCACCAAGATCGCCTTGACTTACCCCAATGGATTACTTTTTATGGGGCTGTATTAAAAATATTGTTTACAATATTCCTGCTACTACTGCAGACAATATGAAAGAGAGAATTAAAAATGCGGTGGACACAATTACTCCAGATATGTTAAGAAAAGTCAGACAAAATTTGGAAGAAAAATTAGACTATGCATTCAAGAAGACGGTCATCAGTTTGAACATTTACTGTAGTGACAAATCCAGCAGCTGGCTCTCGGTGCATAATGTCTTATATAACGGTCTTTTTCAAGACGAGTAACCGTATAACCTTGATAACCTTAATAAACCAAAAACCGTTTAACACATTTGTAACCTTTGTAAATCACAGAATTCTAACTGATCGACATGAGTTAATGGCGTAATTTCTAAAAATGTAACAAATACACTAATTTCTCGAGAAGTATTGAAGTTAGGTATAGGGAACACTAATACAGTTCGAACTATTGTCAAAAGACTATTCCATTCCGATAAAAATTTCTTGGGCGTTGTATTTAAAATAACAAAGATATTCAACTTTGAAGTTTATTAACCTTACGCGTTATTCTTTGTATTTTATAAATTATGATTTGAAATAATAAACAACAGAATACGTACTTCCAAATATCCTTATTACGATGACCTAGATAAGATTGCCTCATCTTTTCTGAATCGAAAAATACTTGCGTGAGCGTGCGCGTGTGCGTATGCGAGTGCGTGTGGGTGTGCGTGTGCGTGTGGGTGTGCGTGTGCGTGTGGGTGTGCGTGTGCGTGTGCATGTGCGTGTACGTGTGAGTGTGCGTGGTTGTGTGTATGTTCGTGTGCGTGTGCTTGTGCGTGTGCGTGTGCGCGTGCGTGTGCGTGTCCTTGTGCGTGTGCGTGTCCGTGTGCGTGTGCGTGTACGTGTGCGTGTGCGCGTGCGCGTGCGTGTGTACGTGAATGTGTGTCTGTGTGTGTATGTGTGTGTGCGTGTGTGTGTGTGTGGTGTGTGTGTGTGTGTGTGTGTGTGTGTGTGTGTTTGTGTGTGTGTTTGTGTGTGTATGTGTGGGTTTGCGTGTGCGTGTGCGTGTGAGTGTGCATGTGCGTGTGTGTGCGTGTGCGTGTGCGTGTGTGTGTGCGAGCGCGTGTACGTGTGCGTGTGGGTGTGCGTGTACGTGTACGTGGTGCAGCAATATCCTGATAGACGCCATCCGAGTAAAAATGTTTTTTTTTCTTTTACTCAATGCTTTTCCTACAAAAACCAGTATTATTCACTTGAATCAGTGGACGCCAGCTTGTTTCAGGTTACATACATACTACTTAGTCCTGCACCAGGCATTGACTGCTACTGATTTTGGTCGAAGGCTAGACTATTTCCACCGGATGTTTGGTATGGTGGTAGAAGACCAGCAAGTTCTATCACGTACATTGTGGACAGATGAAGCCGCCTTTCATAGAAATGGAAGTGTGTATTTCCATAATACGCACTATTGGTCAAGAATGAATCCGCACTGGATTCGAGAAGTCTAGCATCCAGGTTGTTGGCCTGTAAATTAGAGCGCGAGTTATCGGACCATTATTTTTAATAATCAACTAAACGGTGACAATTACCTAGAGTTGTTAAATAAAGAATTACAGATTTTGTTAGAGGAAGTGCCCCTTGAAATTCGACAACGAAGGCTCTTTCAGCACTACTGCTGTCCAGCTCACTTTGTGGTAAACGTTCGGTAATTTTTAAATTTCAATTACCCTGATTGATGGATAGGGAGGGGCGACATCCTTCCATGACCGGCTAGATCACCAGATTTAACATGCCTGGATTTTTATTTATGGGGCCGTGTGGAAAATATGGTTTTTGGAATCGGACACAGTGCACGGGATAACATGATTGGAAGAATAAGTGACTGAATGCAAACTATTTCAGTTGCTGAACTAGAGAGTGCAGTTTGGTCTACGCGGGAAATGCATCGAAAACGATTGACGGTAGTTTTATCATTTAGGGATTGACTAAACTGTGGCAATTAATTTAAATTCGTTTCCCAAGGAAAATACAGCATAGATATTGTATATCCAGCGGCCTAACACTTGTTTTATTGATACCATCTTTTGGAAAAAAGATAGGAAGTTGCGGATCGCACTGACCATTTAAGTATTTTGTCCCCTATTTAACAATGTAAACTGTTGTATGCACCCTCTAGCTACCACGGCAAAATATTTCGGACAATGTTTATGCAGCGGATTATTAAACAAGAAGAGCTCTTTTGAACAAGACGTAGTGTGTCCAATTCGGGTTATATACCAGAGCTATTACCATTTAAACAAAAACATGTATGACTTTCCATACCACTACATTTTATAGGCCAGAGCAAAACACGCTAAGCAAAAAAAGTCAAAAATTGTATAATGTTTATGAAAATGTAAACTTTCACCATTATCACACATAATAAAATACTTCTCTTTTTTGGGTTTTTTTAATGGTGTATTTTAAATTATACAATCTAAACGTTTCGATAACACTTACAGTTATCTTCGTCAGTAATAATTCTGTTAAAAATTGTTAAAGATGTTGTAAACAATTTTGTTAAAGTTGAAAAATTAAAACATAGACATCAGCTTGCTATTAATATAACAGTTTGAGAAACGTATAAAGCCAACTATAAAATTAAATTTTAGTAAAGAATAACTAATTTTTCAACTTTGACAAAATTGTTAACAATTGTTAACAATTTTTTCATTGTTAGCTTTCGCCGTAGAGAGTGTTCTGATTTGTCATCTTTAAGGCAATTTAACAATATTTAATTTTTAATGACCTAGTTATTCTTTACTAAAATTTAATTTTATAGTTGGCTTTATACGTTTCTCAAACTGTTATAATAATAGCAAGTTGATGTTTATGTTTTAATTTTTCAACTTTGACAAAATTGTTTACAACATATTTAACAATTTTTAACAGCATTACTACTGAGGAATATAACTCTAAGTGTTATTGAAACGTTTAGATTGTATAATTTAAAATACACCATTAAAAAACCCAAAAATGGTAAGTATTTTATTATGTATAATGTTTAATATGAAAATATATCTTTACTTGCATATATTCTGCGAAAGGGCCCGTTTATCGTTGGCCAAAATAGTTGCACCCCCTAACGACCATCTTTCTAACTAGAAAATAATTTTGCAGCCAAAACGCTTGGCCAATTTAGATATTAGTATTTTATATCCAGTGTTGTCAGATTGACAGTTCCCGAGATACAGCCGTCGTCCATTCTTAGTTGGCCACCTGCTGGTACATGAAAGCTAATATAATATAGTTCAATTCAGTGAGAGATCAATAATTACGTATTATCATACACTAAATAATGGTAAAACGTGTTCACATTCTAATATAAAATTTACGCTAGAGAAAGAGCAGAATAGAGGCAATACTTGCAATCCTTTCCACAAGTGCAAAAAGAATTCAAAGATATGTATATAGTTGTAACTTTATTGTGATAATCGTTTCCCACATTATTAAAGAGAAAGCTGCTTTCTGCGTTAATTGTATGTGTACATGTGAAGTAAAAATAGCTAGATCAAGTAACTGATACGTGAATATTCATGTATCTCATAGTCTAAAGTAGATATAAATTCCAGTTAAATCCTCTAATATTCAAAGTTTGTCCTACAAAGAAAACAAACCATTAGGATCCTACAATAAATATTTGTGAGGTCAACTTACTTATTATATATATATATATATATATATATATATATATATATATATATATATATATATATATATATATATATATATACATATAGACATATACATGTAAGCTAAGCTAAGCTAAACTAAAGACTAAATTACAACGGATCGAACAAATCACTCGGAAAAATCAACGGAGACGAAAATAAAAAGGAGCAGCATCAGTCAGGAGACCCAATTAAAGTGAATACCGAGAGGGAAGTAAAAAAATACGAAGTTTTATGGACTCCGAAAGATCCATAAACCGTAGCGAACGCAATAGGATCACTATTACAACATTTGTTAAAGTACCTAGCCAATCAGGTGCAACCGTATGCAGAAAATCTGAGTCATGCGTGAAAAACTCAAACCATTAATAACAAAGGAAAAAGCGAGGACTACTTACTAGAGAGTTTTGAAGTAGTGTCACTATTCACAAATGTACTAATGCAGGAGACTACATTTAAAACTGACAAGAAAATTGGTGTGGTTCTTCCCAATACAAAAACAAAAATTAATTTGCAAGACCAACGTATTTCCAAAATTTTATGTGGAGATTGTGAACATGTCTACATAGGTCAGATTAACAGACGTATCAACGTAAGAGTAGAGAAACACAGACTAGCAGTGAAGAAAAATCCTACTAACTTTATTGTTAGCACAACATGTGCAAAATACGAAACGCGGAATGAGTTATTAGTCGAAACGTTGTCGAAGTAATTTAGGTTCCTCCAAGAACCTCAGATACAAGGTGGAGGACACTGAATTTATGCAAATGTATATATATATATATATATATATATATAATAACTATAGAAATTGGTTTAGTGAACGAACAGAAGTTCAATTTAATAATCATTAATTGTATTTTATTTAAAATTAACTTTTAAAGTACATACAGTAAAAGATTAACTCGAGTGAGACTTGAACCCACGACCTCCATTTTGCTAGAGTGGGGCTCTTCCATCTGAGCTGTCGAGGAGGCAAGTCACAATCGATTCAAACTTGAACTGTATGTACTTCCCTAGTTACGATGTAATATAATTATTATACACAGAATGAAGGATCACAGTCAACTTTTTGTGAATGTCATGTGAGCCCGCAATTCGCTAAGGTTTCTCACATGACAACACGTGACTGATTGTTAATTTTTATTTGCTGTATGCAATAGTAATAGATAATAACTATAGAAATTGGTTTAGTGAACGAACAGAAGTTCAATTTAATAATCATTAATTGTATTGTATTTAAAATTAACTTTTAAAGTACATACAGTAAAAGATTAACTCGAGTGGGACTTGAACCCACGACCTCCACTTTGCTAGAGTGGGGCTCTTCCATCTGAGCTATCGAGGAGGCAAGTCACAATCGATTCAAACTTGAACTGTATGTACTTCCCTAGTTACGATGTAATATAATTATTATACACAGAATGAAGGATCACAGTCAACTTTTTGTGAATGTCATGTGAGCCCGCAATTCGCTAAGGTTTCTCACATGACAACACGTGACTGATTGTTAATTTTTATTTGCTGTATGCAATAGTAATAGATAATAACTATAGAAATTGGTTTAGTGAACGAACAGAAGTTCAATTTAATAATCATTAATTGTATTGTATTTAAAATTAACTTTTAAAGTACATACAGTAAAAGATTAACTCGAGTGGGACTTGAACCCACGACCTCCACTTTGCTAGAGTGGGGCTCTTTCATCTGAGCTATCGAGGAGGCAAGTCACAATCGATTCAAACTTGAACCGTGTGTACTTCCCTAGTTACGATGTATTATAATTATTATACACAGAATGAAGGATCACAGTCAACTTTTGTGAATGTCATGTGAGCCCGCAATTGCTAAGGTTTCTCACATGACAACACGTGACTGATTGTTAATTTTTATTTGCTGTATGCAATAGTAATAGATAATAACTATAGAAATTGGTTTAGTGAACGAACAGAAGTTCAATTTAATAATCATTAATTGTATTGTATTTAAAATTAACTTTTAAAGTACATACAGTAAAGATTAACTCGAGTGGGACTTGAACCCACGACCTCCACTTTGCTAGAGTGGGGCTCTTCCATCTGAGCTATCGAGGAGGCAAGTCACAATCGATTCAAACTTGAACGGTATGTACTTCCCTAGTTACGATGTATTATAATTATTATACACAGAATGAAGGATCACAGTCAACTTTTTGTGAATGTCATGTGAGCCCGCAATTCGCTAAGGTTAATTTTAAATACAATACAATTAATGATTATTAAATTGAACTTCTGTTCGTTCACTAAACCAATTTCTATAGTTATTATCTATTACTATTGCATACAGCAAATAAAATTAACAATCAGTCACGTGTTGTCATGTGAGAAACCTTAGCGAATTGCGGGCTCACATGACATTCACAAAAGTTGACTGTGATCCTTCATTCTGTGTATAATAATTATATTACATCGTAACTAGGGAAGTACATACAGTTCAAGTTTGAATCGATTGTGACTTGCCTCCTCGATAGCTCAGATGGAAGAGCCCCACTTAGCAAAGTGGAGGTCGTGGTTCAAGTCCCACTCGAGTTAATCTTTACTGTATGTACTTTAAAAGTTAATTTTAAATACAATACAATTAATATATATATATATATATATATATATATATATATATATATATATATATATACCTATATATACCTATATATACCGATTCCCATGAGGAAGACAACCTTCTTGATGGATAACATTAGCGTTTTCCTTAAACTTTTGGGTATTTCGACTGAGGGATCTCTACCTCTGTATAGTTTCCTTTCGGCCTTTCTAACCCCCGTGTAGAAAATATATGTAAAACTCAAAAAAATACTAATTAATCGTCCACTGTCACCATCACCAGAAAATTAGTTAAACCTTACTCACTCTTTCACCTCTATATTTAGATGTTACAAACTTATGCGGTTTGGCCGTGTTCTAGTACTAAATCTACAGTAGATTTCAGCAATCCACATGGTAATAGTAAGTAATCGTATTTTCATTATAATTATCCTACCCAGTTAATTTGAAGCAATTAAAGAAGACTGTATTTGACATAATTGTTACAAATGATTTCAGAGAGATATTTCAAATAATAACCCTGACTTTGTGAGAATAATTCCTAAAATTCTTGATAGTTTAGTAAACAAATTGTTTAAATCTACAATTTAACTACAGAATAAGATATTGTACAAGAATTAAGAATTAATTAATTAATCTTGCTTATTAAAAGAAGCTATTTAGTAGGCTATTGTCCTTATTGCTATGATAATCTATTTAATTTCTATTTTTTTTTAGATACGCTTTAAGTTGTACATAAATTGTGTTAATGAATATTTGAAAGGTTAATTATGAATATATTAACAAAATTAAATTATACCTCCCAACTCTATATTGTAAATGTGCTTATTATTATGCAAACAATGTAGAAAAAATTAAATAAATCAAAACATTACAAATTATTTGAACAGTTCATTAAATTTCTGTTAAAGCTTGAAAATTCTAAAAGATCTGCTTCTGCAGTTAATAATTCATTAAAACGTACATAGAATGGAGGAACACCTACTTGAGATTTTCTACCTATCTATGTAATTTACATAAAATGAATTTTAACCATGCGTTCCGCATAAATTCACTATTTCGTACCCTTATTTTGAGAAACATCTGCGTGTTTCAGAAAAGGTTTCACTAAAACTTTCATTTTATTTACATACAGTTATTCAGCTGTTATGAAATTTAAAAATATCAAAATTCGTCTGTTTAACTAACTTTGAAATATGTAAAACTCAATAGCATAAAAATACAGTTTGATTATTATCGAAATTAAAATTCAAACGTTTAGAGTTCCAAGTCGACAGAGAGTCAATTAGTACATGTCAACATTTATAAATATATGGCTATTACATTAATAATTGAGTGTGGAGTATAAAATAATATGAATTTTTTGTTCACCACGTGCAATCTCAATAAAATATCTCAATAAAATGCGGAAACCGCAAAATATCTTTGATCAGAATCATGCATAATAATGCAATGCTTTAAGGCAACTTTATATTCTGAAAGCCTCATGTATATATCACTATTCACTAAATTTTATTTTTATTCATATTACGAATAAGTAAACAATCAATTTTTATAATAAAATTGTAGTAAAGGTGAAAAAATGTTCTGGTTATCTTGAATTGAACGCTATTTTATTTTTATTAAATGTTGATTTTATATGAAACAAACTGTATATTTATTTTGGTAGGTGCTGTGTAGGAACGGTCTAAGAATATTCCTACAGCAAAGGTCAACAGCTCGTCGTAAGAGGTGGCTAACTAAATGGATGTAGAAGTAGCGACTAGAACTAGCCGCTGGCCAGAGTGCCGTGGCAGAAACTTTCCAAGCGTCCGAGCTAGGATAGCTGAATTATTCTTGTGGAGTGATGTGAGTGTGGGGTGGGCGCTTTGTTTACCTTGAAAACATTTGTTTCTTATTGATTCAAAATTTCTTAGAAGCTATCATAGCACAAGTTTAGTTGCCTTGTCGAAGCTCACATTTCCGTATGTTTAAGTAGTTTTTTTTTAGTTTTTGGTCGTTACATCTCTATGGTAAGGTAACTGTTCCTATTATCGGCCACTTAAGAGATTCGGCTAACTTCATTAATCTGTAGGAATATTACCAAACACGCCAACATTAATTAAAAAACTTTACGAAAATCTTTATTTAAACGTCAATATGTATATAAAATTCTAGCGAGATGTGTAAAATCAGTTTTGTAAAATAAAAATAAAAGTAAAAAAATCACTTGGTCCCAATTGTCGACCAGTTCAAATTTGATATGTCCCAGTTATAATCATAGCTTTGATCCGTTTATCGACCGCATAAACATTGTGTATCTAAATTGCAAATTAAGCTTTTATACCAATGTTTATTCAAAAAATCTACACAATAATGGTAGAAAAATATCTTAAACATAAAAAAGTATTGGAAAATGAATATTCAAGGAAGAGTGAAATACTTTAAGTTAGGCAAACTTAGATTCTACACTTTGGACTCCGGCACTGCATAAACTAATGTTTTATTAATTAGTTTAGGTATTCCATGTGTTTAATCACATCATCTTCCTCGTAATTTAAAGCATCTTCCATTTATGGCCATTTCCAGTTTTTCCCACTTGAGGTCATGGTCTTAGCAGTATATTATTTACCACCGTCTGTACTAGAAATGTTAAGCACTAACCCCGGAAACATCTTATTATCATATTTCACCAACACATAATCACCTATTAACCTTTGTTGCTTCTTTTCTTCTTTTTCTAAAATGTCCTACTGTTTTTTTTGCTTCATTCCTTTGATGATATTCTTGTCATTGTGCGGAAGATGCTACTTCAGCGACTTTTTCTCTTGCGTTTCGCTTTATATTTTTTTAAATCTTGAGTTGGTGTCCAAAACAATGCCCTTTTAGATGGTGTTGGAATACTTAGGTTTTCTTGATTACTATCTTGATATCCATTAGTGGAGTAATTTAAGTCTTTTAGGGGTGTTCGATCAGAAAGTTCTTTACTTGTTGTAATTGGTACTATTAATATTAATGACCTTACGTGTTTGAGATAAATTCCCGCACATCGTAATTGGGGATCGTTTATCCTCAAATAAAATGGGGGTGTTTAAAATAGCATTCACGTCAATATGGTTAGTTGAAATGTCATAACTGGTCACATCACATATATTCAAACTTGGAATGTCGTGTTCGGAAAGGAAAACGTTGCTACTTTCTTCCACTACATCTGTAAAATGTTAAGCTAAGATGAGTTCCCAATTGGGTTTGGTAACTTGCCGCCTGATGCATTACAGATTTGATCTTCACGATCGTTTATTGTGGCACCCGAAAGGTGTTTTAATGTCTTCCAAAAGTAAAATAAACTGGAGTATCCTATTTTTCCATTCCGTACGCTTTCAGAACTTCTGAACTACTCTATTTTATCTATATTAAAGTTTTCAAGAGACAGCGGAAATATCTGTGCCTCGTTTGTAGGTTTATTTGAATTTTCATCGTTGTACTTGTGCTTCCCTTCAACTCCAAGGAATTTTTAAAATTTTCTGTTATTTGGATTAAAAGGGAAGAGACCGCAAGTTGGGAAACCGTTTGCAATTATTGTAGGAAATCTGTCCTTTAGACGTTCAGACACAGCTTATAGCACAGGTGTCAAATGCTCTTTGGTAAATTTGGGGCCTGCGTTTTCAATCTGCCATTTCGTAACCACCTTTCTCCGTTCTAATTTTAATGGAGGAAAAAAAGCCACATCTAAAGGCTGCAAAATATGAGTAGCATTGGGGTATAAACTAATTAACGCAATTCTCTTTTCTGAAGAAAAAGTACTCAGTTGCATAATGAGATGGGATGTATGACCGTCAACAAACAAAGCTATTGGAAAATGTATATTATTTTGCTGGACCCGGGGACCAAATATGTTTGCAATATATTCAAACAATTACTCTCCCGTCATCCATACATTTTTGGATCGACCAACCCCCCAAGACTTTGGAACTTTATTTGTTATGTGTTGCGGAATTCTCTTGTAACAGTGCATAATCGTGAGAGGCGGTAATTCCCAGCAGCATTACAACTAAACTAGTTAAACACTCCTTTTCGTTATTATTAACTACACTGTAAACAGCATTTGTGCCCTTTCTGTGCCAATACCTTTTCTCTCTTCGGATTTAAAAACATTGCAATTAAATATTCTGCGTGGATCACGCAAAATTTCTTCGTTTGGTACTTTCATATAATTTTCAACTTCTTTGAACCACCCTCGAATTTTTAATATGCATGCAATACCCCAAATATTGACAGGTATGCAGGTATTAGGAGCAATCTTATAAATTCACGTCTCCATGATCGACTTGTCATGTATATCTTAGATACGCTAAGTTCATTAATTTATATATGAAATAATAAAAGCTTCAACATTTATTAGTTACTAAGTAGTCAGGTTTATGAATGAAATCATTTAATATAAAATGTGGAGATTTCTTAGAGATGCTGCCGCTTACTTGCCCAAGTAGAAAAACTTTACACCACAGTTGGAATGTGACTGCGCGAAGGTTTTTTATTCGATTAACGAAGGGAAGGGAGCTAAACCACATCAAGGAAATAAAGCCCCACAAGTTTGAAAATAAGTTATATATAATAAGAGTATTTATTTCAAAAATTTCAAATTTTCAAAAGCTGTTTCAACAAAAAATTATATGTCCATGACGATAATTGGAACATGGCCGATAATAGGGATGATTACCTTGTTCTGTGTTCACTCACGTACACAATTGTATTGCATTAGGGTTAGTTAATTTAACTGTTCCTTTAGGTTTAGGAATTCTGAATATGACACTTATTGAGGATGATAGTATTTTACTAATCTTTGACTCCCCGAATATGACCTACGCTACTAATTTTCTTGGGTAGAGGTGTTCATTTTTTTTTAATCAAGTCAAAGTCGAGAGGCAGATGTAGGGATGGAAGGAGTCACGTGGAACACGGCTACCGGGTCTCCCAGCGTCATTAAGCCTCGTGTTTGAGCAAATGTGTCGTAGGTGGTGGTTGGTGTTGGTTTGTAACTGCCTACCCCTTTTGCGGTCACATGGATTTTGGATTTGTGAGCGATTGCCTCCATGGACCTAGACCGCTTCTCGGACAGGATGTGGTTGCAGCTCTCCCTGTTTTAGGGTCGAGGCCCTTTTGCGCTGGGCTATGCTGTATTGCAGGTGGTGCGGCACAGGTGTGTGTGTGTGTGTGTGTGTGTGTGTGTGTCTGTGTCTGTGTCTGTGTCTGTGTCTGTGTCTGTGTCTGTGTGTGTGTGTGTGTGTGTGTGTGTGTGTGTGTGTGTGTGTGTGTGTGTGTGTGGGCTTGCGCGCACGTGTGTGTTGATTTACAAGTTAACATTCAAAACTATTAAATGCGTTTTAAACGAAATATAAGCTAATATTTATAGTAATAATAAATTAACATTTAGTTCAGTATTTATAATAGATAAGGAACCATCACTGCTCAAATCTTGCTGCATCTTAGTTCACTTATCGATAAAATTTACACTAAATTCGACAAAAATTGTTAAGGAATAACACAAACTGAACAGATTTTGAAAGATCCTGTTTTGATCAATAAGGATTGCATATTAACTTTACAGGTAACTGTCAGCTACTTTATTATGTTTTCAAAAATATAGAATACGTTTTACAGTGCATTTAATAGAGTTCAATAGAATTTCATAGTAGTCTCAACAAATTATTTAAAATTTCATGTAGTTTTATGCGTAAAAAGAGATCACAAGTATAGGAAAATACCAAGACCTTCTAGAAAGCTGCTTTTTTGAATTTCCATTGGCGATTCGTCGTATTCCTACACCTGTAACGGGCTATCATAGGACTAAGGAACTAAATGGCGTCAGTTCACTTTATATTAATGCGGAAATGTCAAAACTTTCGGCAATTCTCATTTTTATACTTTGGAATTGTAAAAAATTTCAAATATTAAAATTAAAATTAAAGTTTTCTGTCGGCAATAATTTAAACATAATGTTGCTGAAATCTATTTGTGATTATATACTAGATTTAAACGGCAAATGTCAAATTATGAGACTTGACTAAAAATATAAATTGTTCTGTGCATTAAAGTTAGACAAGTGTGTATTTACTTTAACGGAACTAACAAATAAAATAATTTATATTTATACTTATCAGAACAAAAGTACATAAAAGTAAATGGTGAATTGATATGGTCCACAATTACTGGGTTGTAATTGAAGTTACCAATGATTTGTTAAACTCGTTTAAGCTTGGAACGTAACCAGTAAGAAGATGAATGTTAAACATTTCAAATAGTTACATCTCGAATTGGGATAGTATTCCAAAACAAATAGTGTAGTTCAAATATATATTAATCTATCTTATACATGTAAATGAAACCACTGGTTAGTATTTCGAGTAAAAATAGTTGTGTCTTAAGTACCGAAACGAAAATAGATTGGTTTGCTAAGTAACTAATCGTAGTTCAAGGTGATTGAAGTATTGTAATACCACGCATACCTTGGGATATGTACTATTGTTGGTGCATCTTTGAACCAAAAGGAATGCAAAACACATGATTACTAACTCCAATTATGTCAGAAACCCTATGCTTTTGTATAACTTTGAAATAAGTCAATGGTCGCGTGCTGAACGTTGAATTGACACTCTTTTTTGTGAGGTTCATTAAAATTATTGATAGAGTAAATAGATTGTATCAGAAGTCGTCCATTGAATCTGTATGTTGTATGTACATAGATTAAGTTGCTGTATACAGGGCTATCAGGGTTTATATAAGAGGTTTCAGCGTTCATGTCGTCTGTGACATTATACAATAAATTTGTTACAGTTGTGCTTAATACATAACTTAAGTTTGTGTAGTCTATTTTTACCTTGGGGTTTATTATTCTAGTTTAATTCAAATGTTAAAATAGACAGTACCACGATATTAAGTTGGAAAGGAGTATTTGGACTAACTTAACTTGTAGTAGCGAATAAAGCTTTCACTGATTGCGACAGAAATTTTCTATTTTTGACGATAAATTTAAAAAAGGGCAATGTACATTTTTCAGTACCTCAATTATTTTAGTTAGGAAGTGAGCCAAATACATAATTTATTTTGTTCTTAGGTAAGGGGAGCACATAACACCAATTGTATATTATTAGTTCAGTCCACAAATAGCTTGAATGTGAACCAAACGTCAGAGCTTAATTTAATTAAACTAACTGAATCAAATTTTTCACAGTATTTTTATTAACAGGCGGATTGAGCAACCTTGTTTTATTATTGCATCGAATGATATGGAAGCAAATTGAGTACAATTACACTTACATTCTATTGATGCATGGATTTTTCAACATTACCAAATATTAACAAAGCTCCGTTCGCAATTCAAATTAAGATACCTTACCAGAGTTGATCATGGTTAGTTTTGATTAGAAGTCAGCGTATAACAGTATCAATACTCGATATCAGAGATACGTTTTGAGCTCGCTGAATGTAAAATTCAGGACTATTGAATCATTGTTATTTGTCGAAGTTATGTTGAATGTACATTGTAATTACGTGACGTTTATATATTAAAGAGCTATCCTACAATTTGTCTCCCAACGTGTCGGCGTAGATTAGATATCACACCATAATTAGCTTTATTATTTATTGTTAGATTAAAATTTAGCTCCCATCGTGTGAGGCACGAATTCCCAGTATTTCATTACAGTTTATTATGTGCTACTACTTATTGGGACCACATCTTGTTCATGTAAATGTTTAACGTCCTGTTGTGAAAACGTCGATATAAGTTTAATGCACTTTCTGTAAAACAAGTATTTAAAAAATCCCTCCGTTTCACAAGCAGCTTTTCTAACCTATCTTTATTAACTTCAAAACACCTTTCGCAAGAGTTCTCTTGGTAAATCACCTTCACGACGCATTCGCACAAAGTTAAAGTCAAAGGTATCTGGTTTAGTCCTATTCTTTGCAAGAAACAACATTTATTATACGTAATAAGTACATTGCGCAATGACATATTTAATGATCAACCATAAGAAACAACTTAACTGTCGTGTAGGCTTATAGTGCAATGCTCAGTATGCCGAATGCTTGATTTAGATGTGACTGAGCTCCTTATCAAAATAAATGGTCATATTAGATTTTTTGGTACTGAATCAAACATGACGATAATGCTTAAAAATTATTCCCTCGTAGATAATTTTTTTTATAAACCTATAATAATAAATGCTAGAAAGTACATAAATATATAGCTTTTGCTATAATATAGGTATGAATAATACTAATCTCGCTAAAACCTTTCTGTTTCAAATGCGCAACTCCAGCTAACGTTACAAGTGTGGAACGAACAGGGATACTACAGAAAATATAAGTTTCTCTTGAGTAACGGGTGGTTTTTGGGAACGAAACGAAATTAGTGCATAAATATAGATCTTGAGCAAAAATCGGCTCAAATGCCGACAAACACTCATGTGGGCAATCTAATTTGCAGCCATTCCACCGAAATTGGACACATATAGATTTCAGACCTATATCTATGGACCATGGTATTCAGCTTCATCATCAAAGAATTCTATTGTGCCCCGCGTCCAGAAACTTTGATATATAAATATAAATTTTGGGCAACATTATCGTTGCGGATCCTGTCTCCTAATTTTAGAATAGCGGTTGTACTTTAGGAGGCCAGAGCAGATAATTACCTTATGTTCAAAATGTATTACACACTTAAGGTGTGCACAATGGAAGAAATTAGCTTTTGTTTTTGTAGAAATGACATAATTAGAAGACAATGTTGGATTTGCCATGATGATTTCTTGTAGAATTAGAGAAATAATTTAATTTTCAGACAAGGTACGCTAAGGAGCTGCATATATTATATTGGTTTTTCTAGTTTGATATGGAGCAAATCTAACTCCAGCTCGAGCAGGACGAGAACCAAGAACGCGTGTTCCACGGTGGGTACAAATGTGTCCAAATCACACACGCCGCACTCCCACCAACATCCAACAAACTCATAGAAAACGCTAGTTGCCAAACATTCTTTTGGACATATATGTATGCACCATATCCATCGTGTCAACTCCGCCCTTAGTGCTGTTATAATACATGATTATTTCAGATTTTTTCTAATCTGCCGCACTTCCATCTACAATGTGGTGTATTGTAGATAATATTACTACACACTAATTCCTTTTTGGAACATACTAAACCACGCTTGCAATTTTAGTGAAACCAAATAGTAAGGTTTTTTCATTACGATTCCTTCTGGGAAAAATTCAGAAAGCACAAACATTTTGTTCTTTTTCACAGTTCTCACTACTGTCTACGAATTGCTTAACAATGCCCAATCCAGTCTAATAAAGTAGTTGTCACAGGTCACATTTCGTTTGGTATTATGACACGGTTACGCTAATTGTACAACCACTTGACTGGACTAGTGTAAGAAATACTACCCAGCACATAATATGTTTTCGAATCACATGCCTTCCATATCTTCATCCCATATTTACCAGGTTTAGAATACACACACAGTCACTCGATAGCTTTCTTGATACGGGACCTGTTAGATAATACTTTCTAAAACATGTATTGGTGATATCCCGTACCTACTGTATTGGCACCAACTTGTCACAAACGAAGGGAAATTTGTTGTGCGCCAACTGTTTATCTCGGCCGTATGGTAACATCTATAAACCGGTGGGGACGAATTTATGATTGATGTTATAATTACAGCACTTTGATAATTGCAGTGATCCTCTCAATAAGCATGGTTTTGACAGAAAAGGTTATTTTTTGTTTAAACTGCTTCAAATATTTTAAGGTCTGGTTAATAAGACTGTTGGTGATTTAATGCAGCTTCACTTACTTTAGTTTGTGCCTTTTTTAGTGCAAAGGGAGGCCATTATACTTGCGCTTCCTCTCCGCATATTTTATTAGTCTAAAGAAGCGAACGTCTCCTACGTACGGATAAGTAGCCATTTTGTACAATAAACTGTACAATATGTGATATATTTGATCATCCCAGCTACCCCAGGGAACAGAAAGCCGAAAATTCTTGGAATCCGACGGCCTTTTTAATTTGTCCAGACAACATCTCCAACCAGAACCACAGCCCCATTTTATCTCAATTAGTGTAGATAACTACCTCTAATAAATAATTTTGTATATTGCGTAGGACGCTTGGGTACTTGTAGGGGGAGGTTAAAGTACTGCTGCTCCCTTGAATCCTCCAATCATCATTACTAGATTGAGCGACTATTCTCGGTAAGCCTCAAAATCTGACAGATGAAGTTGGTGCTTATATTGTTACAGGATCAAGCCACGCTGGCATAGTATAAAAATAAGCAGATTACCGAATAACTACAATGAAGATGGAAGCAGTTAAGACCTAAATGACTGAAACAGGGCTTTAAACACCTCATACTTACCTTAAAACAAAACTCAAAATTGGAGATAAATGTCTTAGGTTCGCCACCACGACCTAACCTTATCTGAAAAATTATTTTAAGTTGAGATGTTGATCATGCGAAGTATTTACCCACAAGGTATTCGCTTACTATCTACATAAAACTTTTTTATAACCTTAGAATAATTCACTTTGGGTGGAATTGTGCACATGCATTTATATCCTGACCGCTATTTTAATAAATACAAATGAGTAAATAATGATCAGTAATGTGGCAAACGGTCACTGGGATAAGATCAGAATCATATGTTCAACTCAATTAACTAATTAAATTCAATTTAATTTTGTAATCGGCTTGTCAGAAAGTCAATTATCAAGTGAACAGTCACAAGTGTACAAAATAACTAAGGAACTTATCATATTGAACGTTTGTTATCCTTTGTGTAACTGTACATAAAAAAATAAGCAAATCTTATAAATCACTGTTAACCTAATTAGGTCTCACAATAAAATTATTGAACAATAGCCATTATAGCTTAAATAAAGGAGTAAGTTGAATAACTAACTTGATATTAAGTGTACAGTAATTAACTAACACACAAAGAAAAATTATCTTAACTAAGTTTTCCCTGTGTGATCTTATCCTATTCTCGTAACTAACAACACAAAAAGAGATAGTAATGCCGCGTTTATAGGATAATCAATTGTACACTACTCAACAATACCTAAAATCATTCTTACTTATAAAATACCTAGTCCTTTTTGAAATGAACTATCCTAATCAACGGAGTTGGACTGCTGTAGTTAATCTTTGGGATTGTGTACACATGCACCTACTAATAAGCTACTTAACGTTACGGGGTCGGCACACTGTAAGAGCTAACTTAAATTTTTCGAGTCTACTCACATCATAACTTTTGCATTAATTGAGCAATTTGCCTATTAATTGCTTACTCAAATGTTTATATTATTTAATATTTTAACTCACTTTGTAAGCAAATTTGTAGTTGTCGACAAACCGAATTTGAGCTAGCCTGCCACTATACACGTACTTGGTTACACAGCATTAATAATATTAATTAATACTTAATTTAGTTTACACTATCCACAATTTTTACTTAGCTAAGAAAAAGGGCCACTTGAAAAGTTTCTTTTACTATCACGCGGATTACAAATACTTTTTCTTAACAGAATAGTTTCTATGAAAATGTAAAGTTTCACCATTAACACTCACAATAAAATACTTATCTTTTTTGGGGTTTTTTAATGGTGTATTTAAATTATACAATCTAAACGTTTCGATAACACTTATAGTTATCTTCGTCAGTAGTAATATTTGTAAAAATTGTTAACGATGTAAACAATTTTGTCAAATTGAAAAATTAACATGTTTTAATTTTTCAACTTTGACAAAATTGTTTACACCTTTAACAATTTTTACAAATATTACTACGACGAAGATAACTGTAAGTGTTATCAAAACGTTTAGATTGTATAATTTAAATACACCATTAAAAAATCCCAAAAAAGATAAGTATTTTATTAAGAATAGTTTCTGTTTTTCGTAAATTTGTTTGAATACTATTAAAACCTTGGAATACTCTTACAGCACAATTTACAGCTTAATACCACATTAATTTTGCTTAAACGTTTTATCCGCAAACATATGTTCTGGCAGCAAACAAGCACTGTTTTAACTGAACTACTGATTTTTACATTTAAAATAACCTTTGAGTCGCACATAACACCTTTTGTGTGCAATCCTAACTCATTCATACGAGTAAGATACATACACATTCATTCCACTCTTTATTACTGTATTAAAGTACCGTTCATTCACTTAAATTTTTCAACTTCCAATCTCTTTATGCAACATTTAAATCTCTCTTTAATATTTCAATTAACGCCAGACTTACTAGTTATACACATAATAAAAAAAATTCTCTCGTATAAATACACGTTCATATAATATCGGAAATGCGTCGTACACACAACACAACAATAAATATAAGCAGTGCGTCAAAATATTCTCGTTGTGTAGGAAACTTATTTCGTACTGAAATAGGATCTCTCGGATGTAGAACAATTCGTAAGCTTATTTTATGGTAATCTAGTTTATCCTCTTATAATATATACAGAAACGGTAAAACCCGCTTGATTGTTTGGCTAACACGACTGAGTAACGGCAAAGGGTGTTTCTCATTGATGGTTGCTCGATTACGGGTGTAATATAGTTCTCTCACACATATTGCGCTTGTGCACAACGTAATCTACTAAGTCATGGTTTGTGACTTTTCTGGTTCTTTTTATTGCTCTGCTTTCTATAACTGATTTAAGAGAAAAACTGGATTCCCCTCAGATCCGTACGTATGGTTTAAACTGGACAAAACGAAGCCATAGTATGATCTTAACGAGTTGTTGCCAAGTGTGATGTAGAAAGGCTAATCCCAGAACTGCATCGCTGGATAGACTGAGTTAGTAATGTTTTGGCTAGTATATCGTTTAAGTTTGGGTGACTAAATTATGTCGCACATTTCCTTGCGGTAACGATTTAGAAAACACGCTCTAGGTAACTATAAATTGTTTGAACTTACGCTCTAGATACATGTTGATAGCTTCACAACCAATAAGTGGTTCAGAGAATTTTAAAATCTGCAGAAACAAAGGGGGGTCGCTCGAAGGAATGAGTGTGAAGAGCACGGGTGATCTTAGCTAGACGCTTTCCATAAGTTTCAGTCTTCCAGTAACCCGAGCGCGGATTACTGTTTCTCTTATATGAAATCACAAAGGTTCCTCCCTAGCACATAAGTTAGAAACTGTTTCGGCTCTGGGATCCACGATAATTTGTTTGGTCTTATAGGTGTTGCTGAGTAGGAAGAAGTTGGTGCATCGGCTGGTTTGGACTTACGACTTCGGTTTGGGAAATTTTCCTGTCTATAAGTTAATGTGAGTAATACAGGCACCTAACTCTTACTCTGCCTTACATTAGTGACAAGGTAGTAAATATTGTACGAGAAAACTTCGTAGAAGGATACACCAATATTATTTATTGGGACACTTTATCCACAAACAAATCCGTAGGAACACATCAAATTACATGAAACAAATCAAATCAAACATCATCCTAACAAACAAATGAAACTAACGGGAACCAATTAACTAAACTAAACCGTATAAGAACAAAGTTGGGAATCTTCTAAAAAACTAAGAGCATGCGAACTGCACACGATACGAAACTACCTAAAACTGGTCTCAGAGACACATTAATTTAAGCATGCACTACTGCACATATACTTAGACAGCGCTTAGAGATGAACTTTCTCACTAAACACGCACTAAATCTCACAGCAAAAAGGGAAAAGCTGCAAATTTTTAGATCACAATGAATGAATACAGCAAAGCTGAAAATAGTGGGGAAGTTTTCAGTAAATAACAGAAAAAAATTCTATGTTTGAACTTGCTAAATGAAATATAAATCTACAATACATTATCTTATACTTTACAGGTAAACCTAATTATATATCCTAAATTTACATATGTGTGCAAATGTCCTGGGTAAACACGCAAACAACAAGGTTGCATCAAAATATTATAGGGCCAAGGAATCAGCTGGCTCATACTGGTAGTTTTAGTGTAATATAATTCTTGACAAAAAAAAAAAAAAAATTTACCCACTTTTCAGTAAGATAATGGAACGAGTAAGAGTAAGTCAAAATACCTTCTCTTGTGTGTAACAATGTAATCTACACGCGCATTTATTTCTGTTACCCGGCTTATGGAGCAACATGACTAGTTATTACAATTGGTGATAAGGTCAATTGCGGAAGATAATATACATGGTGTTTTAGCAAGACCTAGTGATTTGAAGAACCCGGAGAATCATGAACTATGAAAATCTGAAAAAAAATGCCTAAACCTTTACTGACCTGATCTACCCTCGGAATATATTTTCAACTTTGTGGTACCGGTTATACCTTATTTTAAGTGGAACCCCCTACTTTTTTGCCATTTTCGGACAACTTGTTTAATTTTAAGGCCACTTTATATAGAGTGTCTGTTGTCTAAAATTTACCTTTTTCCAGTTATTTCAAAAAATTATAAAACGTTCACAGCTGCACACTCCCAGGAAAGTGGGTGCTGCGCCTTTACCGGTACGAACCCTTTTAATTGGGCTTTTAAGCTCCTAAGAAGCCCTATTAGTTAATTTTTAACTTATTTGAGTTCTATAAGTTTTTCACAACTCCAAAAATATTTCTCTAAAGTTGAATGGTTTCAAGTGTGAATAATTTGCTTATCTCAAACAGAATGTCCAGTTTTCTCAACGACATCGTGTTCAGAATCCATAAATCTGCAACTTTTGTTAATACGGCCCTTTTCCTAAATGCATTCGTTGATAAGTTAAAAAAATTGCTCGCTTTTTGGGTCAATCTGAATCTTTCGCTAGTCGCACCGATGACGTAAGGTTTTTTACACACTAACGTGTTCTGTTAAAAATTTTTGACAGATGCAAGCTTTTACTTATTTGGATCTCATTTGGTCCCTTGGTACTTCAGAAGCTTAACAATGATTCAAAACAAAGTAACATTTACTCTCAAAAAACCAAGCAATATGTTAAAAAAGTGAAATATAAAGAATTTATAATAAGTGCTCAAATTGTGCCCCATTAATCTCCAAATACTAGTAATTCTATTTTCGACTGATAATATGGCATTTTCAATTTGATGTGGCCCAAACTCTTATCTGTTTTGCGTATGTGTGACAAGATTGTCGAATGAACTTGTCGACAATCCAACCTGTATTCGCAGTGACAGAAAATGTCTCGGAATAAGTTTTCTAAAATCAGGGAAAATAACTTTTTAAGTACTGGACGATGGAAAACGGATCTGCATCGTACCAACGAAATTGTTACTAAAGAAGAAAATAATTATTAACGTTATTGGTTACTTTAATGCGTTTCTCAAACATCCGTGCAAGGAATTTGTAATATTTCTGGAACTTGGCTTAATTTTTTTTATTCTAATATATTTAGTCATAGTAAGTAGAGTTTTGAATGTCAGCTTTCCGCGGATATTAGTTTATTTTGCTATCGTAATTTTGTTAAAGGAAAAGGATTATTCTGAGAAATAAATCCTGTTGTTGTGTGAAGGGTTTGAAGAAAGGTGGTATTACATGCCCTTATAGGGGAACTACTTTGTAAGAGTTTTCGTCATCGAAGCTTGTCGTTCTGTATGTTTTGTATCTCGTAAAGCGGATGAGTTCTGCATACCTCGTAGTTTACCAATTCGTTTATAGGTAATGTAATGGTGAAATTATAGAAGATTGATCTGGGCAATGCGGATAAAAAAAGATGCTTGTTATTTCGATTTTAGTTTTTAATGGACACACGTGTAACTTGAAGTGTATTTGTTTCTCGTGAGAAATGTCTCCAGTGTGCAGTTTTGTATGGAAGATTTTATTGGTAATGGTTAAAGATACAGAAAAGGTGGAGGTAAGAGGGGTTATCGCAGAGGACCGTGTCGTGTGAGATATGAGAGCGAAAGTTGCCCGAACGGCGTGCCTCCTGAAGTTATCGTTTAGTAGAATTTACCTTAGTCACTAATGTGGATAAACGTGATTCTTCAATAAACACGGGGAAATATACTTGTTTGGGAGTGTTGTATTACGTTTTAGCCATAATAATGTTTTAAGTTTCCACCAAGAGGGGATAGTGTTTTCTCTAGAAGTGCTTCCTCATCTCTTGGAGTATTCACGCTTGATGCGCTCAATCTATGAGGGAGGGTTTGGAAATCTGCAGTTGAAAATCTTGCACCGGTCTTATATTGTATAGCTAGTGCACGCTTGTGTAACAACTTGTATGTAAAATATCTGCGTTGGTGTATATACGATATTTAAGTGATAAAAAACAAGATGGATGAAAACAAAGACCAGATGGACTAGGTTGAAAGATTTCGTTAATTCACCTAGAACATACCGAAATATTTAATTAAAAGAATACCGGCCATATAATTGTCTTTAATTGCAGTGATTAAAACGTTATGTTCGTTGTGGTAGCTGTACAGAAGAAGAGATTTCAAATAGGACGATCATGAGAGATTCGGAATTCAATTGACCTAAGCAGGGTCATTCCGCATCCTGTCGTGATTTTATAACAAAATGGTAGATTTAAAATACCGTACGAACTTAAAATAAATTATCATTTGTGTCTTTGTAAGTGTTTAAATAAAACTACATTTGTATTTTAGGTAAACAGATGAACGCACTTTTGTGTACACTTCCGAATGAACGTCCTTCAGACGAGCAAATATCGGAGCACTTTCACCTTGTCTTTTGTGATTTTTACCTTATTGGCTACTTTGGTTGTGTGTGATTACATTTACTAAAATTTATCTAACTTCCGTATTCCACATATTCAATGCAGTGATGTTTGAGATAATGAATAATTAAGGTGTCGGATTACTTTAGTTTTGTGTTTTGAACTTTCAAGCGTCAACCAATTAACCTACCGGAGTGATTGAAATGCCAGCCAAAAAAACATATTTTACGAAATTTAATCATCTTTCATTGTTAGCCTTCGATCGTTAGAGGGTGTTCTGATTTGTTATCTTAAAGACAGTTTCACAATATTTAATTTTCAATGATTTAGGTATTGTTTTAATTTTATAGTTGGCTTTATACGTTTCTCAAAATATATTAATAGCAAGCTGATGTTTATGCTTTAATTTTTCAACTCCCATAAAGTTGTTTCAACATCTTTAAAAATTTTAATAGATATTGCTACTGATGAAGATAACCGTAGGTGTTAAGGAAACGTTTAGATTGTATAATATAAAAATATACCATTAAAAAAACCCAAAAAAGATAAGTATTTTGTTATGTGTAATAATGGTGAAAGTTTACATTTTCATAGAAATTCTTTGATTAAGTGTTAATGATTTGAAGATTTTATAGATAGCACCAGTCCAGGATCACAACTTTATATTTAGCTAGGTAATGCTGATTCCATTTTCACGTCTAACAAGTTTTAGTTAAAAATAATATGCATCCCTCCAAGTTTTCGTGAATGCAACATCTATTTCCTAAGGATTTTCAGACGAGTGAATTTTTGTGAATTCTTAATGGCGAAGATCTTGACCTTTTAAAAACACTATCTGGATATATAAAGCTAAATCTGATCGGGATGGTCTATTTAATAACTACAATCGGCTTCTTGGCAGATAGAAAACGTATTGTTTGGATTTCAAGATGTTTAAATGTTTTTTGTTGATTCAAAACAATGAATTGGGATTTAGTACAGAGAAACCTTAAGTGCGCTATATATATATACATATATATATATATATATATATATATATATATATAGTATATGTTAATTTTCAGGTTTCCGCGAGTTGATATTCTTCCGGGCTTGGTCTCGCGTAGATTCTCCTCCACGGTTCTTAAAAGAACCGATGTTGAAATGACAACGTTTCGGCATAATCTCATCTGCCATTTTCAAGTCTTCGTGTTCTGCTCCTGGTAACTCGAACTGAACTGAGGTCCTCGCTGATGGTCGGCGGTATTTGTGTGCTGACCTTCTTGGTCGATGCCCTGGTTATTGGTCGTTGTGATGATACTTTAACTTTCACTTTCTACTTTTCTCCTCCTTTCTCTAACCGATTTCTCCTTTCCCTTTCGTTCGTGACTGGGTGTTTCCTGAGAATAGGCTTCCAGGTCGATGGCAATCTCTGAGTGTCGTCTCGTGAATTCAAATTATGTGGTCGTTTTTCGATTTCGATAGCTTCTCTGATAATCCGGTGTGATAGATACTGTATGTTTGCTATTATCCTTGTGTTGTCAAAATCTATCGCGTGTGAGCTCTCCTTTACATGTTGGGCCAATGAAGACGTTTTCTGGTCTTTTTGTACTGCGTTACGATGTTCCTCTCTTCTAACATTAATGCCTCTGTTTGTTTGGCCCATGTATGTTCGTGAACAATCCCGGCATGGAATCTCGTACACTCCTTGATTTTTGAGTGCTATTTTAGTTTTCGGGGTTTGCAGCATGCTCGATAACTTTTTGTTGGTCGTGAAGATGGTTTCGATGTTATGTCTTCGGAGGATTTTTCCGATTCTGTCTGTCGTGCCTTGTACATATGGTAGACAGGATTTAGCTACTGGTATGTTTGTGTCGCTATCTTTCCGATGTGTTCGTTTTTCTGCTCTATTTATGTTTGTCTTGGAGAATCCATTTTGTAGTAATGCCGTTCTGATGTTAACTGTTTCTTGATGCATGTTGTTCTTATCTGTTAGCCGTTTCGATCTTGTGATCAGTGTTCTAACCACTGATTGTAGCTGTGCTGGGTGATGGTGCGATTTGGCATTCAGGTACCGGTTGGTATGTGTGCTCTTCCGGTATACAGTATGACCTAATGTTTCATTATCCTTTTTATACACTAGTACATCTAGGAATGCCAGTTTGTTATCCTTTTCCACCTCCATGGTGAACGCGATCTTGTGATGGATGGTGTTGAGATGTTCCAGGAATGCGGTTAGTTTTTCCCTTCCATGTGTCCAAATCACAAATGTGTCACCCACGTAACGCAGCCGTAGTTTTGGTTTGTCAGGTGTTGATTGTAGTGCTTTTATCTCGAAATCTTCCATGAATATATTGGCAATCACTGGTGATAGAGGTGATCCCATCGGTGCTCCTTCTGTTTATCGGTATCGCTGGTTTTCATAGGTGAAGTATGTGTTCTTCAGACAGTGTTCTATTAGATTACGAGTTTCATTTGAAGGTTGGCACTTTTTCCTGATGATTTCCAATGTTTCGTTAACTGGAACGTTTGTGAACAATGAGACCACATCAAAACTGGTCAGTACATCCGTAGGTTCCACTACATATTCCTTTAGCACCTCGATGAAGTGGTTCGCGTTCCTGATGTTAGATTCGGCTTTCTCGACGTGTAGCTGTGGTTATTTCTCCTAGTATCTTGCCAATTGTTGTAACGGAGATCCCATGGAGCTCACAATTGGTCGAAGTGGCACGCCTTCCTTGTGAATTATGGACATTTCGATGATTTTTCTCTCGGTATTATTTGTGTTTGTATGTCCTTTGGTATCTCGCTGTCCATAATCTTCTTCCTTGTGGTCTTCTACAGATATGTTGTTGGATCTGCTATTATTGGTGCGTATGTTCCTTCTGTTAGTATTCCCCTTATTTGGTTATCGTATTCTACTTTGTCCATCACTACGGTTGTATTTCCTTTGTCGGCCGGGAGTACTATGATCTGGGTATTCCGTCTCAGGTTTAAGAGAGCTCGTTGTTCCTCACGTGTCAGGTTTGGTTTGGGTGGTTTGGCTGCCCTGAGTACCCTCGTTACATCTTGGTGGATTAATTCTGCTGCGTCCGTTGGTAGTTTGACGATTTCTGCCTCTACGCTGCATATGATGTCCTCAGTGGGAATCTTTGCTGGAGCTACTGCGTAGTTAAATCCTTTCGCTAGTACGGTCTTGGTCACTTCGTCGAGTTGGTGGGTGGAAATGTTCTTCACTACTATGTCCGTATCCAGTGGTTTGATGTTCTGGTGTGCAGACTTCTGATAATCCCGTAGTCCTTCGAATTTATTCACCTGTTTGGCGGTCGTTAATATTCCATTAGTCTCTGATCTAAACTCCGTTAAGTTGTCTACGGTTTCCCATAGCGTTGGATGTAGCTGGTTGCTCAATTCCAGATGTAGTTTGTATAGCTACACATTTACGGTGTTTAACATCCTCCTGGTGTCTTGAGTTGATTCCCGTAGTAACGCCTTGCTAGCTCTCCGTAGGATACATCCAATCTTGTTGTTGTTTTTGTGAAAGCTCAGCTTCACACTCCTTGGAATGACGTCCTCGTCTCTACATCGTTCCAAAAATGTCAAGTTGCATAATAATTTGGACTTCCTCCTTCGTAGTTTCTCCAATCTCTTGGTCTGTTGTTGAACCTCCTCCCCGTAGAGGTGTATGATGTTAATTTTCAGGTTTCCGCGAGTGCTGGATATGAAGTTGATGTTCTTCCGGGCTTGGTCTCGCGTAGATTCTCCTCCATGGTTCTTAAAAGAACCGATGTTGAAATAACGACGTTTTTCGATTTCGATAGCTTCTCTGATAATCCGGTGTGATAGATACTGTATGTTTGCTATTATCCTTGTGTTGTCAAAATCTATCGAAAATTTTTCTATCGAAAAATTCTTTTACTTTTTAAATGTTTTTTTTTTACTTAAGGTATTTAAGGTTAAGGAAAAAAATCTATGGTGAAGAAGTTATCAATACCGCGAGGAGCATGAAAATAAGATTACCTAAGAGTTGTAGAGATTAGGCCACAACAAATTGAAAATGCCATATTATCAATCGAAAATAGGCTTATTAAATGTTTGGGGGTTAGTGGTGCACAATTTGAACACTTATTATATATTGTTTGTATTTCACGTTTTTATTATTTTGATTAATTTTTTGACTATAAATATTATTTTGTTGTTTTGATTTATTGTGCTTAAGCTACCGATACATCAAATTAGCTTGCACCTGTCAAAAATTGGAAAGATAACGGCAGTGCGCAGACCAGCGATACGTCAACGGTGGGACAAGCGAAAAGTTTAGGTTTAACCCAAAAAAGCGAGCAAATTTTTTAAACTTAGAAATGGCCACGTTTAGGAGTCGTATTACCATAGGTTGTAGATTCATGAATTTTAAACACGATGCCTTTGACAAGACTGAGCCATTCCATTTGAAATCATGCAACTTTAGAGGTATACTTTGGGGACTGTGAAAGACTTCCTTAGAAGTCAAGTAAATCACAACTTACCTTATTAGGGCTTTTTGAAACTCTAAAAGTTCGATTCCGAAATCTGTAGCGGCAAGGGCGCAGCACCGATTTTCGTAGGCTGTGAAAATTATCTAATTTTTCGAAATAACTCGGAAAAGGTAAATTTTAGACAAAGGACACTTTACATGAAGTGGCATTCAAAAAAACCAGAAATTCAAAAATTGAAAAATTTGGAGGTTCCGTTTACAATAACGAAGCCACATCCGGTATAATTGAAAGTGCCACAAAATTTAAAATGTTTTCCAAAGGTAGATCAGGTCGGGAAAGATTTATGTAACTTTTTTTAGACTTTTATAGCCCTTAATTGTCCAAATTAGATCTGGCTGAAATGGCCTGTATAATATGCTTAAATATCTTGATTAGGTATTAAATTAAGCGGTTTTAATGACGGTGAAAGTGTACATAATCGGGAATTAGAGGTAATAAGTAAAATTACCCTTAAGCAGGACGCACATTATCGCGGAACGGAATGGAACGGAAATTTTAAAAAGTATATAATCAAGTTAGAGTCCGCACACTACCGCGGATCGGAACTGCGAGGATTGGATCGGAACGGAAGCGAATCGCTGGGATTGCTTGCTGAGCGAATTTCTTCCGTTGTTCAGCAGCCCCCTCCAGTTTTCAATCGTATGTTTACAAAATACGCACGACGCACAAGCATTTTTAGATAAGACAGGTTGTTTGTCGTACGAAATAAATTAAATACTAAATGACAAGCGCAAATTATTTGTATTAACATTATATTGTCAAACAGTTCTGTGTGTGTTGATTTAAAATGAATGAAGAACAATTAATTTAATTCGTGAGTTTCCATATCTTTATTTGATGAGTGATAAAAATTATCATAATCAACAAATGAAAGAAAATGCATGGGATGAAATTTCTCGAGAAATGAAAATGCCGGGTAAATAAGTTATAAGCATTCTAACCATATTTATTGTTATAATATAACCATTTTTTGTTGTATAAAAAAACAGTATTGAAATTGTCTTCGGACTCTCAGAGCTCGTTCATCTTGCCAAGGGACAAGACCTTCAAACGAATTGAAATATTCTGCGAATGTGTCTCGAATATGCATTGCATCACTAGTAGAATTTGCTCCCATATTTCTCAGACTCTGTAATCCTTGTGGCACTTCAGATTTCTCTAGCTCACCAGGTTGCCAAGAACATTTATCATTTCGTAAAAAATTGTGCAAGCAAGTACCTGCCATAATTATCATGTTAAGATGTTCAGGAATAACGTTTAATGTTTTGAAGAAAATTCTGAACTTTTACAAAGTAGCCGAACGGCATTTTCGTTACATCGTCTAGCTCTGCTATGTCGGTAGTTGTAATTTTTTTAATGTTGTTGTTTCGTAGTTGAACTCCAGGATATGGACGCATTAGATTTGTACTTAGAGGAAAAGCTTCATCCCCTACAATTACATGAGGCATCAAAATATCACTTCCAGGCAACTTTTTTGGTCCAGGTATTTTCAACGTACCACCATTCAAAGCTCTTCCTAATGTCGAATTTTTGAAAATCCCTCCATCGCTATTTTTGCCGAAAGCCCCAACATCAACGGTAATAAATCTTAAGTCAGCATCGACTAGCGCCATCAGGACCACACTAAATTGTTTTTTATAATTAAAATAAGTTGAGCCACTGTTTGGTGGCCTTTCCGTTACAACATGCTTCCTATCCAAAGCCCCTATATAGTTTGGGTAATTACATTTTGTACAGAAATCTTTCTCTATATTTTGCCACTGTTCAGTTGATGGTGATGGCATCACAATGGGATGGAGTTTTCACCAAATTTCAGCACAAACTTCATAAACGATGCTTCGAACTGTAGATTCCCTAGTCTGTAGCTAAACGCCAAACTAACAAATGAATCACCATGTCCCAAAACATGAAAAAATATTAATAATTTGGTCTCTTTTCAGTCGATGATTGTAAGAAGAAATGGAAAAATTCGAAAGATTGCTGCAGGAAGTCAAAAGCCAAAAACGCGGCAAAAGTGGCGATTCTGCAGATTGTATCCCAAAAAAAATGGAAATATGAAGATGAAATAAATTTTCTTCTTCCGAATCTGAAGGAAAGGTTTCAAAAATCAAACATAGATTTCCCTACTGATGATCCAATGAATGAACAAAATGAAAATTCTGAAGATGTAGGTGGTGAAAGTTCTGTCGGTACTCAAGATGCATTTGATGATACGGCTGTTTTGTCACCTCGCCCAGAAAGAATATCATCACCTCGATCAGATAATATACTCTTAACACCTAGTTCTTCAAATACATCAACTGTCTCCAAACCAAAACGCCTCCCAAAACCTGAATTAAAATCAGCAGAAGTGTTACAACAGTACTTAGAAAACAAAGAAAAGCGTAAAAAAGCGGATCACTTAACAAAATTTTTTGAATCCGCTGAAGAAACGACACGATATTTGCCTCCTGAACTACAAATTGAAGTAAAACATCGAATTTCAATGTTGCTTTATGAATTCGAGCTGGAAGCAATGAAAAATCAAGTTCAAATGCTGATGTGGTTAATAGCACTGAATCAACAAACTCTAATAACTATTCAGTAACAATTGATAACAATAATATTTATACAAATTTGTAAAATAAACATTTATAAAAGTACGTACTTACTTTAATGTCAACGCCAACTTTTCTTCTGCACTTATAGCTTTTCGAAATGTCGTATCTGGTTTCCGAATGTCCAGAATTTTTACAAATCGTAAAATTTTTCGCTAGACGCTCGTCTTCCAATAGGTCTGGGAATAGATGATGAAATTCGCCATATTCTTGCCTTTTCAAGTTAATTTCATGAACCCATTTGCGTTTTTTTTATTACTTTCTCTTTCAATTTCTTCTTCTTCTAAAACTACACACAATTCCACAAATTCTTCGTCTGAAGTATCCATCGCAAAAGAACGACAAACACTAAAACTTAAACCAAGTCAGTCTAGTAGTAAATTACTCAAATACAAATAAATATTTCCGAGGAAGTCCGCGCTAATGTGCGGTGATTCAAAATTTCCATTCCGTTCCATTCCATTCCGATCCATTCCGTTCCGCGATAATGTGCGTCCTGCTTTAGTGGCCAATTTTAGATTGGTTGCGGACCAAAGTTGTGGTGTCGTGTAGAAATACCGCAAACGGTGTATGTTTATTTCAAATAATCTAGATAATTTAATGAATTAAGAAACTTTTTTGCAAATTTTTATACCGGGTGGTCAACTCATACTCCGGTGTTCGATAACTCCGTTACCTTGAGAGTTACGAAAAAAAGCTGTGAATAAAAGTTATTCTTAAAATCAACCTGCATATTATAAAATTATTTAGCAATATACAGGGTATTTCATAAACTCACAGCATATCAAATTTATGTTTTTTAATGGAACATTCTGTCACAACATTTCTATTAGGCTCATTTTTCTTATTCCAATGATAAAGGTTTTTACTAGGTTTTACAGGGTACTTTTAAAGATATAGCCAATTTTATATGAAAATCGTAATGAAATCGTCATCTATATTATTTAAAATGAACACATTTACCCTTCTTAAGCATTCTCTATACCTAAATCTTACAGTTATTGATTCATTTAGATTTTTAAAAATAAAAGACATTTTTGGCATAACTTCAAATTTTTATTTTTTTTCATGACTGTTATGTATTATCTGAAAATACTGTAATTTTAATCAGCTCTGTATCAATACTGTTATTGCGAGGTGAAAAAGACATACAACTATTGCAAATAAATGGTGTTCCATTTAAAATAACCGGGTGTGAGTTTTGGACCACCCTGTACAAAAAACAGAAGTTATCACAAAAGTGATGTTTTAACAATACCAGACTATCACGAAATTATTTTGCCCATGAGAGATTAGCCCTCAATTATTTATTTCAAATAATATATGGTGACGATTTTCACATAAAAATGGCCATATCTTTAAAAGTACGCTGTAGAACCTAGTAAAACCTTTACCACTGGAATAGGAAAAATGAGCCTAATTGAAATTTGACATAATATACATGGCTAACCAACAAAAAAAAACATAAATTTGATATGCTCTGACTTTATGAAATACCCTGTATATTATGAAATAATTTTAAAGTGTGCAGCTTGACTTCATAATAACTTTTATTTAAAGATTTTTTTCGTAACTCTCAAGGTAACGGAGTATAAGTTGATCACTTTGTATATTAAAATATTTAATTTATAAGATTACTATGTCATTAATGTGAAGTGACTTTCCGGTATATTTTATGCAAATTTATATCATTATTATATTTCGAGCATAAATTTAAAATTTCTAATTTTGCTTTTGGTAGTATAAGGAAGTACATCAGTGAAATTTTTAAAGTGATTTAAACGTGCACAAATTAGATATACTCAAAGACGACTAATCGAATTTTATAAGCGATGGGGATATAAAATATTGCAAAATCTTGTACCACGACTAAGGAAAATTTTATAGTTGCTCGAAACCATTTGTATTATTTTATATTTGCAAGGTAATTTCCGTAGAAATTCCAACATAAAATATTCGCGCGTACTCGGAAAATGTAAAATTTCCTGCAATCAATGATCTGTGTTATAGAAATCTAAACTGCAGAAGGTTGTTACTTTTTCATTACGATACTAAACCATATTTACGAACACTCAATAAAGTTCTACGTATTTCTTTATTACTATACATTTTCGGAAATAATCGAGATTTTATTCTTCCAAGATGTTGCCAAATTTCGCTTACTTTTAGAACGTCAGATTAAATTACCTTTAACTGAATTTAATTTTTTCTTTTCAGGTTTTAGTGGATTTCTGAAAATGTGAGTTCAATTCGTAGATTCATCCTAAAGTGCAATATCTTTATAAAACGCAGCGAAACCAATTATGCAACTTTCAAAAATTATAAAGTAAAATTGGAAGCACTTGGCCTACAGAGAATTTAATCTTAAAATTGCTTTTGAAGCATTTTCTCATTCGCGTCCTTTCGATTTGCATCTTAATCTAGTCTGATTTTGTTGTATAAGTTATTGCTTTGATTTACATATCTTTTTTACATATAATAATAACGTATGTCTCTTAGATTTTACGGATGCGTGCGTAAAATCAATTTATTTCGGTGACTATCCTTTAATATATCAGAAAAGGCTTGGCTGTGTAATATAAGTAGTAAAAATGCAATTAATAAGATTAAAAAAATGAAAAATGTCTTTCACAATTGTGTGACCTTTGCTTTATTAATTTTGTCTTATTGAATAAATTGCGCATTTTAAATAATCAGAACATCAACAGTCAGTAATAAGGTATTACATCTCTCTCACTTTGCTACTTTACATAGGAAGATCCAATTTTTGAAATCAATTGTGAACTAACACCACATCACTTTTCGAATTATGCCCCATTTAATAATTAATATCGCGCAATACTGTTTGAAATAATCCCAATAAATAGAGCATTTCTGAACTCAGGTGAAAGAGTTGCATCGATTTCCGCGAAGAACATACAGGGTTTCCATTTAAAAATATGAACTGCGCAGCACCATCTACATGTGCGACACAGAATAAGTCCGGAATCAAAATAAAAATTTGAACACAAATTAACGATTTCGAAAATAATGAATTTATCCGTTACTTTCTGAGCGTGCTGTATAATAATTGCAAATTATTGTGATAATATCTTAAAAATCTCATATTTTGTATTGTTTAGTACGAATCTATTTGGCTTTTTAATTGGTGTTAAGACATACAGGTTAACAAGTTAACTGGTGATACCAAATTTGTTTTTTTACAATATTTTCACTCTTGTGCAAGTTCCCAATACTTAACTTCTCCACACAGAACTTTGTTTTACGAGTTCCAGACTACGTGCCAATTTACGATTACTTTTAAATAAATATTAATTTTCTGGAGTTTACCCATAATATTGTTAATTAAACACAAATATGCGTATAACGGAAATCTTATGTGGTCACCACAAGACTAGTACTAAAATTATTTTTTTTCCATGTTCGCATTATCAAATATTAATGCACTTATGTTTTGTACGTTTATATAATTCACGTAATGCTTTATATAAAATATTGTACATTTTGTAAAACATTTTATGATAAATAGCGAATAAATTACAACACGTTCAACAGGTGCATAAAGTACTAATAAGCAAGTCATTTGATTTTGACCAAGCCATATTGGGACAATAGCTTCCGAATATATACGAAGAACATAAGAAAATAACGGACACATTTTGGAATTAATTAATTTTTAAGGCTTCCTACAAAAATTGAATTATCTTTAAAAACAAAATCTATACATTTTGAGGTCCAATTGAAGGATCTCTGGATTCAAGTAGTTTAGGTGTGTATAAGGTCCTTTAAGCACTGATTTATTACCTACTAAAATATTTCATTAATATAACTTATATAGAATTGAAGCGTCTATAAAAAGAATATTCACACCTTTTCTATAAATTTAACAGTTTTTGAGATTTCCGCGCCTTACATAAAGTACCGTTATTTGTAAACCGATTTTAACTAACAGATGAAAAAACTGAGATATTTTAGTAATAACACTGAATTAAAATTCGATTTGTATCTTTTAAGTTATCGTTGCTACACACACGCACGCACGAACGTATGATCGCATGCACGGACGCAGGTGTGCACACACACACACACACACACACACAATGCGCATACACATACACGCACTGTAACGAGTTCAAACGGAATTAGAATATGCATGACAAATAACCAAAGGAGCCAACTATCTTACAGGGAGGTCGTGGATATATTTAATATTGTTGGAAGTAATCCACTTTTTTTTAAAGCAAGCGAGGAGCGTGAAGATTAGTTTTTTTTTCTATTTCTCCGCTAATAAAAGCATCATTAATTAGCACCGCTGTTTGAGAAATCTGTAAACGTTCCGTGTTTAATAACCAGGATCTCTGACTTCGAGTAGTTTATGTGCGTACAAGGTCCTTTAAGCATTGATTTATTATCCTACTAAAATATTTCATTAATATAGCTTATTTGGAATTAAAGCGTCTATAAAAAGGAAATTTACACCTTTTCCATAAATAACAGTTTTTGAGATTTCCGCGCGTTGCATAAAGTACCGTTATTTGTAAACCGATTTTAACCAACAGATGACAAAATCTAGATATTTTAGTAATAACACTAAATTAAAATTCAATTTATATCTTTTAAGTTATCGTGGCTACACACACGCACGCATGCACGCATGTCCGCATGCACGGACGCAGGTGCGCACACGCACGCACACGAGCGCACATGCATACTCATACACGCACTGTAACGGGTTCAAACGGAATTAGAATATGCTCGAGAAATAACCAAAGGAGCCAACTATCTCGCAGTGCGGTCCTGGATATATTTAATATTGTTGGAAGTAATCCACTTTTTTAATTTTTTTTTAAAGTGAGCGGGGATCGTGAAGATTAGTTTTTTCCTCTTTCTCCGCTAATAAAAGACGCGCTAAGTAGCACCGCTGTTTGAAAAATCTGTAAACGTTCCGTGTTTAATAACAAAAACCAAAAGCAAATAAATTAATTAATATGCTCACCGTCAAATGTTGATAAGATATTTGAATTAAGTATTGTAAATAATTACACCGTACAGCGCAATGAATGAAAAATAAGTATAATGTTAAAGTTTAGATATTCACAATAATATGTCTCATGGTAAGCAAACTTAAAGAGTTAAAAGATTACACCGTTAACTGTTAATACAAATTTCTTTTTATAAATAATAATTTATTTTGGATTAGAATACATCTTTTGAACGTAAAATTACACTCAAAACCTTTTATATTTATATTAATTAGAGATAAGTACACCGAAGCATTCAAAAATAGAATTTCAAACCTGATAAATGTAAGTAACAGAGTCTCAAATTAACAAAGTAATTAATAACTAACACCGTTCATGAAAATTTATTCATTTGTTTTTTAAATTGCATTTTTGAATGATAAGTGTTTGACAGTGAAACACTATGTTTAAGAGAAATACGAATGTATAGTCTATAGAAATAAAGATTTTCTATTTCGGCTTAGCGCTTTATTACTTTGAGACATTGGGAATATACAGCCATTTCTTTCTAACGGGTTTCAATAGAAACGTACGCGACTTAAGTGAAAGCGTAATTACCTGCTCAATGACTTAAGACCGCTCGCGAGGGGTAAACACAATGGAATTTTAATTCTATTCCAGAAGTTATAAAACGTTTTGAACGATTTTTAATTTTAACTATGTTGCAAAATTTTGTGTGTGGATGCAGAGGTTTATTACTTAATATAATTCATTTATTTTGAAATGTGCAACAACGAAATCATTAATTGATAATTAAAAGGAATTGATATGCATAAACAAGTTTTTATTGTTTACTAATAGTGACATTAATTGTACATGCAGAACATAACGTACATTCTTGTAAATAAAACAAAACAAAATTAGAACTAAGAAGCACACATTACATTAATATCTGGAAAAGTATTTGAGATACCGGAATATTGAATTCAGTACCGAACTGAGTTCGTTGAAAACGTTTGGTAACTTCTGGAATAGGATTACATTTCCATTGTCGCGCGAAAGAAACGGCTGTATATTTTCAATGTCTCAGAGTAATAAAGCGCTAAGCCGAAATAGAAAATCTTTATTTTTACAGACTATACCAATATAATTTTGCCACCTGCCACTACTGTCCAGAAGTAAATTTAATTTTGTAATTATAAAGGAAACAAAGTTCATTAAATCACTTCCGAAATTAAAAATTAACGTTATTGATGTAATAATGTCTATAATGTTAACCAAATAACTTTGGGATAACAGTATAATGTTATATATTTTAAATAATGCAAATGCCAACAGATGTGTAAAACAGTAACTGGGTCTGGAATTTGGTGATTATAAATTGATAAAAGCGTGACTATTTGTTAATTAACCAGTTACATAGTATATGCATTTTTTTTTTGTAGAAAGTAGAAAAATTTTTATATCAATCGCTCCGCGAACGTACCGACGTTACATGGACCAGCCGCGCGGCCTTGTATATATTATATATATTCGTTCTCACGGCATATTTGCATAGTAGAAGCTGCGTAAATTCTATGAATATGAGGTAAAAAGAGTAGTTTAAATTATTGAATTGCATTTAACCTAATAGATACTCGCTCTATAATTAAATCTGAAAGTAATTGATTTGTTTCAATACTTGTAGAAACACTTGCTACTGATAACCGTCTATTTAAATTGTAACCGCTGATGTTTAGTTAGAGTTCGTATTTATTGAACAACAATCATTTACTCATCGTCCCACATTTGTGAAATATTTTTGTTTCCCAAGCCAATCTGTGACCTTTGTTTGTTTCCTATCCGCCACACGTCCGAATTGATTCTGCTTTAGGAACATCTTCCACGGCCGTACTCTGAATTTTTCTTCCACTGTAGTAACTAGAGCAACGAAACCGTTATGCGCATACCGCCCAAAAAATAAAATACATACCGTAAAGTATAACTAATAAACTCAATAAATTTATTTCCAAACGAGTTTAATTTTTGTATTGGTGCTCGTTGGGGCAGGCTTTACTTGCCGCCACCGAAAAATCCTTACAATACATAAGAAAATACGGTAATGTCCGATCGGGTAATGATTTGGGCGCCACCCTGTCCGTGTCCGCGTAAAATGTACGCAAAAAAAAAGGGGTGCGCTATTATAAAACAAGGAAAAATACTTGAACCTACAATTTTGTCCGCCACCAACGGTTCCCTGGTCGAATCGCAACAAAAATAAAAGAATTTAGTGCTTAAAAGAAGCAACTATTTAATTCAACAAAAATCTATTAAGTCGCTTTAAAACAATTATTCCCATTCAATGAGAACATATTCACAAAAGATTTTATCGTCGAATATGGTTTAAGAAAAAATAAAACACTCTTAGAACTATTAAAATCTCACAAGATTAAAAAAGGAATTCCTTTCTTTCGCACCTATGAAAGTACTTTTTAGATCTCAAAGATAGGCGGTATGTGCTCTTTTGTTTAAATCTAAATATTTAATTATATCTAGAAAGGATTATTCACAAACCAAACAAGTAGGAGGTCACCAGCGTTCTTCTTTAAACAAAAGAAATTTATTTCAAACTATTCGAGCAGCATTATCGGTAAATATGGTCACTAGGAGCAAAACAAGAAAAAAAAATAATATAAAAAAAATTATTTCTCTAAAAAAATAGATTGTTACATATAAGTACGATTTATAAATTACAATGACAACATTTTGTTATTGTTACACAATTTTCGTTACAGATCGGTCGTTTACATAATTATCAATATTTTCGGGTCTTCCTTTGGAATGATGATGTTGATCTATAAACAAAACAGCTACTAGCATGTTTGCTGGCTACCCATTATTCCAAGGGGTAATGACAAATTGATTATCAAAAATAATTAGACACTCATTATTCTAGAAGGTATACTAAATTAATCATCAGAAATCATAATTAGGTACTTAAACTTTTACAAAATTATTTACTCAGAGCTTAGAAAGTAGATAAATGATTAACGATAATTTTCAGAAAAAATTCCTACATTTAGCGGGATTTTAGGCATTCTTCAGGAAAATGGGTAATTACATGGCCAAGTATCTATTTAGAAATGTACTTTATAAAATTACTTAGAGTAAATATGTATGCTATATGCATCTGTAAACACAACTTTGCAAAAAATCAAGCAGACTGTTTTTCTCATTTAAAACCTATGTAGGTACCCGGGTACCCTTACTGCACACGATAGGTGTAAAAGTCGAGTGTGCACGTGATGGTTAAAACACAAACCTTTATCTTTATTTTTAATCAGCACAATTCAACTTTTATTTCTGAAGAGTACTAAGCGGAAACTAAAGTCAAAACTTTCTTGTTTCATAGGAAGTATCGAATTGGTTGTTATTATGACCCCCTTCCGTATTGACTTTTAAAACTATGTATTCATTCGCAAATACTAACTAAAACCAGTTTTGTATGGGTGAAAAATTGTTTAAAAGGATTTTAACATGGTCTTCAAAATATATTGGTTGGAATTATAACATTCAGGTACATGGTGCTGCTTTCTGAATAACAATAATTTAACGTTCTAGAATAAAGGAGTTTAAATATTTTTTTTCCAAAGATTAACTTATTATGAACGTAAATACACAATTAAAATCTTCGTGTTTATGGGTTGATAGAAATTTCTTAGAGAATTATGTAATTACACATATTCAGCAATTTATTACCACCAGTATAAACATGTGCTTATCTGTTATCGAGTTATTTTAAAAAACATTTTATTTAAACGATATATGATAACCTTGTGGAAGACATATATGTCTGATATTACTAGGCTACACATGGTTTAATATTATCCTAAAGTTAGACCAATAGTGAAAAATTAATGTGGGTTATATAGAATGTAATAGTATTAGTACGATATAAATAAGCCAACGTTAATAGTATATTAAAAACAAGTGTTATAAGACCAGTCTTCAAGCACGAATCCAAGTTTAAAAAATCGAGCGGTGTAGCCACGAGTTTTTTAAAGAATGAGTGCTTCAACGTCTTATGAAACACGTTTTTTATGTTATTTTTTGAAATTTACCGTTTTTAAATAAAATTTTACTTTAGTTGTTTTAGAGATTTTTGTGGAGGTTGGTGATGTCTTAATATTAAAACAGAGAATTTGATCTGGTCGCCTTTTGTTTTATTCAAATTCAATAAGAAAATACGAAAATGGAAGATAATGAAGATAGTCTTGCATGTACACCCCTTGAAATACGCCAAATTGCCAAAAAAACTGTCGCAAATTTGCTCACATCAAAGTTTTCCACTGGACGCATGCTCTTCTTGACAGATTGACGTCGCTTTTCTTAATATGTCTATTAAAGAATTAAAATGGAAGCAAATTACAAGAACATATATTTATATAACATTATTGACCCCAAATAGATTATATAACGTGAATTGATTGAACAATAGTTTTAGAGTGTGACCATATTATTTAAACGGTATTACGATAACCTTGTGAAATACATATACAGGGTGTTTCATTAATAATTGGAACTATTTTAACTGTAGAATAATGAGCTCAAAATAAGATTTAACCCAAATTACTTAGATAAAATGCGGCTCCTTAGTGAGTTACATGGCGTTTCATTTAAAAATTTAAAAACTACGTGCCCAGTACTTTAAAACTATTTGATGTGTCTTTGGCATACTTGACAGGAAGTGCAGGTACTGTACACCCTATTAAGTTATGTTAAATAAACGTTTCTGGTTACTTTCAAAGGCTTACGACAAAGGCAAGTAAATAATTGACACGTCCCAAATTCTACGACTACGCCACTGACGGAGTTGTCATTTTAGCACAAGTTTTCGATTCTCCAATGTAAATGACACACTTTTCATTCGTAACGACATAGTCAATATTTTTCGAGATATTTAAAGTTAAGTATGAAGCTGCATAGTTATTTTGATTTTAATGTGTATTAACTATGTTGGTGTTTTTGGGTTATAGGATTGCATTTATTACGCAACTGAAACGTTAATCTCTAGTAACAAAGAAACATAATGTTTTCTTTTTAAATATTTTGCACCGAGTAGACGCATTCAACATTTAAAAAAAAATTCTGGTTCTGTAAAGAACCATTTTGTTATAAGCTAAACAAAAGAATAATTTTAATAAAACAAAATACCAAAAAGCATATTTCACCTAATACTTTTATAAGAAATCTTCCCCCAACTACCTCAATAAGCTTATTAGTTGCTTTGCTGGACGATCTTGTAACTTTAAAAAACATGTTTGGCTGATTGGTTACAAAATTAGCAGAATTTACTATTCGCTGCTTTAGTTCTTGACGATTATTTAATTCTTGTGAGTATACCAGTGATTTCATATGCCCACAGAAATAGAAATCTAAGGGATTACATTGGGAAGTTTTAGGCGGCCAGGGAAATTCGCTACTTCTGCCAATCCAACCATGTAGAAGCTACTGATCTAGATAGTTACGTACTATTAAAGCAGAATGAGGCGAGACTCTATACTGCATGAACTACATATCTATCCTTCGATTAAGTATCTAGATCGTCGGAAAGTGTAGTTTGTAGAAACTTTAAATACGAGTTATCATTTAAGATTGCCGGTAATTCATAAGAATCCAACAAAATATCTTTCAAATCTTAAATTCTTATTGAAAATGTGATTCTCGGAATAGATGGCGATTTTCAATATCCCAACTGTGGCTGTTTCTCCAGTTAAAAACTCCTCTACGTGTAAATGTGGCTTCGCCAGTAAACAGGCTTTTTTTAATGAAATTACGATTTTCATTTTTTGTATTTATCATCCACTGAACAAAATTCAAATCGTAAAGGATAATCTCTAGGAAATACATTTTGTAAGGGTGTAACGTGGTAAGGTCATAGATTTTCTTTTTTAGTACTCGAAAAACTAAAGAGTGGCTTAGTCCAGTCATTGCTAATAAACGTCGAGTGCTTAGTTCAGGATTATTAGCAAGTCGCACTAAAATATCGTCCTCCTGGTCAAAGCTAATATTTTAGGTCGTCCCACATCACTTTTAGACTTAAATTGTCCAATATCTCCTAATCGACTAAGAATGTTCTGAAAGTTTGGCGACTGGGTCGACAAGCAAGACAGGAATAATTTTCTTGTACATAAACACGAATTTCAGGATTAATAAAATTGTTATGCCGCGGCATTTCAATTAATCAGTTTTTTAAATTTTACAACAATCAGAATTTTCAGTGGCATTAACAACTAACAGCAAAGACAGTACCCGGCTAGATCGAAACCATTAATTCAGACCAGAGCCAACTACACAAAACCTGAATTAATCTTCAACATGTCGTAAGCACTTTAATGCCATGAAAGCATAAGCATTTTTAAAATGATATGGAGAAATGCTTTAAGTGATATTGTAAATAGATGTAGGGATAAGTTTTTAAATTATTTTAATATTACTTTAAAGTTAGATGATTTAGCGAATGAATTGATCTCGGAATTGAACATTTGTTATAAAAGGTTTAGATAACATGTGCTTTTGGAAATGTTCGTGCTATTAAAATACGTTGAATGGACCTATTCGTTTCAAGAAATATCAATAGATAACATTGTTTTTTGGGTAATAAATACAATACAATAACTGTGCAGACTCATCTTTAGCTTTAAATATCTCGAAAATAATGACTTTGTCGTTACGAATGAAGAGTATGTTATATACATAGAAAGTATTGGAAACGTGTTAAAATGGTAATTCTGCCTGTAGTGTAGAATTTGGGAAGTGACAACCATTGACTTGCCCCTGTCATACGTAGCTGGTAGTAGCCAGAAACATTTATATAGCATAATTTTTAAGTTGTACAGTACCTACAATTCTTGGCATGGTTGACAAGGATCCGTCAAACAGTTTTAAAGTACTGGGTACAAATAGTGGATTCTACAGTTAAAAACTTTTCCAATTATTAATGAAACACACACACACACACACACACACACACACACACACACACACACACACACACACACGCACGCACGCACGCAGGCACGCACGTACGAACGCACGCACGAACGCACGCTCGCACGCGACACACACCCACACCCACACCAACACCCAAACGCCCACACGCCCACATGTTCTCACGAACACAAGCACACAAGCACACATGCACACATGCACGCACGCACGCACGCACGTACGAGCACACACACACACACACACACACACACACACACACACACATTATACAACGTGCCCAAGATTCGGATGAACTGCATAGCGATATTGAAAACGATAAAAGATGCAAAGGCGGTTAAATTAGAGAAAAGTTGTTGTATAATTTAGGACATGTTCGCATGTAGCTTGCAAAAGTTCATTATTGTGTATTGTTTCCTAGATTTAAAGCAAAATGCGATTTCTGGGTTTTTCTTTTTAATTCTAATTCCTACATTTATTTCTAAAGATTTTTGAAAACCAATGGTACTTCTTCATTGTCACTTTTTGAATTCTATTAGATGGCGTTTTTAAATATGTTATTCAACGTTTCGTCCCCGAGGAACCCTCATCAACTTTATTTTTGTATATCCCCGAAACCAACGAAACACCCTGTATCCGTTAGTATTTTTTATTACGAATTTAACCATCTATTACACATTATGGTTTTGCAACTGAAGAATAAGGATTTTCATTTTTACATTTTTCATATGACATCAGTGAATATTAGAAGTCTTTTATAGAATAACACTTGTTTTAGATTTTGTTGAAAACTGTTTAATACAGTTTTATTGCGTTGAGATCGTTGTCGTTACTTGAATTGTACGTATTTTAAGTTATATTTATTATATTAGGTATTTACTTAGTTAATTTATAAATATAATTCATCAATAAGTGTATCTAGGGAAAGACGCAATTTTATAAACAAGAAAATTTCGGTTCGTTGACTTGCTACATCTTGTACCACAGAAATTGTGTAGTCAGTATAAATATCCTGAACGAAGGCAACCTGGTAAATCTATTTTTAAACGCTTGGAATCTAATTTAAGTTTCAACCATATAAATTTCGAAATTGGCAGAGTCTTAGACCAGCTGATCAGGAACGGCGAACAGGTTTTTGCGAATGGTGTACTAGAAAATGTGACGAATATCTAAATTTTCCTTTTAAAATAAATTAGTTTTATGAAAGCAAAATAACAAACAATGGAATTTTCAACTTACGTAACAAACGTTATTGGGCAAAACAAAATCCATATTTTAAAAAAAATCAAGACATCAAGATAGATTTGGATTTAATATGTGGATGGGCATTTTGGGACGAAGAATAACAGGACCTTTTACTTTCCCATGCCGAACCATATCTGAGCTTGCTGAGGACTGATTTAGAAAATGCCTTTAATGAAGTACCTCTAGCACTTGTTGATAACTGTTGCTTTTAACAAGATGGTGCCCCAATACAACTCAAGAAATGTACACGACTATCTGTCGTTGTGGTTTTCACGAAAATGGATTGGAACTTACAGTGCAGTAGCTTGGCAAGCCTGATCGCTCGATTTAAGCCCGTTGGATTTTTTTCGGTGGGTTACCTAATAGACCAAGTGTGTTGTGAGAGTTTTGAAAATGAAGAGCAGTTGTTAGTATCGGTTCTGGTAGCAGATAATATTATTTCGCTAGAAATGCTAGACCGTGTTTTTAATTCTTCAGTAAAGAGAGATTACCTAGAAAATAACGGCAACCTATTTGAACGGTTACTGTAATTATTTAACATAAATTAAATAGGTTTAAAAGATTGGAGTTGTTAAATTTGTACATAAAAAAAATATCATCAAATACTACTATCAATCCGAATTTTTCTTAAAAATTAGCTTCATAACTATAATGTGTAATATATGGTTAAATTTGTAATAAAAAATACTATGGAATACAGGGTGTTTGGTTAGTTGCGGCGATATAAGAAAATAAAGTTGATGATGGTTTCTTGGAGACGAAACGTTGAATAAAAAATTTGAAAACGCCATCTAATAGAATTCAAAAAGTGACAATGAACCTTCGGTTTTTAAAAATCTTTCAAAATAAATGAAGAATTACGACAAAAGCAAAAACCCAAAAATCGCATTTTGAAACGATAAACAATATTAAACTTTTGCAAAGCAAACTACATGTGAACATGCCCTAAATTATACAACTTTTCTCTAATTTAACCGCTTTTGTATCTCTTATCGTTTTCAAGGTCCCCATGTTGTTCGTCGTTATCTTGAGTACTACTATATATATATATATATATATATATATATATATATATATATATATATATATATATATATATATGACACACACACACACACACACACACACACACACACACACACACACACAAGGTGTCCGGAAAAATGTGGGAAATCTCTCGGATTCAGATAGAAGAGGAAAAAATAACATGACAAGTTCCTACAAATTTTTTTCCTGCAGACCCTCCCTACGGAGATGTGAGCCACTAAAGGACGCCGCTGGAAATAAGTTTATCTTGAATAACTTTTAAAGTAATAAAAATTCAGTATGATGGCCACTAGTAAGAACCTCTTAAAATAGTATCCTTGAAACATGTTTAGCTTGTTTAGTTTACCAGGGATGGACTAAGTTGTACACCTTAACGCCTAAATTTTTAACACCCTGTATGATAAAGATTTAAAAAAAATTGTTTTGGGTAGTTTGAATCTTTACCTAAAGAAAAGTATACTTATTTAATATCGATAAAATGAACTATTTTCGAAAGAAAAAAGTAATAAACGAATTAATGTTTCATAATTATTAATAAATTATTAAAAACAATTAATCCAGTGTTTTTTCAAATTTTTACGAGAAAACACTCTTGTAATAATAAATTAGGAAAACCAAATTAAACATATTAATGATTTAAAAATTGTTGCAAACTTAAGTGAGTTTATTGACCCACGAGGTATAATTTTATTTCTTGTTCATTTTATTTATCTTCACTCAAAAGACATTCCAATGATACGAAATAAATAAATAGCCTGCATTTTAGAACTTGACATTTGTCACATCGCTGATACATTGATCGACATTAATTTACTTTAAATTTACTGATTTTTGATTTCGTGGTGATTTGAATTGTAAACTTATTCGAAATATGGAATTCACTTTTATTGAATATGCATCTCATGTATGGTCTTGCATCTTGCAATGCTTAGGAAGCAAGAAGATTATATCACGAGAGATTTCCTAATCGTACTATTCCAAATCAGCAGACATTTCAACGAGTTGATCAACGTCTAAGAGAGAATGGTGAGTGATTTCGGTTACTAAGGTAATAATATTGACTTTGTTTATAACTCTAGGAGTGTTTAAGAAAAAAGTACTGATGTTGGTCTGACAAGAACAGTGCGTACGGTGGAATTAGAAGAAAATATTTTGAATGCTGTAGATGGCATTCCTTCAACGAGCACTCGCAAATTAGCCGCACAATTTAATAAGCCGAAAACAATAATTCATGAAGTTCTTCAAGAACAGCTGTTATACCCAGATCATTTGCAAGAAGTGCATGAATTGATTCCTGAAGATTTTCCTCGCAGTTCGCAAACTAGCTATTGGATCATCAACGAAATAATGAAAACTTCATTAGCACTATTCTTTTACAGATGAAGCAGCTTTTCCCCAAAACTGTATCACGAATTTACACAACTCACACGTATTGGCTCATCCAACTATTGTTTCGCATCATCAACATCAGTTTCAATCAATTAATATCTGGGCAGGACTCATTGGCAATTTCTTGATTGGACCATTTGTATTGCCGGCGCGATTGAATGGACAACTTTATTTGAGTTCCTCCAGAACACTTTTCAAGATTTAATAGAGCATTTACCTCTTGAAACCTGCCGAAATATGTACTTTATGCACGATAGGGCACCACCTCATTTTAGCGGTGATGTGCGGGAACACTTAAATAACGGCTATCCAAACCGTTGGATAGGCCTGGCCTCCTAGATCTCCCGACCTGACGCCTTTGGATTTTTACCTGTGGGGACACCTCAAAACCTTGGTGTATTCCAGTCCGGTTGATACTAGGGAGGAGCTTCTACAGAGAATCACGTTTCATTGTGATGTGCTAAGGAACAATGTGGGGTTATTGTGGCAGTCCTCAATTCGTCGTGCTCGTGAGTGTATGAGACTTCACGGAGCCCATGTTGAACCCACTTATGAAGTTTTTAATTAAATGAAATGAAACAAATTCGTTTATTATTTTTTTTCTCGAAAATAGTTAATTTTATCGATATTTAACAAGAATACCTTTTTTGAGACAAAGGTTCAAACTACCCAAAACTATTTTTTTTAGATCTTTATCATACAGGGCGTTAAAGTGTACAGCTTAGTCCATCCCTGGTAAACTAAACAAGTTAAATATGTTTGAAGGATAGTATTTTAAGAGTCTCTTACTAGTGTCCATCATATTGAATTTTCATTAAATTATGTCAAGTACATTAAAAGTTATTCAAGAAAAACTTATTTTCAGCGGCGTCCTTTAGGGGATCACATCTTCGTAGGGAGAGTCTGGAAAAAAAAAATTTATAGGAACTTGTCATGTTATTTTTTCATCTTGTATCTAAATCCGAGAGGTTTCCCACATTTTTCCGGACACCCTGTATATTATATTCCCAATCACACATCGTATGTTTAATATTGTCCTATTGTTGGATCAATACTGAAAAATTAATGCCCGTTGTACGGAATGTAATAATATTGGCACGACATAAATAGGGCAACATTAAACTATACTTAGATAGTGTCCAAGAGGGTTCTTTTTACCGTTAAAGTTATTTAAACACTTAACAAGCGTTTAAGGGGGTTATTCCCATCTCCAACTTATTTAAGAAATATTAGACTTAGCTTTAATTTTTTTTTATATTCAAAAATATGGGTCGCAGTATAGATACTGGAGTAAAGTATTATTTAAATTATTGTAAGGTAAAGATAAAGTCCGTTTTTATATAGATACTAGAGTAGGATATTATCCTAATTAGTTTAAGGTAAAACTAAAATCAGTTAGCGAACGTCTGAGAAAGTTATTTTCAACTCCAAAGCTTTTTAAACAAGTTTTGATTTGATGTAAAACTGCAACTCCTCATCAGACGTATAAGAAGGCTACGTTCATCCTGAAAGATATTAAAACAATATTTAATTTAGCTTCATATATGTTTTTAATATTAAAGAAATGCAGCAGTATTTTAACATAAATAAAGAGATAGAGTATCACTTAAACTATTTTAAGGTAAAATTGGAATCTCTTAGCCAGAGACTAAGTTTATCATTTTCAAACTCAAAATAATTTTCTCGATTTATGACTTTTAATTTTTTACGGTCAAAAATAGTTGTCCTAGTTTTACTACAGATACAGAGGTACCGTATCATCTAAACTCTTTTAAAGTAAAATGAAACGTTCACCCTTTAGGATAGCTAAACAACTTTCGACTTTATTCTAATTTCTTTTAATAGTAAAAAATAAAAATCACAATTTCTAGATAGATAGTGGAGAAGAGTATCACCGAAACCCCTTCTGGTAATATTACAAATATTTCTCTATTATAAGTGTATTGTAACACAGTTTATGCTTTTTGAGCGCGACGTTTCGGAAGCGGACTCTGCTTCCGTCATCAGGCTTAGTCCTGAGAAGGACAGTTTTCGCACTTGAGTCGAATTCATATGTTATATATAATTTTTTCCCAAGCACTTAACTACTCTTACATTCGAACTTGGTACCTTTCACTTACTAGTCTGACACCTTGGCCACTGCGCTTAAGCTCTTCGCGCATTATTGGAATCCAAATGGGTTTCATTTCTACACTAGCTTGGCTTATTGGAGTTTTTGCTAGTGCGATGCATGTGACTTCTTTGAGTTTTCGACGAGTTGTGTTCTTGTCCTTTACCACTATCTGTATGTTATCCCATTGGATGCGGTGGTCTTCGTTCCAGACACGTTCGGCGATTCTTGATCTTTCTGTTTCTCCCTTGCGGACATAAGAACAACGTCAAATATATATATATATATATATATATATATATATATATATATATATATATATATATTATGATATTACGCCGTGGCTCAGTAGCAAAGGTGTCAGACTAGTAAGTGAAAGGTACCAAGTTCGAATCTAAGAGTAGTCAAGTGCTTGGAAAAAGTTATATATAACATATGAATTCGACTCAAGTGCGAAAACAGTCCTTCTCAGGACTAAGCCTGATGACGGAAGCGGAGTCCGCTTCCGAAACGTTGCGCTCAAAAAGCATAAACTGTGGAAATAGGCCGATCAACTCCACTAATTACAAATATTCTTAGGGGGTTCTTTTGCCCATAAAACTATTGAAACAATTTTGGACTTTCAATTCTTTTACAAAAAAAGAACAATTTTAATACAGATACAGAGGTATACTATATAAACTATTTTAAGGTAATATCACGATCAAAACCTTTTAGGTCGTTATTTTACGTAAAATAGCTTAGGTAATACCCTACCTCATTGTCCATATTATAATTTGTACCTTGGTAATACCCTACCTCATTGTCCATATTATAATTTGTACCTTGATAGTTGACTATTAAAGAAACATTAAAACAAAGTCAAATACTGTTTCAATAATTTTGTGGGTGAAAGTAATCAAATTCAATGTCTGTAGAATGGTTGTAATTTTACCTTTAGTGAAAAACCTTTGTGTGAAAGTAAGCCATTATACACTTTATAATTGACTGTAGTTTCCGTTTAAAATAGTTTACGTGATGTCCGAGTAACTATGCCAAAATTCGGACCCTTACTTTTGAATATTAAAAAAAATGAACTAAGCTAATATTATTAGCTAGATTGAAGGGCAAAAAACCCTCTTATAGGCCTGTCTTGTGATTTCAACTCTAAATGGCTTAATATATCGTAATATCTACATTATAATTAAAAGATTGATTCTTGACTATTAAGAAAATTTTTTTAAATAGTATTTATACTAAAACTGGAACCACTATTTTTGAATATTTAAAAAAAAATTAAAGCTAATTCAAATCTTACTTAAATAACATCTCATAAGCCTGCTACGTTGTTATAATTTTACGTCAAGCTTGGTTAGGCGATACTCTGTCCCTAGAAACTTGATTCTTGACAATAAAAAGAATTACAACAAAGTCATAGATTGCTTAAATAACCATTAAGTGTGAAAATAATATTATTTTATTATTTTTGAATATAAAAAAACAAATTTTGAACTATGTCGAATATTACTTAAATAACATTGCTGTTGAAAATAATCTTCTTAGACACTTGCTAAGTTGTAATGTATTATAGGCGATACCCTAGCAATATCTGTTCTAAAATTGGGAACCTAATTTTTTAATATTAATACGTTAACTGCTAAGTGACCTTTTTGTCAGAGTGGCTCCGAAACCCAAATTTCGGGTGTCAGCTGCCGTTGGAGTTTAACATTGCATGGCCGTACATGGGGACATTTAGGTAGGAGCCTAACGGAACAAAATACCAAAAGAGCTCGCGATTTTGTCAAAAGTTGATATTGTCTAGATTTTTTTAAAGACACAATGTTTTGCGAACTGTACACTGTCTAATGCAATTAAAAAGCGGTAAGGTCTTCTAGAATACTATTATGAGTAAAACATATTTCAAAAAATGTTATTTGGTTCATGACTGTAAAAAAAAATACACCAAACAGTAAAATTTGTAGCATTTTTCACGTTTGAACCTTGATTTGGGTGGCTTGAGTTGGGCTATTTTTCTTCCTACTTATTCTGATAGTTTACCATAGCATGCAACGCACTTACGTCGATCTCTAGATACAAACTCTTGCAAAACGTGTTTATTTTCTTCAGTTGGTTCAGAAACATGGTGAATCAGAGTGAAGTTGAATCAAGGAAAGTACTACCTGTTCACGAAATTCAGTGATTGAAAGTTTACTTTGCGTTACTGCTTTATAAATTATGAATGCATTGGTAACTGTGGTCCCCAGTAGTATTTCGAATGCCAGCTTACAGTACGATTTCACTTATCTTCGTAAAGGAGAAGAGTAGAACTTGAGTTAACCTGAAAGGTCAATGAAAGAGTTTCTGACATTATAATCAAGAACTAAAGTTTGAGTATATTTTCTTGTTGAATTTGTGTATATAATACTTATGGATAAAATATTTCTCTTACCGTTCCATTTTAGTACAGCAATTCCTGTATTAGATTGCATTGAGGAGCCATAACGCTCATAACTATGGACATAGTTGCAGGTGTTTAGTATTTTTATCTTTTCCTCAACACACTTTTACGCTGCGTGTATATTCCTCTTTGCCACATAACGTCTATTTTTTATGTAATGTCTTAAGGATAATTTTCCTCTAAACGGTACCAAAGTTCCATCTATACACACGGATTTGTCAGGCGTGTATAGCTCTTGAAATTTCTATTTCAAACCACCAAGAAGCGGACTTATTCTTCCCAAACGATCTGTTTCCTCGACCTTTTCATTATCACTAAAGTGAAGTACTCTAAGGAGTACTTCAAATCGGTTTCGTGACATTTGAGGAAACATAATTGGATTTTAGTACACGAGGCCTTTGGACCAATAATCAGAAATTTTTGTCTTTCGGTCCAAGCCCATCTGTAATAGAATCCCGAAGACTTAAAAATCTTCCATTTTATTGATACCTGTGCATCGCTGGAGACGTAAATTAGACGACAAACCTTAATCTCGTGCTTGTAGAGCGTATCTGTCTGTTTTGTTAACAATCATAACAAGAATCAGTAAGAAAGGTCCTATAAATTTCATGTGGTATACTTTCCATAAATTCGTCATATAATTCCATTTTGATACTCACATCTTGTACATCGAAGGTATATTACTTGAGATTGGTACCTGTTGTAGGGTATCAATTCATTATGTGATTGAGTATCTATTCCTTCATAGCTTTCAGTCTGGCAAAATGCTTCTATTACATTAGCTATTGATAAATCTATCAAAGACTGAGTTGGAGGGGTACTTCACTTTCATCAGCAGAATTCATGGGACTTGCCTTGGATATCGAAGATTACGCTTCAAACGTTGATGGAAGGGTTGGTCTGGGTATTCAAGCTGGGGCCAATGTCCTAACGTCTAATTGCCCAGCGTTTTTGGTAATGAAATATAAAAATTATGAAAATAGAGGCGTATTTTCATATTGGATTATTTTATATTTACATTTTTACTTTCTTGTTTGGTCTTCCTTGTTCATACGCACTACTGTCACTATCACTGTTCGTCGAATGGACTACAATCATTAGATGACGCATTATTTTCATAATTATTGGCTTTTCCTCATCACACCACAGTTCCTTCCAATGTTTATTCAATCTGACACACTCTTTCTTATAATTGCCACCTATTTTCAATGTTTTCTTATAACAACGAACAATCACTTTCACAATATTCAACAAAAAATTAAAGCATTGGCCAAGATTGATAAAATGCAACACGTTTGGCACCTTCTTGCGTATGTCGACGAATGCGAAATAACCATCCACCGACAAATCACGTATGGATAGACAAATGCAAAAATAAACTTGTTTCAACGCTTCGTATTGTTGCTTATGGGTTTCACGGCCTCAAATGGTGTTAACGTATATTGAGGCTCGGAAACCAAAAAGAGGGTTTCATTATCAAACTCATTTTTCTCCCAACTTTCTGTTAATTTGATTGCAATTAATTAGAATTACGAAACAATAATATGAAATAATATGAAATATTATGAGTTTGAGCCTGATGAAGCAGAATTTTCTTTGTATCGTTAAAGAAAAGTTATAAACTAATTCAAATATTGTTTAAATAACTTCGAGGGTGAAAATAAACTTTAGTAATTTTAGGTGATAAGTTTGTTAGTTCGACTAGTAACCCAGTCAAACGGTCCTGAGACCGCGGAGAACTCGGATAGCGTGTGGGTTTTGAAGCGTTGGTAAAGAGTTAATAGAGAGTTAGGTTAGTTAGAAAGTAAGAATAAAATTGCAGACAGAAAGGTAGGGAGAACAGACGAGAAACAGGCGCCACAAGCTTTAAAGAAAAAAAAAATAAATTACAATTTCTTGAAGGAGAGACCCTGTAAAGCTTGAACCAGGGAAGCAACAGGAATAAAAAATACACAAAAGTTTCCTCAGTAAACGGAATTTATTTATGAATTTCTCAACAATGGCTACAAAAATTCGTAATTAACATATATTTTCAAGATTCATAATCACGAGGGCAAGACCTGTAAAATATCAATTTAATAATGTATAAATAACCACAAAAGAACGTAATGCCTTTCTCTGGTACGTTCAAAGATCTTTCAGCCGTAAACCTGAAAAGGAAGATTTCATGCAAATGTATATATGTATAGGGACCGCCATAAAGTTGGACACATGAGAAAATTTTATATTACATAGTGTTTTTGGGATGTTTCAGTTTTAATACTAAATATGAAACGTTTCCAAAATTCCCATACGATGCGATTAACCAAACACCATTTATTCGTAATATTAATGACAGCAATTTAATGCTAAATACTGGTTAGTCTGGTAGCTAAGAAAAAACTACTTTTCACAACCGATTAGACTACATATTGTTGATAATGGCTTATTTAAACCCCGCATTGTTATTTATGGGATCTTTTCTGAAAATTTGTACGACATTGTTCGATGGGGTCTAGTCTGCGCTTTGCTGAAATAAGTCTGTAACGGCACACGATGGTATTAAAGTTAAACTCGAAATAAAATTGTAAACGTTTTAACACTATAGACAGTTTTTTTGTTTAATGCATAGTCAATGTATGCATACATACGACTTTAGTTTAAACATACACTTGTGCGTTCAAAGTAGTGGTGAGTATAGATTTCTAAAGTTGCACTTTATGTGATAATGGAAAACTTAACTCAAGTTAAGAGAAAAGAAGTAAATCAACAGTATTTATTCAGTCATTTTCAAAGAATTGAAGTATCAATTTAAATTTTCATTTACGGTAGTGCTATATATTAGTAATTCAGTAATAATAACTATTAAACGTTTGCATAAGTAAAGTGCTTAATTATTCCCAGGGGATACGTGGACGTATACAAATCCTCACCGCAGATTTCCTATATTAATCAATAAATCATAAAGGCTAATGTTTAGTAGCTTTATCTGTACGTTTCAATTTAATAACAATTGAATGGTAAATATTTGTAGAATACGAATAAAAAGCTTTATTGATAGTATTTTACACTCCGCCTTTGTCCGAATCAAACAAATATCTGAAATCAATATTTTTTTTCGAATTAGACACCAGTAACAGTAATAATCTGTAATGCATCCACAAAATGATGAGGAATAATAATAATAATAAATTAATAGAAAAGCTTAACTTGGTTGCATTGCACTATTTGTCATTAAAATTTGTTACCAAATAATTGTGATTATAATATATAAATGAACGCTATTTTTCGATTGAAATAGTAGGTTTTTGAGTTTAGATGTGATCAATCATTGAAAACGTGGGTTCTGTGTTGAGATTTGCAACAGCTGCATTTGCAATAAGGCCCTTGAGGGCCTGATTCGGGTGTCATTGCTGGTGGAGCCACTAAATTAGGTGTGACGGGCGTTGAAGCCCCATGAGTTGGTGAGGGTAGGTGCCTAATTTAGAAGGTCGTCCAAAAGAGTATTGAGATCTGGTAGGTTGTAATATGAGGAGATAATAAGATGTAACGGCAACACATTAGAGATGCGATTGGAGTGGAAGTAACTAAAAGCGGGTCAGCAATTTCCGACTTTTAAATCGGTATCCGAGAAGCCGTTTTGAATACTATGCGGCAAGTAAAAGTGGTAGTTGTTGAAGTTTAGTTAGCATGTCCGTTAGTTTTGCCTCTGTGAATGATTGTATGCCTATGTTTGCAGGGTTTCCTCTTTGACGTTAATTGTCCCTGACGGTATGTTTAAGTACTAGGAGCTCGGATAATAAAAACCGCCGTACGGTTGTCTGCTACGAAAGTGTTCGTTCGGCGTTGGGAGTAGGAGAAAGATGTACCGTCTAGGGTATGATTGATCCTATTCCGAGCATTGGGGAAGGTCTAGAGGAAGGCGTTTGTTTAATTGCGATTGGTTCGTTGGCTGATGATTGTGTGCGTGGTGTTTATGGAGTTGTCCTTATCAAACGATGGGGTCCCAGATTACAATCTTTGATGGGGACCTAGGAGGTTCCCACTGCTTTTGGCACCTTCTAGAGTAGGAGTGGTGTGCATATGTTTTGCTCAGTGTAGATTTATGATTTTCACCACAGTTGCCGCATCAAATGGTACACACTGATATTCCTCAGAAGTGTATCCGATCTGCGTGTGGGTCGTGCAATATTTATAAAGCTGTGCCGGAATTTGGGAGAACTTGTGAAGGTAACGTTTCCCGAACAAAGAAACGTACTTTGCGAAAAATAAAACAACGGTACACCTGGTAGTGGTGATGAGTGGGATTTATGATGTAGGGTAGGAGGAATTGAGTCAAATATCTCTTGGGTCAGAATATTTTTATCCACGTGACAAATCGCGCAAGATATTTAGGGAGTTCTAAATATGGTGGAGTAAGTTCAGGTACCAGGTAAATGAGTAAGCGTTTCTGTGGATAACAGAAATAGTGCTGCAACTTAAATTGCACGTAAGGTTGGAGTTTACAGCAAAGGTATCGGAAATTCAAGTAAATAAAGGTTTTTTGAGTACCAATAGAGTTTGAGGTATTGCAGATACAATAGTTCGAGGATTACGGTAAACATATTTGGCCGGATACGATGTGAAAGAGTAGTAGGTAAGTTTGGAGACTTTCGGAACGCACCACAATTCCAAGGTCCCACATTTCCAAGGTTACCACATTATCAAGGCTACCACCTGACCAAGGTCGCAAAATTGCAGTGTATGACCTACTTTCACGAAGCACCACACACCCAAGGTTATATAACAGCGGTCTGTTTTACCAAAGTCACACACCAGGAAGGCCACTCGTATGCCCTACTTCCTCGAGGTCCCACAAGCTTACAGAGTACCAAGGCCAGTCATATCATACATTAGCAAGGTCATTTGTGATGGCCACGCACTGAACGCCACCTGTGTACCTTATCTATTCCTCTTGCTTTAAGCTTAGCTGATACACACTCTAGAAACAAAAAAAAGAAAACAGTTATAATACAATTGTATTATTCTGAAATATGATTCGCTTTAGGAATAAAACATTTTGATTTAGTACAAGTGCAAAAGGTTCTTTTCACTTCCGTTTCATTACATCTGCGTGGACGTGGTGCAAGTAACTGAGCATACGTGCAGTATGGTGCAGATCGGAGATGCTCCTGTAACGGATTGTAAGATGGCTGCCATCGGTTTATTCTAACCCCACACAGGAAGCTTTCAACCGTGTCGTCTGCAGATGTGGATATCAACCCTGCTGCAGCAAGTGATGAAGGTGAGTGTACTCCAGACCATGTTCGATACGTTAGTAAGCGTTCATCGAAACAATTGTAATACTGAGGATAATAAAAGTTTGGTGGCACGTCGCACATGTTTTAACTGCTGAAGAAAGTAATCGAATGACATAAAATAATTTATTACATACAATACATAGCAAAAAATGTGAATAGTCCACATAACAGAACTCCCCAGTTCTGTCTTTTTTTTGTTTTACGTTAGGTAATTTTGTATACACAAAGTTGCAGTCCTGTGAGAGGTGATGGGTTAATTGCTCCTGTGTTCTAAAATAATAAAGACTTGAATCGCAAAAATGTATCGCCCCATTCCGCCGGGTTATTTGGTTGCTAAGTAAATGAGAAAAAAATTTGATCCATACATAATGCTGATTATCCGTTTGGTTACTGACTAATAGTAGTAAATTAACATGAACTGACTGTTTGGTTTTAGTATAGTAGAGAGGTCTCACTACATCCGTGACACGCTGACCATCCCGATACGTATCGTTTAGGCCATAACCATTGATGGAAATGTTATTGTTGGCTTCAAACGTTGCGATGTTAGTCAACTTGCAGGAAATTCTACATCATTCCAGTTGAATAACGTTATGAAATCAGGGTAAGAAGTTTTCCGCTGTGGTAGATCCTTCGGTGTCACTAAAGCTGATACAATAGTCCATGCAAAGTAGCAATTATCAGTATTCCTTACATTAACTATAGCATGTTTATTGACAATTTCGGAGAGGACCTTCATATAGGATGAACCGGTGGTAGGAGAAAATTTCAGCATGTTTACCTCTAAATGTACAAATTGCGCCAGTGACCACCCTACAAAGCATTTATGAGTAATAATTTACAATAATACTCATGACTCACACTTACCAGAATCTTTATGCTGAAATTCAGATTGTTTGGTATCCATTATTTCCATAATGATTTGGAAATAATCTTCCACCACCATCCCAACGCTTAAAATATCATATTTATTCTGAAAGGATTTAAGTTCCGTGCTTTCTCTATTGTTCAAAAAGTACAAACGAAATAACTCAACATTACTTTTTAAAGAGAAGTGTTTCTGCAACTCAGTTTGTATTAGTTTCAAAACAGTGACTTTCACGTCCCCCTTAAACGTTTGCACATCAGTGTGAGTATTGCTTGGGGATAGTCTATACGAAACAATTCGTTGTTTAAACGCATTCCGAATAACTTCAACCCCAGTAGCAACGAGTAGACATACATTTGTATTTGCCTGTTGCTTCTCAGGTGTCCTTGAAAAGCATACCGCGGTACATCTATTGAACAATCAGTGCAGTGTACAATATCAACACTCGTGTTACTCTTTTTTTGTACAGTCATTGCGTTGATCTAACTTACGCTTGAGTTGTTCAAACCTGATGGCCCTGGTTTCGCAAAGGAATCACTATCACGCTTGTGTTCCACATTGTTGCCAGTGCGGTTTAATCCTGATGGCCCGGGTTGTGCAAAGGAATCTGCACTGTTATTGTCGACAGTACCGGTTTGCACCGTGTTGCTACCTGTGGTATGGTTTTGCGACACAACCTCCTGCGCTCCAAAAGATAGAGTAGTTACTGGTATCCTTATCCAACATAAGGTTTTCTGGTGTCGAAGTAGAGAATTCTTTCTAGAAAATTTCTTCAGATATTCACATTCAAACGCTTTGTTACGGTCTGTAACAAAAAGTATATACATAAGTAAGAGTTGTGTTACGTGTTTTGTTATGACTCCTTTGGTAACACCTTTGCTTTCATTACTTTATTTGATTAATTACAAATGTTATCAAAAGAATCATATCCAGCGATGCGAACGAGGATGCAACGTAACCAATCGCCAGGAATGGAGTTATGGCATATTGATATCTCAGGTTGAGGGATATAGTAGTGTACGAGTTGGATAGGAAGGGTAATCGGGATCGAGTGTTGCTGCTCACACATATTCTACCCAGCATTGTAGATCCCCCTACTAGGTGCTTTGGACTGGAAACAATGGATCATAACCAATTGTTTTCCAGAAACTCCGCATCGCAAGCAGGGCTCAATACACTCTGAGCAGAAGATACTGCGTTTTCCACTATATCCCTCACCGGTGATGGCACAGGTAACTGTAGCATCGGTGCTGCAGGACTTCTAGATAATAATAAGTAATTTATCGACCATTCATTATCCAAAAAGTCTGCAGCAGCCGCAGAACAGAAGATACTTTCTGATGATGTTTCCATTTGCTCCAATTGTATCGAACAGTTCATCAGACTCCACTCCTGGTCAAACTCTTCGATACAAGTGGGGCTCAAGACACTCTCAGAAATATGTTCCCTGACTTCTACTTCTACCCAAGAACTCTGGTACGACCACTTTTCCATAAATTCTGCGGTAGAAGCAGGGCTCAGAAAATCCTCGAATGGATTTTCTACTACCCCACCCTCTAAGCGTGCTGTCGATGTAAACGACTGATCATCAAATACAATACCCTCGGAGGTCTGAGTAGTCGGAGATACAGCAATCCCCAGCAGCGGTTGCATTATAGGGCTGGCAGGGGAATAGTAATCCGCAATTGGAGCACATTCATCCTCAAATTCAGCAATGCAGCCAGGACTTAACACATGATGCACTGCTACCTGATCTTCTCTCACGGGTGACTATGTAGTCTCATACGGATCACTTGCAGTTTGTTGGGTGAGCAGTATTTCGTCCAGGGCTGCCTACTCATAGTTGCATGGTAAAACCACATCTAAGTCGTCCGCTGGAGGTGGTGTATCTAAAAACCGCAAAGTTATTTCATAGTCATTCTGGTCAAAATACTGCTCATTCTCCACTAGGCCGACCTCAGCACCACCTTCATGGAGTAGCTACATCACTTCCTGCACGTGATCCGTATGAGGTCTTGCTGCGAGCAACCCCCGCAGGATGGGGGTATTATCATGGGGTACTAAGAGGATATTACTGTGGACGGTAACACGACCACCCGCCGTGCGTGTCGTACCTAGAAAGTCAAAGAACATAAATTACATATCTGGTACAATAATAGGTGAAAGCGCTTTCTTACCTCTGTTAACTGCAGGTGCAGTATTGCCCTCTACGGCGCAAGCTGCATTTTGGTTTATAGATTCTAAAAGCAAATGTTCTTCGTGTAAATACATCTGTACATACATCAAGTAGTATATAAGATTTTGAAAGGTTTTTTTAAGTTACAGCAAGAAATTTATTGAAATTATTCTAAGTTCAAAAAGAACGTTATGCAGTAAATCTGGTATAAATATGAAAAATTATTCTAAGTACCAAAAATTAATTCCATAACAAAATAAGGACTTACCATTAGAAAAACTCATGATGCACCACCACTTTATAACACTTGGAACTATTTCACTTGTCGTATACCGACGGAATGACTCTCTAGTGGAACGACCAACTCTTATATACACAATTTTGAGTGGTGGGGATAGCGGGAGAAGTGGAATGGGGGTAAAGTAGGTCATGGTCATCCGCATATATTTACGTATGGGGGTTGGAGGCCCCCCCCCCCCAGGAAAACCTTAAAAAAAGTATGAAAAAAATCCATGAAAAACGTTGTTTTTAGTAGGGGAAACACCTACATTTAGCGAAACGGAAACTGTAGAAATCATTCGTACAACTGCTGCTACAGTATCAAATAACTGCCAACTACTATTTAACCACGAATTATTCTAGAGTAACTTCCCCATCATTTGGCAGCGCTGAATTACCTCAGGTAAAAATTTTTTTTCGGTATTGATACACTTCTAACGTTTTTTTTTCTTTATTTCTTTCAGGTTGATGCGCTTGCTCGCACACCGTCGCCTGAGGCATTTATTTACCCCGCTCGCATCATCAACAACTCTCCCCATCCACCCACCAACTCCCACCCCTCAGGTTTCTTCCCCTGAGGTCCTCTATATACCTTCCTCGTATTCCTCCCTCATCACCGTGGGTTGCCAAACCAGAGACAATGACATATACGAGATGACGACCGTAGTCCTAGATTCTGAGCAGCAGCACGTCCTGGATGCCGATACAGTAATACTCGACTTGACCAACGCTGAAGTTATCACTATCAGCGACGAACAAACCACAGCACCTTTTCTTATCGACGAGACTGATACTGATAGTGATATCTGCAGCGTAGTATCTTCCAGTGTTGTGGTATGTTCCTCCTGTTGTGACAACGAATACCTAAACACTGGTGACTACCCAGATAGACTTCTGCAACGAAATCATCAGCAGCGATGAAGACGACATACTGAACACTATAACACGTAACATATACAGACGTGACGAAAGCGCTCAAGACCTGACCGTACAAAACCGTGCACAGGAAATGGTACCTGATGACATACTGAACGACAACGCTGACTCTGACAGGGTTCCAGACGACAATGACGCCGACGTTGCTCAGAAGGTCAAGGACCACGGGGATGACGCTGGCGGTGAGCTGCACGGTAGTGACGATGAAGAAATTGACGATATCTGGTTTTGGGATACCCATATTCCTATGACTATTGGCCGCACTGTTCTCCCCCCGTTTACAACATCATGTGTACGATGGCGTCGAGAGACAATGCCGCTCAAAGCACTTCTGCTTTTCTGATAGTTGCAGGGTGGTACTGGCCCTTTTAAGCACATGGCATAATATCATGGGAACGTCTCACATTCACGGTATGCATTCCCTTCATACTACTTTTATAATAACACTTCTGTCTTTGCAGCTGACCACAATAATACCATTCGTCCGGAATTATGATGTCGTGATTACGGTGAGCTCTCTTGAAGAGCAACTCTATCGGGCTCACACTAGGCTTTTAACATTATAGCTTGACTGTAATAGTTTTATAAGTCTAGATGTACTCAGTGGTTATGATCACGCCGTTATACATCTAGAGATGATATTGGAAACTGTCGAAGAAATTGCAGGATTGTACGCAGTGATCCACTTTCGTAATCTAGCTCTTGGACAAGTGGCTTTTCTTAGTGATCGAGATAGACGTAGTAAGTATGACTGACACAGCTCTCCAAATACTTACGCTTTGTTTCCAGAAAAACGGCGATCCCAATAGTGCGACCGCAGACCAGACGCAGACTAACTGACTGAGCGCGTCAACAGCTTTACATACAAACAGAAAGACCAACTGACAAATGTAAACAACCAGACAGATAGACAGATAGAGAGATAGATAGACAGACAGACATCACACATTGTATATGCTCCAATAGATATATCACTATGGTGATGGCAGCCATCTGAAAATCCGTTACAGGAGCACTATTTCATCTGGTTAACGTTAATATGCACACAACTGTAATTTTATTTACAGCTACTTTACATTTATCTAATTAAAACTTATCAGAGCGGCACTATATACAGTAAGTTTGTACTTCAATTGTTTGAGCTGCGCAGTATACGCGAAACCACCCCTTTCACCAGGAACTCGTTAACATTGACAAAATGAAACACAACGATAAGATAACCCGGGGTGTGTAAGCGGAAAATATTCGTACGGTAATGTTCGATGCACCCTCGGTTCGATATAACTCGTTCCCTCCTCCTACATTAACGTCTTTCACATACATTTCAAAGTTGAAAACAAAAAAATGTCAGCCTTCCACTAAATCTTTGAACAGACTGGCTTCAATATCATTCAGTATTCGTCACATTAGATTTGAATCCCCCTAAATTTGAATTAACCAATTAAACAGCTTTGTTACTTTAAATTAATGTACGCGCCAAGAACGATAGCACTAAATCGGAAAAAAAATTGCATCATTAATCCAAATAACCTTAAATAACGAATATAAAACCCAAACTCTTTGTTTAAAGACCAAAAATTGTATCAAAGGAAAGGCGACAGTTTGTCGCTACAATTTAAATTCGCAAAAGATGTACCAAACACGAATAGTTTTATACTTAATATAATTTTAGATGATAAAATTGCAAATCCATTTAACAAAATTCACCCAAATTTAAAATAACGAGATCGATCATTATTGGCTAAGAATCTAATCAAGTCACAATGAAATTAGTAAAAGGGGTTTCATTACTTATCGCTGCCTATATGTATAGAACTCCAGTCTATACTTGATAAACAAACCAAAAACTTTATTTTGCTTTAAAAAAAAAAAAGGATTCTAAATGCGACTCCCATTTGTAAAATTTTCGAATACTTCCCAAATACATAACAAAATAAATACATTATAATCGAAAAGCTTCCCAAAAATTTTTGCGTTATCTGGTTTAATGGCATGAACCAGATAACATTTCAGATGTACGGTACTAATGAATAATTTATGATTTCGGAATTAATATTCGTATTCAAGTGTTCTTTAAAATATATAAACCCCTGTAGTATCAGTAGATAGCTATTATAGGGAAACCTATTAAGAAAGTTGATTAAGAGTATTACGCAAATTAGGTGTAATAAAAAGAACAACACTTTCTTTAAGGAAATTAACGCTAACTTCCGGTACAACCGGTAGTCGCTAACACGTGCTCACCGTGACACACACTTTATACAGCAATTGTGTACGAGAGTTTCTGAATATAAACCGCAACCTACGTTTTGATCAAAACGTAGTTTGATTATTAAAGTAAATTAGATTTCAATTGAGAAGCGATTATTACTTTTACAAATAATGTCTCATTGAGTAGAACAACTGTATTAATGCTGGATTTTATAGCCCAACAAATAATCAAATTAGTGCATTACACGTTCTCATATTATTCCCACAACCTACATTTTATTGTTTCATAAAGTAGTAATAATTTAAAGACATAGAAATTTAGGCAAGGAATCGATATGCACATGCACAATATCCCGTCCATATGGTATGACCCGTATTTACTGGTACAAATAAATTAAATAATATTGAATGTACATCTTTGAAGTCTATATTTCACTTTATTTTATACGGTTGAAAGCATGAAACCTTTGAGCTTCTTATATATCTGATCAAAAGATCAAATGGAACGTAAATGGCTTCAGTACCTCGTACACAATTTCAGAAATTATAGTGGCAAATAGTGACTTTGTTCATAGAATTTAATGTATTCAAAAAACATTAATTTATACAATTGTTTCCAACTAAGGAAATCTGTCAACAAATCAGTAATATTTTTCGTAGGCTATTGGGATTACACTTTCAAACTGTAAATTGGTTTACGTAGATGTGCTTGGTTTGTCATTGATTGTGAAACGTCTAAACAAGAGTGTAGATGTTATAGAAGGGTGTCACTAGAGGTTTGAAAGATATAGATGTTGGTTTCTCAAGGGAAACGTTAGCTGATATGTATCAGATTAGTTGAGCTTCTTTGCAGTAGCGCCTTCATGGCATATGATCTTATCGTCGCTGTGAGGTGTGATTCAGATTTAATGTAGTACTTGCACATAATCTTTTCACCCAGTTTATAGTAAATAATAATCAAAGTAACTTAATGTGTTTGTAAAACTGATGTAAAAGTTATTAATGAACCAAATTCAAATCCAAATTTAGTTGTGCAATGCCCTTGTCACGTTTCGGATTTACACGATTTACATTTCTTTCTGAAATCTTGTTTTGTACACTATAAAACTATACGATTTTTTTAACAAGAATCCTTTTATTATACTGGACAGTAAGAGAGCTTATCTGGCAAAATACGAACAACCTAATGTTTATTATTATCTTAAATTATAAATGACGTGTGCTTATATCTCTAAAAAGCATGCACAGTTTGAAACTCTTCATTCACAACGCAAACGACATCTGAACTAAACCAAGACCATTAATTAAACAAAACGGTTGTCACTCGCATAGTTAAAACAAAATTAGTATTGTTACTAATTTTTGGTTGATTACATCACCTACAATGCACCTCAACGTATAACTGGTATTCCAATTTATCTCAGAATGCATTACTAATAATACGTAATGGAGTCTACGTTAACCTTATTATTAACAGTAGTCTCATAAAATTTGCCTCTGTTGGTAAGTTATCAAATAAGTACTACTTTAATTTCTATTTCTAGTTGACCAGAATGACAGTTGTGATCGATTGTAACTAAAACTGAAAGATAATCGTTATTAACGCAAAGCACACGGACCTGATTATTCAGTAGTTATAATATATTTTATAATGAATAAAAATAAGTGTTCTGAGTTGGAAAAATATGAGGATTAAATGGAAGGTTAATGGGTAAGTTGTAAGTATTCCAAGGGCAAGCAGTAATGATTGTTTCCATATACAACAGCATGTTTTATCTCAACATGAACAAAATGAAATGGGTACATGGTGTTTTGTTTATTAATTTTACACAAAACTGATTATATACGGGGGAAAACGGTATTAGGAGGATGAGATATGAGTAACTACAAAGGATATAGTTAAAAAAAATTCCGGACCTAATATAGGTTAAGTATAGTCTGTAAAACTAAAGATTTTCTATTTCGGCTTAGCGCTTTATTACTCTGAGACATTGGGAATATACAGCCGTTTCTTTCTAACGTTTGGGTTTCAATAGAAACGTACGCGACTTAAGTGAAAGCGTAAATTACCTGCTCAATGACTTAAGACCGCTCGCGAGAGGTAAACACAATGGAATTTTAATTCTATTCCAGAAGTTATAAAACGTTTTTAACGATTTTAATTTTAACTATGTTGCAAAGTTTTTTGTGTGTGAATGCAGAGGTTTATTACTTAATATAATTCATTTATTTTGAAATGTGCAACAACGAAATCATTAATTGGTAATTAAAAGGAATTGATATGCATAAACCAGTTTTTATTGTTTACTAATAGTGACATTAATTGTACCTGCAGAACATAACGTACATTCAAATATTATTGAGGAATGCACTTATACCTAATGGGATAATTAGTAGAAAGTGATGAAAGTGGGAATCAATTCCTCATTATTTAATCTATTATAATAGGTGGCTATTTGCGTATTTAGACCCCAAAATAATACATTGCCTCAAAATCTTTGTGAAAAACGAACTTCCAATACCGCCGTAACGAAAGTATAAAAAAAATCTGGCCTTATCAAAAAGATAAATTTGATAATTTCGAAATTTAAAAAGTATTTGAGATACCAGAATATTGAATTCAATACCGAACTGAGTTCGTTGAAAACGTTTGGTAACTTCTGGAATAGGATTACATTTCCATTGTCTCAGAGTAATAAACCGCTAAGCCGAAATAGAAAATCTTTATTTTTACAGACTATAGCATTAATGAATTTATGTACCCGTACCCTTCAGGTTAGCCCTTCGTTATGACGAATTGAATGACGTTATAGTCTAAATACTACTACTAGCCGGCACAGATGTATGGCATTACACCCGCGTAGATTGTGGAAAAACGGATCTTTTATTTACATACAAAACTTATCTCGAACACGCTTCATGGAACACCAAACTTTTACGGTACTAATGTCAACATACATTTTTCCCATAGTAACAATAGTTAGTCAGAATAGGCTGACGGTACTCTGCACTAAGTACTCCAAAAAGGTCTAAACGTTTAATTTGGAAGAAACTGAAACCTCACGCGATATAATATAGTCCTTTACATTACACTCATTGTCAACGGCAATACACGGCACACCGACGTCGGTTTCCCTATAATATTAGGTCATTCATTAATCAGATCTGCAGTGTACGAAAAAGGTGTGACGCCATTTTATCTAGTTAACGTTTAAGGAAACGTGTTAGAAATTTGTCTGTAATTTTACAAAGTTAAAATTGTAGGTTACATTTCAGTTTAAGCTGGCTTTAATTTGCACAACTGCAGCTAGTCTGGTAACCAAGACTTTGGTTTGTTTAGAATTTTTTTTCATTCCTTCTGTGTGTTACGCTGTAACAGATTCTTCCCCTGTACGTGAATACTTTTCGTGCCATTTCGCAACACGGATCACTAAAGCGAGAAAAGGTGGCTTACGACAATTCCACCCCGAAGATAATTCAAAGGATTTTATCGTTCTTGACTCGATTTCTACCTAAACCACCGAGGTTAAATCACGTAAGACGTTTGGGTATTCGCGAAACCACCAAGTTACTGGCGAGTTATGTTTTATTTATTACCTGACGGAGTCCTGGAGCAATATTCAGCTGTGACAACCATAATCACAGTGAGTTTTTAAAGAGCCAGTATCCTTCACAAAAAAATTTTTGAGCTAATTATTTGTTAATTAACCTGTTTTAATTAAATTAAAGAAGTCATCAAATAATGAATATATATCCCTTCCTACGTTGTTTAAAAAACGTTGAGTTTTCTACGTCAAGGTCTCCTCCAGTCTAACAACTAATTTCTGCAACAGAATTACCGCCAGAAGCTCTTCCCTCCTTCCGACGCGAGACGCGCTACAGACACTCTAATTCCCTTAGGTCTCTTTTAAGATCCCAAACCGACCGTTTCCCTTTGAGGGCCCATTACCTGTCCATCCCTAATTCTCCGTTGATTCAAGTCTACTGATTCCGCCTGAACTTATTTCAATGCACCAGGGTTTACTGATGCTTAAATCTGCGGTCACCTGCATGTAAGTTAATTATATAACAGTACACTCACGCCAGTAGACCACGTGAGATTGGAGAATATTCCCAACGTATCCTTTAGCCAACCAACCTAAATTCTACCAATATCCGAGATATCAATTAAACAGCGCAACGCGTATAAACCCTGAATCTTTTAATTGATATTTTACCCACACGCCTTACACGAACACGGCAAATTAAAAACCGACGCGCAGAAAACCAACAAATTGAAAACAACAAGCCGCCTGCAATTAGACAATATTTTGGATACCCAGTTTCGTAAATTACGAAGGTATTACGTACAACAGTGAGTATTACGCTTCAATCTCACCTCATTTAACTACCAGTTTACAATAAATTTGTTTCCCAGTTATGAATTTTTGTTAAAAATTTAAGAATTAACTTTTTTTAAACTGCTACTTCTCTGCCAATGTTTGTTAATTTCCCTGAAAACTTTAGGTGTAATCTAATATTGAATTCTATCGTACAGGAAGTCCACAATTTCCTTTCTAACACCTCTACATTTATCTCTATTTTAATTGAATTTCTTAAATACATCATATGTATTATTTTGACGTTAGAAAGCTTAAAATGTGCTTATTGAGAAAATACTAGTTTTCCTTATCTGCCTCAACCTGTTTTCGAGGTATTAAGGTTTCTCTGAAAATATACACAGAAAATGAAAAAAAAAATCACTGGTGGAATGGCACAAGGAATCAAAACAATTGCTAATCGTTAGAATAATAGTGTCACTTCTTTTGTATAACAAATTTATGTCATATTTGTTTAGATAATAATAAAACCATAAGAATAAGACTATTAAGCGTAACAAAAATTAATTAACATAAACACAATAACTACTTCATCTGATGTTCAAACGCTTTACCATTTTGTTGTAGACAATATTGAAGATTTAATTACCTTTCATAACATTAAGGAAATAACTGAATAAAAAGCTTCTCTTACTATTTTCCGCATGTTTGATGCTGTGGTGTTTTGTATCCCCATAGGAACAAATGTGGGTTCGTCAGATCTGGTAACCTTGAAGCCGACGGAACAGGTCCTTTTCGTCTGATCCAGCGGCATGAAAATTTTATTCCTATGCGGAAATAATCAGGTGACCCATCTAGCTAGAACCACATTCTTTTCAACAGTTGTAGTGGTATGTTTTCCAGCAGTTTATCAAGATCTTCGTTTAAAAAGATATTCCCATTGAAGCGTCCATTAAAAAAATGGAGCCCTATTATGGGATCTACAATTATGCCTCTTGATATATTTATACTCCACCTATGTTACCGGTCAAGAGGTCTCATAAAATATGGAATGGCATCGGCGTAGAAGTGTAAATTATGCTTTTTACCTGACCAATGTTCTGTTGCATTAAGAAGTATTAGGTGTCGGAAGGCATATGATAGAATATTGTTTTTAACCATAACTCCCCCTCCCCACCCAAAGACACTCTGAAGTTTTGATTTTTATAAGCTTGTGATAAACTTATTAAATAATTATTTAAAAAAAATACCGATAGTGTTGTTTAAATGCAAAGCTACGATGTCTTGTATATTTATTTCTAATGAGACATTTTAAAAACATATTGAATTTGATTGTCTTTATTAAACACTCTAACATCGTTTTTTCGACTGTGTCAAGTGTATAATGACCAAGTTTTGGTTTCCCATATACCTACATACAAATAATCGGATTCAATTTTCAAAAATCTTGTTTTTCATTTATCGACTATGGCCTAAACAACACGATAAGCACACTTTTAGAAAAAAATTTCATATGCGTGTATTGCGAGTGCGTAAGTATGTGTGCGTGAGAATGTACGCGCTTGCGCAATATCTTTTGAAACATTAGAGCTAACGATATGAAATTTAGTACAAACATTCTTTGCCATAAAATCCAGGTCAGGTTCGTTAATGAACAATATCCAACCAGTGGCGGGCGGTCCTAGAAGTCTGATGCGCAATAAATCAGAAACGGTGCTGATGTATAATGAACAGCTCACTGATGTCATATTGAAATTCATTGCGGAAAAGCCACGTTCACACTCGGCACTAGACACAGATAACAGTTCTTTGCACATAGGGAGGTGTTTCTCCGCATAGAATTGGTTTCAAAACCTTCTTGTTCTCCCTGACGTCTTTTACAATATGGCGAGTGATATCAATCTTAAATATTTCAAAAATTAGAAAAAAAATATGTTCTCCGTAGGTGATCGACATATTCCTAGGCTAGAAATCGGGGTGAATGACCTTGATATCATATTTCACATCATATTTTTAGATGCATTCACATTATCTGTTGTTGATAGCAGTCTGGATATTCTTTGACAAGCCGCGATAGAAACGTTTTTCTGGAGTCTTTGGGATTTTGGTATTTTCACAAACTTAGACATCTTGAAAGTTCATATTTTCTCGTGCAATTTTCGCTTAACAGCATGTTGTCTCCACCAGGAGTAAGCCGACTTTCAAATGCTATTATTAAAAGTGTGATGCCGTTGATTTTTGAAACTGTAGAGATAAATCAGCCAACTCTTCTAAGGCATCATACATTGCAGCAAGGTTGTAGACAAAAAATGTAGATGACAATATATTACAAAGCCCTTTGTATGTACCTAGAACGTTATTTTTAGTGGCGTTGGGTTCATCTGATGCTTGTAAAAATTGACATCAAACGGAGACCACCCAGCGAGTGTCATGAACATGACCGACTTTCAAAATTATTTACTTAAGACAGGGTAAACAATTAGTTCAAGTAAAAGAATATTGTCAAGTAACTGTCAGTTTAGCATGTCAGTAATAATATAAAAAAGGGATAGTAAATACAGTTACAGTTACATGATGAATCATTATCCCAATGAAGAGATGGCCGGTATGCACATTATGTGTGATCGACCTTTTGGCAATGTCCTTGAAGCACGGAGATTGAATCAGGGTACCTCTCGCTGATATAAAAACTTGTGAAAGTATTGATCGTATGTTAGACTATGTATTTGTTTGCTTCTCTTTAACCATTTTGATAGGTTCATTTAATGTATCGGTTGCTAACCGGGGAAGATCACGAACAGCAAGAACAGCCAAATATGAAGAAGCTGTCTTACGTACAATAGAAGAAAATGCAGGCTACAGTACACGAGAAATTACAAATCATTTGGGCCCGCAAAATTCAACAGAATATCTAGTAATTCACGTACAGTAGTACGACTTGAACAACTGTACGCGAAGCATCGTACCCCGTTTAACATGTACCGCTTACGGGTTTTTCCCCAACTAAAGTATTCCCAGTGGTTTATTCAAAATTGTCACGAAAACCAGTTCAATAATTTAGTGTTGTTTACCTATGAACTTATTTCAATGCACCAGGGTATAGTGATGCTTAAATCTGCGGTCACCTGCATGTAAGTTAATTATATAACAGTACACTCACGCCAGTAGACCACGTGAGATTGGAGAATATTCCCAACGTATCCTTTAGCCAACCAACCTAAATTCTACCAATATCCGAGATATCAATTAAACAGCGCAACGCGTATAAACCCTGAATCTTTTAATTGATATTTTACCCACACGCCTTACACGAACACGGCAAATTAAAAACCGACGCGCAGAAAACCAACAAATTGAAAACAACAAGCCGCCTGCAATTAGACAATATTTTGGATACCCAGTTTCGTAAATTACCAAGGTATTACGTACAACAGTGAGTATTACGCTTCAATCTCACCTCACGTAACTACCAGTTTAGAATAAATTTCGTTTGAAGCTTACTTCTGAGTAGAAGTCCTGTAACCTCCCTCCTAACCGCTCGCTCATCGTGAGATACCCAAAGGATACCATAAACCTTGATTTGACACATTTGTTGAATGACGACGCACGTAAAACGTTATCCTGTTTATTTAACAGATCGGAATATCGAAAGGTACCAAAAATTTAAAGGTCTTACGACGTCTGCAGGGTAGGAGAAGCTTTACTTCTTATTGGAAGTCCTGAACCTGTATCCGATCCAGATCGCAAGTCGTAATAACCCAGAATTGAAAGAGTAATGCTTCTTCCAGAATACCGTACCTGTAATTCGTTTGGTTTATCCAGAACCTGATAAACAAATATTTAAGCTAAACGTTTCTGAAGGTTTAAATATCTTATTATCATTATTCAAACCAGTCCCGCGTTAAAGGCACCCCAGGTAGCTACTATTGTCGCTATCGAAACCAGAAGCGCAAGGCACACACAAACAGCCAACGCCTTACGCGTCTCCACACCAAGGATACTCAAAATGAGAGTATCCATATTTAATTTCAAAGAGTTTATTTACCCGTAAACTCCATCAATTCTGTTTTTACTATAATTTCCTCTAATTACTAAATGTAAGTAGAAAATATCTTAATCCACCGTAATTAACATCATAATGTAAATAGATAGTTAAGAAAGTACATGTAAATATTAGTTAGTTTCATGTAAATTTACATTCGTAAGTTATGTCGAAAAAGCTGCATTTATACTGTATAAAATTCGAATTCTTTTATAAAGTATAAAGCATAAAATAGTCCCTTTAAAAGTATTAATTTTCGTAATTATTACCTCATTTATTTGAATATCTATTTCGCATTTGGATATTTCACACCTTTTCTGCTTTATCCTGCAGAATGTTGCACTGCCTGATGTCGTGCTCCTGTTATTCTACTTGGAGCTGCGGTGCGTTTTACTGGCTAAGTTGCCTTTCTGCTTTCTTGTTCGCATGGATTGTTTGTCATCCATTTCTTCACTTTCATTTGATTCGTGCTTGCTTTGGAGCTCATTCAGGTATTCTTAGTGTCCCTATACATTTTATTTAATGGGTTGATATACCCCGATTTATTGTAATCGTGGTCCTGTTGAGCTAGCTTGACCATTACGTTAGGATTCTGATTTGTCTCGCATAGAGATCCTGAAATTTTTGTTACCTTTGCATAATACACCTATCTGTTTTTCTTGAGACTGCATGTGTCTTCATATTCTTGAACATTTTATTCATTTATTGGCCAAAAACATTTTGTTACTGAGCGAGTTCGTTTACCTTTTCCATATTAGACTGCATCTTCGCTACTTGTGTAGCGAGAGAGGCGTAAGTTCTCTAGCACTATACTGCACGATCGCTAGTTACCGTTTTTTGCTTGAAGGTACATAAACATCTCGTGCATTTGAGGCTTGATATTAAACATATGGCGTAATGTTCGTCATTTTATGCTCTTCACATTAGCGATCTGGACGTTTGGTGTCTATATTTAAATTTCCCTCTTGGATTTGAATTTGTGCAACTGCATTGTGAAGTTAGCCAGCCCTCTGTAATGAAAAAAAAGTTAGAAACGCCGATATATGCTAGTCTTAATGATAGTACGGCTTTTATGTTAAGGTCATCCAGGGTGATTTAGTACCCGTGAGCAAGACATTGACCTGAATGATATAGAGATTAATTTCTCTGCCCAATGACAATTAACCAAGAATAGACTCAGCATTCCTTAACATTTTATAAGGAATTGTTTTGCTCCAAGATAGCATAGCTTTCTGGCAGCGACATAGGCGTATATTTCTGGAGGGACTACGGTTATTAATAATTTCGATGTAATTAAAAAATAAACAATTAAAAACAACGCTTATATCATGTATTTTTTATTAAAAAGTTGTAGTAAAATGTGAAACGGTGTTTGCGCTTCAGGCTAATAAACAGACAAAATATGAGCGTTCTAATTTTTGCTTATTAGGGGTCTTTGCAAATAATTAATGTTACCTCTACGGTTTGTTTACTTACCGATGAATGTGAGGTGACGACTTAAATAGTCCATTTTTCCACATACTACACACTGTCTCACCATTATAAAACTTAAGTTAAACTTATTATCACTACAAACAACAAATAATAACGTTGTACTTATCTAAAATTTCGAAAAAACACTGCAATAATAATCAGTAAAACAAGATGTTGTCAACGGTGGTGGCAGCCATCTTCTGACAATTTGCGATTATGTTGGGACATATAAAATCTTAAACAAATATGTCTATTCTTAGTTAATCGTCATTGACTCTACCAAAACATACATAACAAAAATAATCGCGGTCCCTCAAACCTATTAGCTCAAGTATGGTTAAATATCCTCAACCAAATCAATTTGAATTGGAAAATACAGGTATATTGGTATATGTGGGAATTAGTGGTAAAGGGCCGGTTCTGGACCAATTCAAGGTCACTCGCCCTATGGTGGTGAGAAATGTGCTTTTGGATCTCTTCAAGGTCAAACTTTTGGCGTGAAATTTAAATTTTTGGAGCTCGCTAAAAATAGAAATTTCAATGCCACCATCCTCATCATATTACAATTCTTAGAAATCTAAAAATAGAGTGGTCAAGGTCAAAGACTATTGACCTGTGGGGGTATCGTGTGACATTTCTTAGAAGTATAAAAATAGCATCAATTCATGGAAACAAGAAGTATGAGAGTTGTTGTCTATACTAAAAAGGAGACCAAAGTCAAACGGTTCTTATATTGACTAAATTGACTCAAGGTGAAATAATTTACTAAACTAAAAGTAAGTGTGTATTTAACAAGTTTAAACATGTTGTCATAGGTACTTAAGTCAAGGACACATTTTTGTGATACAAACCACAGCGAGGTGTGTTGAAAACAGTTAGTTAGCAACTTGTAATTGTTAAATATGGAATTAGCAGGTTTAAACCAAAGCACCCATTGCAAACTTTTTAAAAGTGCATGTGTCCTCGAGATATCAAAAAGGTATAAAGTGATTAATGTGGCAGTCATTAATACTAGGTATGGTGAACGTATAGTGATGGAAACGGATGATTTTAAATGTATATTACCTCAACGCTTTTATGAGTATTTGAAAGAATAAAATCGAATGGAAGGATTTAAAACGCAGCTAAACACAAGGTATGTCTTCATGAGTAGTTTGGGTGCAGTCGGGAAAACAACAAACATAACATTTTGTGTTTAATAATAGTGCCACAACCCCACCCACATGATTTAACTAAAATCATTTCTTAAACAGCGTTTAGTCCTACTGCAATTGCAAGCAAGTACAGTCGTTATAATGCAGGCAGCAATAAGATCATTTCTGGAACGATACAAACTCAGAAGTTCACCGTTATATATGGATACCCCACATAGTTGCAGTAACAATATGAATAACAAATTTACCTTGTGATGTTGGTGCTGTCAAAATAGTGATGGTGGCAATAGAAGTAAAAATGAAGAGAAACATGATGAAGGTTATCCTTCTAACACTGACAGGCAGCCATATGATTTATCTGAAGTTCATAAACAAGCAGCTAATGAATACTTAATCTATTGTATTTATTATAAACTATGGAACGATGCTCATCATGCAAAACATATGGAAATTGGATACAGTACGCACCCCAAGCTTGTACCAGTAGTGCTTATGGGGTGTGCTAACTGTGATCAAAGCGATAATGTACTGTTGGATATGAAGGAATGGAATGATCTTCTAAGATGGCATTCATATGTAGAACTAAAATTTTTTCGATCCCAAGAAATTGAAAATAAAATTGACTGGTCAAATGTACACGAAGAAGAAGGTATAATCTATGATCAACGTTATGAATCTCTATCTAGCAATCTTGGTATTTATTACAATTGGGAATTGATTAAAGGATATGACAGAATTTTGAAAACGGTTATGATAGAAAACTACAACTGCTGTTCTTGCACATTCAATTCACATAGTATAGAAGAACTATTCAATTTAAAGGATATAATAAACTATAGATTGGAATTTCTTGAATTTTACAATCTGGTGTGTTTTCATGAAAAGTTCATACAAGTTGTTGACTACCGTCGTTTTCGTGAGAAAGAATTCCGTGGTGGTGATGATGACATTTATAAAAACATTGATGATCTTATAAATTCCAAGTATAATATTAATTCGCATAACACTGTATGTTTAATGGAAATATTGTATTATCGTCCTGCTTATCTAACGTATAGTATTTACTGAATAAAGAAATAACTATGATTTGTTTTTCTCAATGTAGGTATAAATACCCCGTTCTATCTATGCAGGTAAACAATGTTAGTTAAGAAGCAAAAGAGTGCAGGTGGTGGTGGTTTAGTGAATGGTCTAATCAATAAACTTCCGTTTAAATTGCATTTACCTGGTTACCAGTATTGCGGTTCTGGTACAAAGTTAGAAAAACGAGTCGCACGCGGTGACCCCGGTATTAATCAATTAGATGCTCAGTGCAAACTTCACGATATTAGTTACAGAGATTACAGAGGTTTAGATAGTAGACATAAAGCGGATACAATTTTACAAAAAAAAAGCTTGGGAACGCTTTAAATCATCAGACGCAACATTAGATGAACGAACTGCAGCTTAGCAGTCAGTACCGCCATGAAAGCAAAGAGAAAATTAGGAATGGGGTGTAAACGTCGATCTAATCTGAAGAAGAAGAAAAAATGCAATGGCGGAAATTTATTGCATTTACGAAAAACAATAGCTAAAAAAATTAAACCTAACGGAAATTTCACAGACACAATAAAGTCAGTGCTTTCAACGGCAAAACGTGTGGTAAAAAGTTTAGTAGGAAAGAAAAACATTAAAGTTCCTAGAGTAATTATAATTTTTTAGATGAACAACATATTACAAATATTTCCGAAATAAATAAAGGATTTCATTTCATATCAGTATTTATCTTAAAAATTTATTGATTTTGTACAGTATTAAAATGTGAATATAAATTTATGCAAAATATCACTAGAGTATTGTTAGTTAGGGTTAAAACTTCATTATTATGCTACTTTATGTATGGTGCATTTTAAAATTAAAAGCTTTTCCTAACGTCACAATTTTTATCATTTATAACATATAAATACAATAACTCATTTAAACTCTGCAACATATTAATACCAAATATGTTTAAATGTTTTTTTATTTTCAAACTCGAAGCTGACTCATTCTTCTATTTATTTCAAACACCCCTAAATCTACCTTTAAATCTTTAATTTTTCGTATCAACACCTCCAACCTCTTCTTTCGCTCAACAATAGTTAACACTTGTCCTTTTCTTGCGCTTCTTATGTTGCATACTATCATGTTCGTCATTTCTGCTAATACTTAATCGTACGCACCCAAGGAATCCTTTTATTATAAATCCGCATCCTTCAAAACCGCTAACCTCGACAAAAATGTCTTCTTCTTTCCATGAACTTATTCTATTTTTACACTTCTAGGAAATGTCATACGATACCCCTTTGACCTTGACCACTCTATATTTAGACTTCTAAGAATTGTAATATGATGGTGCCATTGCAATTTCTATTTTTAGCTTTTGACCGTGACATACAAATTTCCCGCCAAAACGTTTGACCGCAGAGTGACCTTGTAATATGATGAGGATGGTGACATTGAAATTTCTATTTTTAGCGAGCTCCAAAAATTTAAGTTTTCCGCCAAAAGTTTGACCTTGAAGAGATAAAAAAGCTTACATTGCTAACCACCAGAGGGCGAGTGACCTTGAATTGGTCCAGAATCGGCCCTTGACCACTACTGTGGGACACAACATATTCTTAAATGTACGTACAGGTTGCAACCAATTGAAAGCGTGCGCTAGTGATTGCATAATTATAAGAAATATTAATAATTTAAATAGGTCGAGAAAAAAGTAAAAATTTGGTTACTACTGGTGAGAAGGATAAGTGTGGAAATGACAATATGCAGTGTGTCTCCGGATTCATTGGACGACTTTTGTAAAAGGCAAAAACTTTTAATTTAAAATTTGAGCTTCTGAGGTTCAACCCTGTTTAGTTTGAAACTAATTTATGGCAGAATTTTAGTCTCGAAAAATCACGTGTGCCTTGGAAGTTTTGAAAAAAATTATTTTTTACACTAGCAAAAGTCCTTTTTTGTAACAAACTGTTACTAAAAAAGTTGTTGAGAATGAAAAATTACGTATGTAAACAAAATTTCAAGTCTCTGGACCCACTTTAATTTTTTTAACTTTTTTCTTAAAATTCGGACGCCCTGTAAAACTAAAGTTATTCTCCATTAAAAGTGTACTCACTGTTTCGATTTTGACAGTAACCAGATTACCTTGAAATTTTCGGTTTTTAAACGTTTATGTCAAGATACAAGGGAATAGTGTGAAATGTCGAATCACTTACTTTAATAATAAATAGCGTTAAAACAAACTGAATAGTACCACTTGTGCCCATTTTACTGTTATTTTATTCTTTAATAATCGAAAAATTTATTTATTATTTATTATGTTTTGTTATGAACGAATAAGTTCAAAAGTAAGTATGTAATTGAAAATTATTAATAATTTTATTAAATACATAAATAAAAAGTTTACCTCGAGTAGGATATGAACCTACGACCTGTACTTTGCTAGAGGTTAACTTTTTATTTATGTATTTAATTCAGTGTTACGGTATTTTTGCGAGAGATCAATTTCTTCTTAATGGATAAAACTCCTTTTTAATAGACACGCAGTGTACTACATGCGCGTTACATTTTAGCCCACACCCCTACCATATTGTAATGTATTTAAAACACAGGATAGCCCTAACTGTAGGTTTTATTAAACAATTATTTGTCTACTGCCTTACTGACTGTTGTAACGCTATTTATTATTAAAGTAGGTGATTCGACATTTCATACTATTCTGTTATATCTTGACATAAACGTTTAAAAACCGAAAATTTCAATGTATTCTGGTTACTGTCCAAATTGACACAGCGGGTACACTTTTGTTAACAAAAATTTGTCGTGTTTTTTACAAGGCGTCGGAATTTTAAGAAAAAAAAATCTAAAATCAAAGTGGGCCCAGAGACTTGAAATTTTGTGCACAAATTTTTCATTCTCAACAACTCTTTTGGTAACATTTTGTCGTATCTCTTACAAAAAAGGACTTTTGCTAGTGTAAAGGTCATTTTTTTTCAAAATTTCCAAGACACACGTGATTTTTCGAAACTAAAATTCTGTCATAAATTAGTTTCAAACCAAGCAGGGCTGGACCCCAGAAGCTAAAATTTTAAATTAGAAATTGTTTGCCTTTTACAGGAGTCGTCCAATAAATCCGAGGACACACTGTATATGAATAGACAGACTGCACGAAAATGGGAAATAAATTATAGGATGATTATTAAAAGGAAAAACAATGGAATGAGCTTAAAAGCATATAGTTATTATGCTAGCACTTTTAATTATAAGTATTCTGCATTCATAACATTTTACGCTGATTTTAAAATAACTGGCATTTAAGCTATTTTAACTTAAAAAGTAACCTTGCATATTCTATCTAGGATAAAACTGCAAAAATACACGAGGTTTTTGAACGTCAGCTAAAATATTTAACCGTATCAGCAAGGAAATACCTTATAAACCTTACTAAAGGAATGGGTAACTGCTGACATAAAGAAATCGATCTGCAAGTTTCACTTAACCTTCAAGAAAACCGATTGAACTTTAGTGAGCTCTAAATTTTACAGGGGTATAAAATACGTTTTTTTTCTTATTTTATTTTGATTAAATCGCTTATCGTGGTTGTTTTAAAACCCGAAACAAATAATCTTATGAGTGGTTCCGATTTAAATCTCAATAATACTTTCCTCATTATTGGGAAACTTTCTAAACAAATTGCATTTTATTCATTGACTTTTATATTACCCACTCATATTACGTGATCAAACCGAAGTTTTAGTTTGTTTATCTCTTTCTATACATGCATAAGTTTAGTTCATCTCCGTTTTAGAGCTTTATTTACAAAACAAATTTATTTATCTTATACAAAGTTGCGCTTCAAAGTTTTAACTAGAGTTAACCATTTGTTTTTCCTTATTAAAATTTTAAAATATGTGTTTGGATTGAAATATAACAGAAAAATATTCTGCTTAACTCATAACGGTTCAAAGATTTAGCCCGCAATTTTGTATTTATGATTCCATTACCTAATAGAGTCGGAAGGAAATGAATACGCCACATTTATTTTATATGGTTATCCTAAATTCTAGTAACCTCCAAAATGTCTGAACAAGCAGTGCGTTAACTCTCTTGAGTAAGGAAGATTTACTTAGTTTATAACTAACACGAGATATAATCTTATTGAAATTTATACAAGACTGAAATAAGCTACTTCTACCATATTTCTTATTTCTTTCTGTATGGAATTAACTCTAGGCTTTTTCCGCTTTTAGGTTGCGTTTATACTAATAGTAAGTATTATAATTTGTGTAATGATGAGAAACTGTGCGGTATATACCGTAAATAGCACATTCCATAAATTTCTTGCTATACTTCGTATAACCATTAATTAAGTTCCTAAATCTAAAGCTTTACAAAAAAGTCAAAAGTAATATTGTAACTAAACTACGATGTAAGGAATTTTAGTGTGCCGATTTTAAACAAAGTTTATAGAAAAAATAATATTATTTACTTTGATTTGTAAACTGGTAGTTCAGTTTAAACACCGCAGTTAGAATACGACGGACGGTAATAACCCATAATAATTAGCATTACGTTAATTATCTAAGATTTCATGAATTTTGGAATATCATTGTCAAAACTTGTTTCCTACACTTCTCCTTAATCATTACCTCGGTTTTCCTATAGATCTGCTTTGATTAACTGTATTAAAAAGATTTACTGATATTTTACATTTTAATGTTTCTGTGTCGATCCCTGCACATGTTATTTGATGTCTTGCTCAGTGTTCACTTCCAATTCCCCAAATTTTCAATTTAACTTTTCTAAACAATACTATACAATCGTATACTAAAGCCTACATTGAGAATCTAATGAGAATATTCCTTATTTTTATATCGCTTCAACCTCTAATTAGAAGAATTAATAAAGCTTTTTGATATCCTTTAATCATATATTTTAGAGTGGTATCGTTAGGGTCAAAGTAATACAGATGCACCGGAGGACAGCTATAATGGTACTGTACTCCAGCAAAATTAGATTACCTTATATTTGAAATGAACACGAGTGATCCAACATTTATGATCCTGGAGCAAAAAGAACACAGCTGATAAAGTACTGCAGACTAATTAAAGCTAAGTGGACTTTTTATGTTATATACAATTAATTATAGTTAACATTTTCACCATACTGAAAGTTCTATACGAAATCACTATTATACTGTATGACTGCGATTCTGTTAGAAAGTTGATCAGGAATCTAAGCTTAGGCATTATTAATTTAAATTGTTTCAAACAATTAGCAAATACTTTATCCTGCATTTATTTTAATTTATATTAGTAGAATGGACCCCCTTGAGGATATGACGTTAGAGTGGTGTTCTGAGGTAGGGCTAGGAGTGGGATTGAGGGTGGGGTAGGCTTCTTTCGGGGACCTTTTTCAACTCCTGGGATAGATTTTAGGCCCTAATTAAAGTACTTTTGGAAATACCAAGAGTCTTTCTGGCTGTCTAACCCCCTGGTTAGGGATGTTAGATGCTCCTAGGGTGTGGTCTAGCGTACATTTTGGTTGAGTTAAGAGGGGTTGATACGTGTAAATTTAGTTTATAAATTTATGGTCTTTAGTTACGACTCATCCTATAGGTTATTGGAAAATGGCAACATTGCCAATAAAATTCGTTCTTAATAGGAAATTTTTCAAACATGTGACCGTTTTAAATTCGGTTATTGGTAGAAATTAATCAGGCTTTCTTTTTTTGTTTTCTGGTACCTTCAGAGAAGAACGAAAAAACGCCATTTTTGGCAAAGAAATTTAATGCGTAGTTAGAAGCAAATGTAAAATTTGGAAAAGGTTTCCTTAAAAATTTGATTGAACTTCTCAAGTAAAATGTTAACGCAGCCTGTTGCTAGATTTAATCTTTTCCATATAAATAAATCCTGTTGAGATTTCGAATTTGAGTTCGGCTTTAATTTTTTTGTTTCTACTACCCCTTAGCTTCGTTCAAGAGGTAAGCTACTCACTTTCTTTTCTTATTTACTAGATATAACTTTGAAATGCATGGGTACATGTTTTGAAATTTTAATACAGCATAAAGATCACATCTTATAAAAATTTGGGTATTGATTTAAATTCTAACACAGTTGTCTTATATAGCTTTTTTTTGGTCCTTTACACATTTACTCAAGATTAACATCTTTCGTGCTTCCATAAGAGATAGTTAAACCATTCCTGACAGCAAAATTGGATACCATTCATCCGAGGTGTGAAATATTAGTTATGGGTCTTCGAACCTGAATTGAAACCGTTTACGATTACTCCTTCTCCGAGCATCTTCCGCATTAACTGAAGAAATATACGTTACACCTACGACTATTTTCGATAAGTATTTTGTTACACGCACACAAAAAAAATTTACCTACGGTGAGTGACTTTTGTTAGCTTTTCTACATAACGAGGCTCTCGTTAGCTGTACATTACTGAAATTCTTATAACAATTACATTACTGTGCTTGCTACATTGTGTTAGTGTGTTTCCGCAATTATCCGATTCCTGAAATTAATGCTTATACTGTACTGTTAACCATTTCCTTAGTAATCGTTAGAGAAAGGTTAGACATTTGTACCTGTAAAAGATAATTTGGGTTATTCCAAAGTTTGTCATATACTTACCTTTACCTTTGCAGTAGAATTTGTACTTTAACTATCCATTTCTAACTTTCTTATGTATTAGTTTCATTTTGATATCAAACCGTAGTTTGTTTAACCGTTAGAACTATCTGTGTCTACTATATAAGCGAACAGCTGTTCAGCTGACGGAACGCTACCATTTGAGTCGAAATGTACAATGTGTGTCATAAATTATGCTAACTGCTGGGGTTGTATAAAAAGTTATTTATTTTAATTACTGTGTAAATCACATTGCATAGTTTATTTATGATCATTGGGGTTGTATAAAATTTGTTACTTTTCACTGATTACAATTTAATAGTTGGTTATTACAAAACTGTTTGAATTAGGGTTTACTCATGTTAATTTTTGTTTTGTTGCCATATGCTTACTAATGAATGTGTTAATCTGTGTTGCGCCTTTATTTAATTCTTGCATTGTGATTGCCAAATCTGTAATGAACTTAGCCTTTCTGAATTTTCTAAACGCTTCATGCTTACTTTGTCTGTAATGCTCATATCAACTACATTGGAATTTTTTTCTTACATAAGGTAAACAACAGGGTAAACATCTAGTGATAATTTTCGCTTTATATTTGGGGTTTATTTGCTTCCGGTTGATTGGAAACTGATCGGTGTACAAGTATTCAATTTCGGATAATATATATATATATATATATATATATATATATATATATATATATATATATATATATATATATATATATATATATATATACGAAACGATAGGAATGTTGGAGGTGGAGGAGTCGCACTGTTTTATAAAAATAACTTAAAATTGAAAATTACATATCGCTGTAATGATCACTAATTTTGAATATCTAGTCTCTAAAATTTCACTAAAAGATTCTATTTACATAATCGCAATAATTTACCGCTCGCCATCATTCCATAACTTTAATGTGTTTATTGAAGAATTTGAATTGTTTTATTCGCAACTGATGCTGTTGTCTAATAATGTAATATGTATGGGTGATTTTAATCTCGACATAATGAATTTAAATAAGCCTGGTGTCCAACAATATGTTGATATGTTAGCTAATTTCAATATAACTCAAGTTGTCACTCAACCTACACGGATCACTAATACTACCAGTACACTAATAGACCATATTCTTACATCTGACTTAAAATTGATTAAATCTTGTGCTGTTGACACAAACCACACGATCTCAGACCATGGCGTGATTTTCGCAGTCTTGAATGTTACGACATCTTCCCATAATCCTATCTTTATAGAGTATAGATTGTTCAAGTCATTAAACAGGGATCTATTTGCTGTAGATCTTCTGGCTATAGATTGGCATATCTTATACAAACTTTCCGATATAAATGAAAAGTGTATTACTTCACTACTCATATATTAAACCTATTTGATAACCATGCTCCTATTAAGAGATCCCGTATTACCAAGAAGCCAGCGCCTTGGTTGACTGACAATATAAAGATTATTATGAAACTGCGTGATA